>WNGS01133192.1:0-12758 GCA_020271785.1 Procambarus virginalis
GGGGGGATAGCATGGTTCATATTCTATGGAGGAGACGGTGTAGGACCATTCTCGCGAATGTTTTGCAAATGCAGTAAGGGAAATTGGGCGGAATGCATTCTCTTGATTTGGCTTGTGAATTGGAATGATTATACTGTTGGTCCAAGAGATAGGAAGTTCCCCCAGTAACATAGCTCATTATTATATAGCTCAAGCAGGGGATTCCCTGGTACTAAAGGGAGCAGACGCAATTTGTCATAAGTGATACCATCTTTACCGGGGGATGTGGCTTTGCATTTGTTTAGGGCCGCGAGTAATTCAACCTCAGTGAATGGCACGTTGCATTCATTTTCCTTGTGGAACATGAAGTCGACGAGCCTTCAGCATTTAATCTGAACTGTGCGTCTGGGGGAAGATTTATTGAAGCTGGAGGTGGTGGCCCAAGCATCGACTAACTCGTTTGCTCTGTGTAGAAGAGGATGAGGGTGTGCTACTTGGTCCATCTTATCGCCTTAAATTCTTTTAATATCCTTCCCTGCCTGGCTGAGTGGGGTGTGAGAGTTGAGACTTTTAACAAAAGTTTCCCAGTTATCTTGCCTGAGCTATGTCATGCGCTCCCTCGCCTTGGCTAGGGCTTTCTGTAAGAGCTTGAGCATTGCTGGCCTACGTGTCATTCCCTATATGCAAGTCAAACTCGTCTGGCAGTGCATTTCAAAGTACGTAGTTTGGGGTCATTTTAATAGGCATGACGTTTATTACCTTTCATGTCGTTCCGTCTATTGGATGGTGCAGGGGGCCGAGCTAAAGGGTCAGCAAACATCTGATTGCTCTGTACTAGATCGTCGTTAAATGGCTGGACTGATGGAGGGATCTAAGTGCATGTACCACTCTGGACACATGAGCAACAAGTTTTCACGTCGAGCAGGAGGAACCCTGAGCCGTTTGCGTGTGGTGTGTGGGGAAAGTTCCACCGGGCAGGATGGTATCTCCTATACATAGAGTAGTCACTCTAGGGTGATGATCTGACAAATCTTTTACAATAGATGATGTGCACCAGACGTGAGAGACGTTGAAACCAACACAGAGGTCTAGAATGCCTCCACAAATATGCGATGGGTTCAAGGTCACCCACAATCTGCACATCTTGGTGACTATTTAGTAGCGATAGCAGTTGATTCCTATTACCGTTACTGAAGCGAGAGCCAACAATGTCCTTTTGTCTAGCATTGTAGTCACCAATAATGATGGTTGGCTCTGCTTGAGCGCAGGGCGGAAGATCAAATAATTTAACTTTCCTGCCGGAGCATATAGATTAAATACATTCAGGACAGAGTTGCCCACGTAGATCCTCACTCCATGATACCGTTGACCGGCAGTTTGTTTTTCTGGCAGAAGTGGATGGGGTAGGGATTGTTTGATGTATAGAATGCAAGAGTTACTGGATCTGAGGTTGTAAAAAACAAATGAGGGCATGTCGGGGGTGCGGGATCTTTGCCGGGAACTCAAGATATATGGCTTCATGCATGGAAGGAGTGTGCATCATTGCATCACCACCTTTTACCCTGCACACTGAAAAGTCATATACCACCTCCTAGATCTTAAGTCTGCCTTGATATTGCAAATAGACATGTTATCTTGAGTGAGCTTGCAAGAATGAATATTGGTGGTCGGCTTCTTTGTTGGATCAGGGTTACTTATCCAACAGGAAGTCATCTGTATTTTCCAGGGGCATAGGAGTGTAACAAGAGACTTTGAACTAGGTACCCCGCAGGGTGGTGTCCTCAGTCCTACCTTATTTAATATCTTAATAAACACGCTGTTAAACTCTATACCGAGCAAACCCAACGTCCACATCATTAGCTATGCTGATGATATAATGATACACACCACTGGGTATGCTAACACGCAGAACACTCTTAACTCTGTATTAGATCATGTCAGGACCTAGGTTAATTATCTCAGCAGAGAAAACAAAGATACTAAATCGGCGCCCACCCAGGCAGGGAGGAGCTGTTCGCAAGATGCAACTATCTGATGGCTCCCAGCTTGACTATGTAAACAGATTCAAATACCTTGGCCTTGAGGTGCCACTGTATGGTCCTGTTGTATTCAGACTCTGTCGTCAGTATAAAGAGAGGCTCCGAGCTCTCAAGGCTGTTGCAGGTTATCACTCAGGCTATGGTGCCAATGTCAGAATTGTCAAAATGATGTACCTTGCATACATCAGATCTTTAGTGGATTATGCTGCACCTCTGCTTGTTTTGATGCCTGAAAGAAAGCTTGGAGGGCTTGAAAAATTGCAGAACGAAGCCTTGAGGATAATCCTTGGGTGCCCTCGTACCACAAAGATACTTAATATGAGAAAGGAACTTAATATTCTGAGCGTTGTTGATCGTGTTACTGAAATTAACTGTCAAATTGGTATAAAAATGCTTAGGCTAACTCATCCTAATCCTTGCACAGAAGCCCTCCAGACTTACTTTATTGAAGATCAGCATTGTTCCAAATGGATAACAAAAACTGGAACTCAACTCAGAATGTATGGGGTTCATGATTTGTACCAAGAGAAACAACAACGGCACTTTCCTGCACCGTGGGAGGTTACACCCTTTCCAGTTTTAATCCCTCCCTTTCCACCCAAGAAGCAAATTAGAGATAAGCCCAAGCTTCGTCTTGAGGCAAAGCTCAACGCCTTAAGCCATATTGATGCTCTGTCCACAGAGCATTCTCTCTCTCAAATCATATACACTGATGGTTCCCTACACCGCACCACGGGTGCAGCTGGAAGTGCAGTTGTTCTGACAATGGGCGATGGCTTGTACTTTGAGTGGGGAGTCCGTATAAACAATTGGGCCTCTACCCTTCAGACCGAACTATTTGCCTTGATCCTTGCACTGAAATGTGTACAAGTCTCCAAACTTGATACATTAATTGTAAGTGACTCCTTATCATCCTTAAATGCTCTCAACTCTTTAAGACATAACTGTAACATGCTCGTGTCCGAAGCTAGACACAAATACAACAAAATTATTAAGGATGGTAACAGAGTCCATTTCATGTGGTCTCCATCTCATGTTGGCCTCCGAATGCATGATAGAGCTGATAAGTTAGCCAAAGAATCTGCCTTTAAAGGAGCCGTTGAGTGTAACCTTGGATTGTCAATGAGCAATCTGAGAGCAGCAGTACACCGAGAACTTCAACAAGATCTTGTAGATCTGAGGCAAAGTGAAATTGACACCAGTAATTCCATCTATCATCATACTATCATGCAAGAGGAGCCACACATCTATGGATCATCCAATAAAATCAGCAGACTTCTAGATGTTACTGCTGCTCGGCTTAGACTCGGTTACAAGTATCTCTGGGAATTCTCATTATCTGCCGATGTAGACCTGACCAAATGTAAACTGTGTCAACAAAATTATTCGCACACCCTCCGTCACTATGTGATGGAGTGCGAAAAGATACGTGAATTTAGAGACAATTCTATAACCAATGTTCCAGCGATGTGTAAATATTTCATTCAAAATGATCTGCTACCAGAAATTTTAGCCAAATATCCCCAGTTTGCTAACTGTAGGTAGTAACTGAGTGATTGTAACCTATCCACCGCTGCCCACTGGATGGGGGGCGGTGTGCAGGACAAACATATAAATTTTGACACTAGCTCTCACATGTCAGTTGCTTAATTTAGAACCTGTACTTGAGGTCGATCTCGAACCCATTGTTGATGTGACGACTTATATTGAATTTTGTAACTAGCTCATCAAGATTGTAACTTGCTTAGCTAAATGAATTGTGGGGTTCAGTCCCTGAGCCCATTATGTGCCTCTGTAACCCTTTCCACTACCGCCCACAAGATGGGTATGGGGTGCATAATAAATGAACTAAACTAAAAACAATATTA
Organism: Procambarus virginalis; assembly: GCA_020271785.1. Classification (NCBI taxonomy): domain Eukaryota; kingdom Metazoa; phylum Arthropoda; class Malacostraca; order Decapoda; family Cambaridae; genus Procambarus; species Procambarus virginalis. The sequence continues at coordinate 3,887 of WNGS01133192.1, forward strand.
TATGCCTATTGCATGTAATATTATTAAATGGTGTCGGGTTTCTGACAATGCATACTGGAACATCCCAAATTTGGTCATCCCCGCATGAGACGCCACGGTCTCCCCCCCCCCCGCCCCCTACAGGAATGAACATGCTATAGCATTAACAGATATTCAATACAGGAACACTACAGCATGCTACATTTAAATCAAACATATATATACTGGAACATAACTGGATAGAATGTTTTATTTAAATAACTGAGACAAGAAAATTAATGGACATACATATTTATCAAGATGAACGTTAGAATCAAATATATGGATTCGTAACATCCCTCCCCGTCCTTAAAGAAAAATGAAATTAACTGAAGGTTAATTTCATTTTTGACTGCATAAGGTTATAGTATTGAGTACTCCAACAACACAAAATCAATGTATAAAACAATCAATTAAATGAAACATATGAAACAACCAAAAGGTAAAGACATCCTCATGTATAGAACAATTCACATTAGGGCACTACAATGGGGAATCCCCTGGATAAGGCATCAGCAATTACATTTCTCCTTCGAGGGGTATGTCTAATTACTATGTTGAACTCTTGTAAAATCAAAGACCACCTAAGAATTCTTTGGTTTTTACATTTCATGGAGTTAATGAATGTCAGGGGATTATGATCTGTGTATATGACAACTTGATTACCTGACAGGTATGTTTCAAACTTCTTAACCGCCAAAATCAAACAAAGAGCTTCCTTGTCTACCACAGAATAATTAGTTTGTGCCTTATCAAATTTACGAGAAAAATAGTATACAGGGTGCTCTAAATCATTTGGTCCTACCTGGAAAAAAACGCACCTGCTCCTAGATCTGAAGCGTCTATGTGCATTATAAATGGCTTATAAATTGTGGACTGGATAATACAGGTGACGTTGAGAGAATTCCTTTCAACTTCTGAAAAGAGTTCTGACACTCCTGTGTCCACTTGAACTTTACCTGCTTTCTAAGAAGATTAGTTATAGGGGCAGCTATAAAGAAAAGTTCTTACAATGTCTTCTATAATATCCCAATCTATATAAATAAAAATGGAAATGTTCGTTTGTTCAAAATCGCTCATCTCCGAAAGTTCTTCACCGATAACTTTCAAATTTCACACAATGTTCCATTCACATCCGAGTAGGTTTTTATACACACTATATAATGTCACGTCTGTGACAGTAAAAAAAACATGCTTTTTCTGAAAAAAAAATGTTTTTTTCATGTGAGGGAAATTTTCGAAACTTTTCCGATTGCTTTGAAATTTTGACACAACATTGCATTCAAATAGGCGCATCTTTTTATTTATCTACTATATACATGCGTCACCTGTGACAAGAAAAAACATGGTTTTTGGAAAACAGTGCCATCTGTTGGACGTAAGAGCAACACACTCTGTAATCTCCGAAAGTTCTTCACTGATTGCTTTGAAATTTTGACACATCATTGCATTTAAATAGGCGTGTCTTTTTATATACCTACTATATAGATGCCACCCCTGTGACAGGTAAAAACATGCGTTTTTGAAAAACAGTGCCATCTGTTGCACATAATAGCAACATGCACGCTATACTAAATATGTCATGAATTCCATTTCAATGTTTCCGATTGCATTGATAAATTTTATTTTCATAGATTTCGATTTATTTGATTTTTTATTGAATTATTTTGTGTGACATTGTGTTTGAACTGAGCTGTGTTGTTTACCATACCGTTCATTTCGTAAGTATAAGTATAGATGCCACACCTGTGACAGGTAAAACTATGCTTTTCTTGACAAACAGCGCCATCTGTTGCATTTAAGAGCAACACACATGCTATCTTCTCTATAAATTAATATGGAAATGTTCGTTTGTTCAGAATCGCTAATCTCCAAAACTTCTTCACCGATTGCTTTGAAATTTTCACACAATGTTCCATTCACATCCAGGCAGGTTTTTATATACATATTATATTGATGTCACGTCTGTGAAGGAAAAAAAACATGTTTTTTTTTAAACTGTAATTTTTATATGTTTTTCATGTGAGAGAAATCTTCTAAACCTCTTTACCGATTGCTCTAAAATTTTCACACGTCGTTGCATTCGAATAGGCGCGTGTTTCTATATGCCTACTATATACATGCCTTACCTTTGCCCAGAGAAAGCATTTTTTTTTAAACATCGCTTACATCTGTTAGATGTAAGACCATTACACACTGTAATCTCCCAAAGTTCTTCACAGATTGCTTTGAAATTCTGACACAACGTTCCATTGGAATATGCTCATCATTTTATATACCTACTATATAGATGCCACCCCTGTGACAGGTAAAAACTGGCGTTTTTGAAAAATAGTGCCATCTGTTGCACATAATAGCAATATGCACGCTATACAGAATATGTCACGAATTCCATTTCAATGTTTCCGATTGCATTGATAAATTTTATTTCCATAGATTTCGATTTATTTAATTTTTTATTGAATTATTTTGTGTGACACTGTGTTGTAATTGAACTGTGTTGTTTTTTATACCGTTCATTTTGAAAGTATAAGTATAGATGCCACGCTTGTTACAGGTAAAACTATGCAATTTCTTGAAAAAACAGCGCCATCTGTTGCATGTAAGAGCAACACACACATGCTATACTAAATATGTTACAATTCCATTTCAAAGTTTCTGACTGCATTGATAAATTGAATTTTCATAGATTTTGATTTATTTTCATTTTGATTTAATTATTTTCTGTGAATTGTGTTGCAATTGAGCTGTATTGATTTACCATACTGTTCATTTCATGAGTATAGTTTAGTTTTTTTACTTTTTCATATCTTCGTTTCATTTTTTAACTGTCTTCCTTATATTTCAGTGATGGGAACATCAGATCACTTGATGTTCCCAATTTTCTGATGGGAACCTCAGACCATTTGGGAAGACATCGGACGAGGGAGTGGGGAATGGTGGGGATGACGAGGGGATTGGGGAAGTTTGGGATGGTGGGGAGGATGAGGGGACAAGGGAGGGGGTAATGGTGCGGAAGGACGAGGGAATGGGGAAGTTTGGGATGGTGGGGAGGATGAGGGGACAAGGGAGGGGGTAATGGATGGTGAAGGACGATGGGATTGGGGAGTTTGGGATGATGGGGACGAGGGGACGGGGAATGGAGGGGAGGACAAAGGAACAGGGGAGTGGGGCATGGTGGGAAGGAAGAGGGGATGGTTGAGTGGGGAATGGTGGGGAGGACGAGGGGATGGTGGAGTGGGGAATGGTTGTGAGGCAGAGGAGATGGGTGAGGGGGGGAATGGTTGGGAGGACTGGGAGACAGGGAAGGATGCTGTGGCTCAGCAAAGCACATGTGTTGCTGAGCCACAGTAATTTGTTATCTTTTTATTCTAGCATAGTTGAGGCAGTTGATAGTGGTAAGGATTGTGATGTTGTGTACCTTGACTTTAGCAAAGCTTTTGATACAGTGCCACATGAAAGACTGATTAAAAAAAATAGAGGCTCATGGTATTAAGGGTGCTATATTAAGCTGGATTAGGGCATGGCTATACCAAAGGAAACAGAGAGTTAGTATAAATGGAGTCAAGTCAAAGTGGGAAAATGTTGTAAGTGGAGTGCCTCAAGGCTCTGTCCTGGGACCTCTGTTGTTTATAATATATATAATGATTTAGATTCAGGTTTGAGTAGCAACATTGCAAATTTGCCGACGATCCAAATACGGTAGGGAAATTAATACAGAAGAAGACTCACTATCACTTCAAGTTGATCTAAATAGGGTTTTGAAATGGTCAATGGACTGGCAGATGCAGTTTAATGCTGATAAATGTAAAGTTCTGAGGCTAGGTAATGATGATAGAGTTACAAGATACGAGCTAGATGGTGCTGAGATTGCGAAGTCGGATTGTGAAAGGGATCTGGGAGTTATGATTAGTAGTATGATTCATGCCAGATAGACCCACTTAACAAACAATGGGAGGTACTTATCATACAATGGAATCAGAGGCGGTGTGCCAGATAGACCCACCTCAAATGTAGTCTACGGTGAGCTCGCACCATATTTCACTTACTCTGGGTATCTTCTTAAACACCATGTCAATATTTAAGAGTAATTAAAGGAATATAATTGAACAAGACTGAATGGCCCCTCCAGGACTATATGCATATATGTCCGGAGCTATATAGGATATATACTCAAAATAAAAGAGGGTGAAAAGAAATAACACTTGTTTTATACAATATATTAACAAAAGTACATAGTGGCTTAAACGTAGTCGTAATCTAATTCCCCCCCATAATATTGATTAACTAGACCCTCCTCCGTGCCCACAGGTCCGTTGTGGGTCTTCCTCCTCCTCCTGGGGTGACGATGATGACGATGAGTCATCATCCAGAGGGAGAAAGGAGTGTTGTGGTTCTTCCTCACCTAGTGGGGTGCTGACGTCATAGTGTTCCTCACCTAGTGGGGTGCTGACGTCATAGTGTTCCTCACTAGTGGGGTGCTGACGTCATAGTGTTCCTCACTAGTGGGGTGCTGACGTCATAGTGTTCCTCACCTAGTGGGGTGCTGACGTCATAGTGTTCCTCACATAGTGGGGTGCTGACGTCATAGTGTTCCTCACCTAGTGGGGTGCTGACGTCATAGTGTTCCTCACCTAGTGGGGTGCTGACGTCATAGTGTTCCTCACCTAGTGGGGTGCTGACGTCATAGTGTCCTCACCTAGTGGGGTGCTGACGTCATAGTGTTCCTCACCTAGTGGGGTGCTGACGTCATAGTGTTCCTCACCTAGTGGGGGTGCTGACGTCATAGTGTTCACTCTCTCACTGGAAATGGTGTTGTCCTTCCTCTCCTTGTGGCTCGATGACGTCTCACTTCACTTCCAGCGGTCACCTTGGGCTGAGGGGTATGGGTGGGGCTCAGGTTGTATGTCTGGATGACCATAGCCTAGGCTTTGTATTTATTTAGGTAATAGCGTTTATCACAAATGCACTCAAACCTCGTTTAGAATTATGGTGGAGACATTTGCCCCCCAACATTCCTAATTTGGAATATTGGAAAGTATTTACTACTCCATTACTGTGTAGGTCTCTTTAAAATGGTTGCCCTGATAGTTCCAATTCAATAATCCCTCCTTAAAATATTTAATAGATCTGAAATTTTAGGTGAAAGATTATGAGTATGCAAGATCTTGTTAAATTATTAGATGAGCAAGGAAATGTCACGATGGGATCTAAATGGAAATTAATGGACGCCTGTCAGCGGTGTGCATATAAAAAATGGACTTCATCACAAAATGATAAAAAGAAAAAAGCCCTATTTCACCCGAGAAATTACCTCTGGTTCAACTGTTTTTGCAATATGACTTCTACACCGCAAGATTTATTCCGCAATGATGCTGCAGGGAATCAAGTGTAGCGAGCCTCCAATAACAAAGAGAGTAAAGCTAATGGTGAAGACTGAACCAGTAGCTCGAAGGATTCCTCCTCTTTGTAGTAGGAGGAATACAACCTGGCTAGCATTTTAACAATGGTAAGTACATATATAATGTTAATGTGAGTGTGTAAGTTATATTACTTTGCGTCGCAATGTAACAAACTAGGTTTGTTGTAAGAAATTATCCAGTATGGTTGCTCATAGACTAACGGGGGTTTGGAAATCGTTTGGTGTAAAGTGGTAGTGTCCTGACTCTGGAGCACAAGGTCGCCTCCCCCAGGGAATTAGCGGTCTGGGTCACAACATGACTGGCGACTTTGTCTTAACAACGTATAATGAATTATTTTACAGAATCCACTAATTTAGAGTAAATTTAGTCTTCAATCAAATTGTCTTCCATAGTATTTTGTTTAAAGTATCAAGAGGATATCGTAAATTGGTCAAAATACTTCAGGTAAGTCATCATCAATGACGTCATTAGCCGGACTAGTCTGGGCCGCGGAGCGATTTTGGCGATACGAGGTCACGGGTCACCAAATGCATTCCACATTCAGTAATTGTCAAAAGTCAAATAGCCATTTTGTATTCGGAAATAGCTCTTCCCTAAGATAGTTGTGTAATTAACTTCAGTTAATGAATTCAACCAATCTGGGTCGGTCAGTGCAACAGAGATTAGTTGTTAAACTTCAAGCCTTGTTATTAACTAGTAAAACTAGGCGGAAGAATACCAAGCTCTTGTCTGTAGGGACCGACGGGCCGGGAAGACAATGTGGTAGAGGCGACACAGCGCCTGGGCAGGGTGGCCTCTAACCCATTTGCCCAAGACCTAGCACTTAACACCGAGCTGGTCGCCTCAAGGTAGAGTTTGCTATAAGAGTTGGTATAGGGCATTAGTTCAACTCTTTGCTTTTCACATCAGGGAGTGCTCGGTTTAGGGAGTGCTTTGATTTTGAGATTTTGTTTAGTTTTGAATAAACCATTTAGCTAGAAATGTGTCTTTTTATTAATGTCCATTTTATGCAAATTTAGGTACATTGTCCCGTACCACGTGGGTAGCGTAAGAGGGCCGAGTTGAGTCGGGCCGCAGATTCTAACACCGAATTAGAATTCATTATCCCTTTGATTAACGAAACAGTAGTAGGAAACAAGTTCATTATTCTCTTTTCTGGTCATACATGAAAGTTGTTGACTACAATTTCAGGAATGTAATGTAGGACGATATGAAAAACTTTCGCAATTTTTTAATGTGTTGATCCGCACAAAATAGAGGCCTCTTATTTCTACTAATGCAAAGGAACAGAGAGGCGGATGACTGCGGTGAAATCGAGGGGTGAAATACCTGGCTTTAAACTAATGCGTTGATATTACATCTCTTAGTGAATATGTTTGGAACAATGTGGGACCATTAGGTGCTGGCTCGAACTCAACCTGATACATGTGGTTATACTCAGCGATAATGAAAATGCCTGGCTTAGAATATAATATCAGCTCGACTATTCATTGATCATCTTAGTACCCTATCCAGTGGGGATAGCAGCTTATTAATAAATATATGGTGCAGAACAGCTCCCCTATAACGTATACTTTCAATAAAACTTTATACAAGACTTATAGTCCTAAGAACGTGACAGTGGTCGATAACATTAGACCAACCTTGGGGTACAGTCATACCTGAACGACTATATATGTAATTCTGACATGGAGGACTGTGTGCTGGAGCATATAATCGTAACCTCTTTTTAGAAAACTGTGGGTTGAGTACAGTGTTAATAACTCAAACAGTACTAATCATTATTACAATTGGCTGTGACTTCCTAATAACTGGCAACAGTTTTATTATACACAATTGTAGGCCTTAGGCTTTGATAAAGATAATGATACTGACTTATGACGCATATCAGATGGAGGAACAATACTCGCCTTTATTTTACCACCAGAGGATATAGACGAGACTATCCCGCTTGAAAAGAGTGGTAACCTACGGATTGCTTTGGAATTAAGCAAGGCGTTGATAGAAATAAGTCATACCTGTTTATGGAGCGACGGACTGGTGTGATCAGCATTAACGCCGAGCGACGAGGTTATTTGCGAAACTAGAGGATATTAATATAGTTGTTTGGAAAAAATGAAGCTTAGGAGTAATTTAGGTCGGAAGGTAGATTATTAGGTTGTTTCCTTGCTAATGATGTGCGGAAAATTTTGAAAAGGCTGCATAGACGAAGACCCGTGGTGTTACATAATAAATACCCTAGACTCAGGATCTACTAATAAACTGGGGAATTGGATAACATGTCTATATTTGCTGATAGTGCAGATAAAAAAAATGCAAGATTGTTATACTGGATAGTTATGCGAACCCTAGTATAGGAACATTCTCATCATTTAGAAGAGACTATGTCCTACTTCCGAGGATTACGAAGCTATATATTTGTAAAAAGAAGATTGGCAAAGCCTGGACAGTTACGTTTGTGGGATGTACGCTAATTTATTTCAACTTCATCTATTCCCGGTCTAACCATGGAGGCGGGCCCTCTACACTTCGATGAGAGAATGTTAAATATGGACAATTTCGCAAGAACGATGCAAAAGGAGTGAAAATTCACTTAGGCCGATGAAAGAAAATCCCTCATGCCTGCGACTTTCTGCTTTATGCTGAGAAAAAAAACTGTGAGGAATTGTGCCGCAGAAATTGCAGAGCCTAATACGAGAGTTGAGTTATAGAGTGATGATAGACCGTATATGAGGTGTCATAAATAATAAATAAATAGTAATGTATATGGTTTTTTATGTGTGTATGGGGAAGAGGGAGAGGAGACGAGAGAGAGAGAGGGAGAGAGACGAGAGGCGAGAAGAGAGGAGAGAGGAGGAGGCAGAGAGAGTGAGAGAGGGAGAAGAAGAGAGAGAGAGATAGAGAGAGCAGATAGGAGAGAGAGAGAGCGAGAGGGAAGAGGAGAGAAGCAGAGAGAGAGAGAACTGAAGAGAGCTAGAGAGAGAGAGAGATAAGTAGAGAGAGAAGGAGAGAGAGTGAGAAAGAAGTCATGAGGGGAGTAGAGAGGCGAGAAGGGAAGTAGGAAGCGAATAGAGAGAGAGGAAGAGAAGAGAGAGATTTAGAGAGGAGAAGAGAAGAGAGGGAATCAGGCCTTACACATAAATGCATCGCTAAATATGCTTTCCCTCCATTCCACACTCTTTCTACTCTCCTGTCAAACAAACAACAAAAAAAAACGCACACCTTTCTCTCCCCCTTTCCACATACACACAACACTCGAACCACTTCTAGTTCCTCCCCCTCATCACTCAGTCAATCACAGTCTAAGCCATTCATAACTGCACACGGCCTAATAAAAAAAAGTAGGTGGCACAGCAATATATTACGAAAGATACCTTCCTCTGCAATAGTGTCCTTAGTGATAGAGACGACCATTGTGAATAATACCTTTG
>WNGS01133192.1:45648-59608 GCA_020271785.1 Procambarus virginalis
AAATGGTTATGTGTTAAAGATCTTTGCACAGCGTGGGGGATACCCTTAGCCGTAATGGAATTTCCAAGTTCTCCAGTAAATCCCTTAAATCCTCCATGACTATCGGTGGCATCTATAGATTTCCTAATACCAACATAGCTTCAATCTCAGACAACGTAAGGAATCTTATCATAAATAAGAATCTCAACAAAAATCACATCATTCTTTGAGGTGATTTCAATATTGACCTGTGTCTTCAAAACAACCCTCAAGTTTACTATTTCCGTAACACTCCTGTATGCTAATCCTCACAATCACCAAGCCCACCCGAGTCACCCAAACATCTGCCACTACCTTGGATCACCTATGGACTAATATAACAGCTCCCCTTACATCTGGGGTAATCTATGACAGAAGAACTGACCACTATCCTACCTTCCTCATAGCAAACATGGACACAACACCACCAGAAAGCAAGAAACTCTCATTCAGGCTACACAGTGAATCAGCTTTAGGCAATCTCTCTAATGCACTTCACAATATCAACTGGGAATCTGAATTTAATAATACACAGGATATAAACTCATTAACTAACCTCTTTCTCTCCAAAACTCTAAGCCTCTACAACACTCACTGTCCCCTCCTTACCAAACAAGTAACTGATAAAAGAAAAAAATAACCCGTGGCTCACAAGTGGCATAATTAAATCAATCAACAAAAAACATGAATATGAAAAGAAATTTAGGATTGGCCTAGTTACAAATGAAGTAGTTAAAAGGTACTCATCAGTGCTTACCAGTATCATAAGAAAAGCTAAACTTTCATATTATGAGACTAGATTCAAAGAAGCAAAAGGCAACATGAAAAGCACATGGAATACCATCTCTAATATCCAAGGAACTAAACAACATCTCCCACAACCAGATAACACTCTCAAAGGATGGCCTTGCACCGTCATCTGATTTGGAAATGGCGAATGAATTTAATAGCTTCTTTTCATCGGTTGGTGCTAACCTTGCAAGTAAAATCCCACAGACTCAGACACATATCAACACATATCTCTCAGGCAGCTATCTAAACTCTCTTCTCCTTTCACCAGTCAGCCCGACAGATGTTGTGTCCATCATACACTCACTAACAACCAAAGCTGGGAACATCAGTGAAATCCCATCCATTGTATACAAGAGCGCCTCCCATGTCCTTGCACCACCTATAGCTCTGCTGTTCAACAAATCCCTAGAGTGACATACCTTCCCTGATATCCTTAAAAAAGCAAGAGTAACGCCAGTTAATAAAGGAGGTATTCCGGCAGACATAACAATTATAGACCAATATCAAACCTACCCATACTAACAAAAATATTTGAAAAAATTATGTACAAACAGCTCTACTCCTATCTCGTAAAATTCGACATTCTTAGCCCATGTCAGTTTGGCTTCCGCTCCCAAAAAGAGTACCAACGATGCAATTATTAGTCTCCTTGATATAATTTACTCAGCCCTTGACAAAAATGAGTTCCCAATTGGACTCTTCATTGACCTGAGAAAGGCCTTTGATACTGTTAATCACAATTACCTCTTACGTAGCTCCATCATTATGGAATCCGAGGCCATGCACTGGACTATATCCAATCCTATCTTAGTGACAGACACCAATGTGTAACCATCAATAATATATCCTCTCGCACTCTACCAATAACCGTTGGAGTGCCACAGGGCAGCATCTTGGGACCTCTCCTATTTCTTATATACATCAATGATCTGCCTAATGTCTCTAACATTCTGAAACCTATTTTGTTTGCTGATGACTATCTCAGTCATCAACAAACAAAATGTTTGCTGATGACTGGATGACTACCCTCATCTACTCTAACCCCAACCCACATACACTAAATAACGTTGTTAATAATGAACTAAAAAAAGTCCCCTTATGGATGTCAACCAATAAACTAACACTTAACATAGAAAAGACCTACTACATCTTATTTGGAAGCAAATCTACAAATGCAGTTCAGCTTCAGATACACAATGTAAACATTAGCAATAAAAATGATGGAAAGTTTCTCGGCCTATTCCTAGACAAGAGACTCAACTTCAGTACCCACATACAACACATAACTAAGAAAGTCTCTAAAACAGTTGGTATACTCTCCAAAATCAGATATTATGAACCTAACTCTACTCTCATCTCTCTATATTATGCACTAATCTATCCCTATCTTAATTATGGTATCTGTGCATGGGGTTCAACCACTGCAAACTACCTCAAGTCCATCATCACCCAGCAAAAATCTGCTATCAGAATAATAACAAATTCTGCTTTCAGACAACACTCAGCCCCTTGTTTAACTCCCTAAACATGCTAAACATAATCTCACTCCACAAATTCTCTTGTGTCAACTACATTTACAAAACCCTGTTCTTAAATGCAAATCCTGCTCTGAAACTCTCCCTGGACAGATGTAATAGGACCCATTATCACCACACCAGAAATAAATATCTCTTTGATATCCCCAGAGTCAAACTTAATCTGTATAAACACTCTATGCAAATAAAGGAACCCAGTCTATGGAACTCACTCCCTATTGAATTGAAAAGCTGTCCAACTTTTGTGTCATTAAAAACAATACTAAAAAGTACCTAATTTCATCTTCATAGTTTTTTACCTTTTGCTTTAAAATTGCACTGTATCTATTACTTCCAATCTCCCATGTAAGTAATCCGAACATCTTTACCTTTGTGATCATTGCTGTCTTCTTATATGTGCTGTCAATCTGCTGTATGGTGTTTATTAATCTTGTTTAAATTACCAATCAAGCTGTCAATGTAATCAATCAGAGCTTTAATATACCAATATGCTTTAATATGCTTACTAATCTCTCTCATCTCATTTTTTTCTTGCAATGTATTTGTTATCATTTTATTAATTCTGCTAGAATTTACCTACTTAAAATTATCTGTTAGATTAAGGACCTGCCCGAAACGCTGCGCGTACTAGTGGCTTTACAAGATTGTAAATACTATGCTATGTATTCTCACAAACCCAATGTACCTTCTTGTATATAAATAAATAAATAAATAAATAAATACTTTTCACACACACACACAGAAATTCCTCATACACCGGAAGGGGTCTCCCTAAAAATCACCATTACAACGTTCACAAAACGTTCACGTCCAAAAAAAACTTACACTGTAGAGGGTCCCCTCCACATGGACACAGAAATCACCCCCCACACCAGTACGCATCCAAAAATCACTCTTACAACGTTCTCACAACGTTCACTTCTCCAAAAAATAAAACATACACCGTAGAGGGTCCCCTCCATCTGGACTTCCGGTGCATCCAGGTGTACCCGGGTCCAGATGGAGGCGACCCTTTACGGTGTAAATCTCCCTACTGTTATGCACCACTAAAGCAACGAATCTTATTACTGTAGAAATAATGTGTGTTTGTCTGTTTATTATAGGTTAGGTTAAGTTGGTTCGGTAGGGCTGATGAATTGAATAAAAAATGTATGAGCAATGATAAAATAAGAAAAAATATGAGTGGATACAAGGCATTATTGCATAGCCTGGAATGACACTTACTGAGAAAAGTTGAGCTGTTAAGAGATTTTACCTAATGTGTTAATGATAGGTTAGATCCCTCACTGGACCCGTTTTATGACATCATGGGCAGCTAAGCATCATGCCCAATGGTGGAGCAGACCTCATTGGGGATGATAACGTTTCTATTAAGGTTATGACAACATAAGAATGAAAGTAACTGCAGAAGGACTATTTTACCAATACGAGGCAGTTTCTATTCATATCTACCCAATCCAGTTCATATACATGTACAGTGAATGAGTATTTTGATTGGATATTGATGAATATATGCTACAGTGAAATGTTTTGGACGATAATGAGGGAGCATGGGATTAGCAGTGTGGGAGGAATAAATTAAAATGTCTGAGTGATGTTTTAACTTTTGTTTTGATAATTTTATAATAACAAATGTTTGCATGAACATGGAGACTCCAACAGGGTTGAGTAGAGTTTCTATGTTTAAAATGAGCTGGAAATCCAGTATGGTTCTCTATAAAGGGCTTCTGCAATTTCATTTCTTATATTCAATATGCAGTCTTGACTAGAAAAAATATACTTTAAAAATGGGGAACAATAAGAAAATGGGTTTCATTACGCTATGTCTGTAAACAGCCTTATTATGCGAAGATTATTGATGATGTCAGTGTATAATAGGCTCGACAGAAGGCAGCTTTTAACCCCCCTTGAATGAAATTTAAAGGGACGAAAAGGCCAGCAATCACTAGGTGTTGAAAAACAAGGTAGATGAAAGCCGGCCTTTTAATCCCTTTGGGCGAAATTTTTAGGGACAAGAAGGTGAGCAATAACTCCCCGGGGTAACGAAAACGGACCCCGGACAAGTTGGAGCGTTTTAATTCCCTTGAGCTAAATTTTCAGGGAGTACAAGGTAAGCAATCACTCCCCGGGTTAACGAAAACGGACCGGACAAGTTGGAGTGCTTTAATACCCTTGAGAGAAATTTTCTGTGAGTACAAGGTGGGCAATCACTTCCCAGGGTAATAAAAACGGACCTGGACAAGTTGGAGCCGTCGAAAAAAGCAAAACTGCTCCAACCTGTTCGCCGGGTAACGAAAACTGACCCAGACAAGGTGGAACTGTCGAAAAAAGCAAAATGGCTCTAACTTGTCTGGGTTTACACTACTACGATGGTAGTTCAAATACAGTAAATAGGAGGTTACGTTGGTTATTCAAATACAATAAGTGGAATGTAATATCGGTACTCTAAATACAATAAGTGGGAGTTATGACAACATAAGAATGAAAGTAACTGCAGAAGGACTATTTTACCCATACGAGGCAGTTTCAGTCTCCCTCATTATCGACTACGTTGGTAGTCCAAATACATAAAGTGGGTCGTTATGTTGGTAGTCCAAATACAGTTAGTTGGACGTTATGTTGGTATTCCAATTACATTAAGTGAGACATTACGTTCGTAGTCTAAATACAATAAGTGGGACGTTTCGTTGGTAATCCAAATACATTAAGAGGCTCGTTACGTTGGTGGTCCAAATACAGTTGGCTGGACTTAATATTGGTGGTCCAAATACATTAAGTGGGACGTTACGTTGGTGGTCCAAATACAGTAAGTGGGACGTTACGTTTGTAGTCCAATAGGCGGAAGATTATGTTGACAGTCCGAATACAGCAAGTAGGATGTAACGTTATTTATTCAAATGCGTTAAGTGGGACGTTACGTTTGTATTGCAAATACAGAAACACCGTGCCATCTTCTATTGTAACACTTACAGCCACATTGTTTTGAAACACTAACTGCCAGACCTTGTTTTGTAACACATGCTTCACACCTTGAACTGTAACACTTACTGCCTTACCTAGTATTGTAACACATGGTTTTCCACCTTGTATTCTAAGACTGCGACCCCTTGTAATATAATACTTAGAGCAACACCTTGCATTGTTATACTTACTGCAACACATTGTATTGATCCACAGCCACATGTTGAATTTTAACACTTTCTGACACACCATGAATTGTAACACTGAAACATCCTTTATTGTTACAATGAAACATCTTTTATTGTTACACTGCAACATCTTGTATCGTAAAACTTACTGCCAGATTTTGTATTGTAACACAACCAAACCCTGTATTGTAACGCTTACTGCTATGTCATGTATTGTAACAATGCTACCACCTTGTATTGTAACACCATTTAACCTTGCATTGTAACACTGTCTCACCTTGTACTGTAAAACCTAGTGCCACATCTTGTGTTATAATTCTTATTGCAAAACCTTGTATTGTAACACTGCGATATCTTGTATTGTAACACTTACTACCAGTTATTTTATTCTAACACTTACTGTAACAACATTTATTGGAAAACTGCCACACCTTGTACTGTAACAACGACATACCTTGTATTGTAACTCCGTCACGCCTTGTAATGTACCACTTACTGCCATCTTGTATTATAACACATACTGACACTTTTTGTATTTTAACACTTTCTGCTCACATGGTATTGTAGCACCTCACCACTTTGCATTTTAACACTTAGTGCCACACCTATATTGTAAAAATTACTGCCACTTTTGGAAATGTAACACTGACATTGCATTGACAACTTGCATTGTAACACTACCAAAACTTTTATTGTCCCACACTGCAGCACCTCAAATTGAAACACTTTCTGTTACACCTTGTATTGTAACACTGTCACACCTTGTATCGTAATAATGTCTGTCACGCCTTGTATTATAACACTGTTACGCTTTGTATTATAACACTGCTACTCCTTTGTTGTAATGCTTACTGCCACACCTTTGTTGTAACACTTACTGCCACACCTTTGTTGTAACACTTACTGCCACACCTTTGTTGTAACACTTACTGCCACACCTTTGTTGTAACACTTACTGCCACACCTTTGTTGTAACACTTACTGCCACACCTTTGTTGTAACACTTACTGCCACACCTTTGTTGTAACGCTTACTGCCACACCTTTGTTGTAACACTTACTGCCACACCTTTGTTGTAACGCTTACTGCCACACCTTTGTTGTAACACTTACTGCCACACCTTTGTTGTAACGCTTACTGCCACACCTTTGTTGTAACACTTACTGCCACACCATTATTGCAACACTTTCTGCCTCACCTTGTATTGTAACACTGCCACACCATTATTGCAACACTTTCTGCCTCACCTTGTATTGTAACACTGCCACACCTTGCATTGTAATATATACTGCCACTCAATATATTGTAACACTTCCACCCCTTGCATTATAATACTTACAGTCACAACTTGTAACTTATTATCACATATATTGTTTATAAAAACATTCTGTCCGCAACATTTAAATAATAAACATAATAATTCCAGAGCCCGGCTCTGTGGTGCAGCGGTCAGCACGGCCGCCTTTAAAGTGGCAGACTCAGGTTCAACTCCTGGCAGCGCCTTTTTCTCTCCAGTTAAAGTTACACCCAGAAAATTTACTGATTATTATTTTATATTACCTTCACTAAAATATTTGTAAAATGGGTAAAATTATATTTCGCTAATTATAGTTTAAAAGAAAAACTTTATTATATCTTCACTGTCATGATAATTTTATATTTATTTAATACTCTTTGAAATAGCAAACACTGACCCACTTGTTCCATGAAAAAAATAATTTGTAAATATTGTAAAACTAATATTGGTGCGTTACGTTGGTAGTCTAAATACAGTAAGTGGGACGTTACGTTGGTAGTCTAAATACAGTAAGTGGGACGTTACGTTGGTAGTCCAAATACAGTAAGTGGGACGTTACGTTGGTAGTCTAAATACAGTAAGTGGGACGTTACGTTGGTAGTCCAAATACAGTAAGTGGGACGTTACGTTGGTAGTCCAAATACAGTAAGTGGGACGTTACGTTGGTAGTTCAAATACAGTAAGTGGGACGTTACGTTGGTAGTCTAAATACAGTAAGTGGGACGTTACGTTGGTAGTCCAAATACAGTAAGTGGGACGTTACGTTGGTAGTCCAAATACAGTAAGTGGGTCGTTACGTTGGTAGTTCAAATATAGTAAGTGGGTCGTTACCTTGGTACTCCAAATACAATAAGTTGGACGTTATGTTTGAAGTCCAGATGCAGTAAGTGGAACGTTCCGATAGTTCTCCAAATACAGTAAGTGAGACGTTACATTGGTTGTACAAATACATTAACACCGCCACACCATCTATTGTAACACTGACAGACCCTGTCTTCTAACACATTCTGACACACCTTGAATTGCAGCACTTACTGTCATACCTAGTGCTGTAACACATTCTTGGGTGGATTCTGTCAACCCTCAGAATCGTAAATTTGCCAGAGGTACAATTGTCTAACTAAAGCACAAGATTGCTCAAGGCAGGATGATGCCTTTACAGGATAAAATTAGTGTCATTGTTACCTACCCTATCTTGAACAACAAGAAACAAGTACAGCACTTCTTGGGAATGAGTGCCTACTACCGTAGGTATTTGTTACGTCCCTTGACCTCTGGGAGTGCTTCCTCTGTTACAGTGGTTAGAAAATATATAAAAATACGGCCTTGCCTACTTAAGTGTCTAGGGAAAATAAATCCACTGCTTAGTAACAAAGCAATATACTTAAAGTAAGGGTAACAAAGAACATATAAATATATAAATGGAAAATACAGGCAGCCAGAAATATTTATGCATCAGAATTCAACACAATATCATTATACAAGCACTGATCAATCTATTAAACTTAAATGGATAGATGGGAATGAACATAATGGTCTAACCAGGAAATCAACTATGTTACTAAACAATAACCAGGACCACAGACTTAACTCCCATCACGTTAACGCCAGCCAGTTCCACCCACGCGACTGCGTTGCTCGAGCATGCACGGTGTGACGTCTACAAGTTACCAACTAAAAAGCCCACATGAAACCTCTAGATACTCTGCTATCAGAGAGTAATACTAAAGAACATAATTATAACTAACTTATATGCCTATAAGTTAATTATAACTAACTTATATGCACTGCTAAGGTGTGAATAAGAAATTAAATACAATCAATAAACAGGAATAATTACAAGGGTGAATCAGTGACACTAGCTGGATACACTGCTCGCATGTGGGAACCGACCTGTGAGATTTATATTTATTTAATGTATATGAATTTATATAGAATTTATATTTACGTTTATTTATATATTTCGATAGCAATTGGTATGATGTTAAGTGGGCTGTATTTCTGCAATAATCTCACAAATCGATCCTTACACATTAGGGGGATTTATATTAAATTTATATATATGCAGCCAATCAAACTACAGTATTAACTACATATATTAGTAAATAAATTGGAGGTGCCTTGTCTTATTGTACAGCAGGCTTAGTCCACCAGATATAAAAAGGATGTAGACACCAAATTATCCTCGTGTGAGGCTAGCTTCCATCACCCATAGTAACTGATGTACCAAGATTAATTCTTGCTTCCTCTTCTTGTTCCTGTCAAAGGGCACTAGCTGTCAAGCTGGAATCCTAATATATGACAGCTACATCAGAGAAAACACTGTATATTAGATAAGGACCAAGGCTTAATTACCTGTGTTGAGTCGATCTTTTGTGTTCTAACCGGTTCGCCCTATATCTACATAACATTAACTGGCCAGAAATGATTAGATACACGGGTTTCGGTAAGACATTTCCCTTGTTTATGTTGACAGCGTGTTGATGATGGAAGAACACTGAAGTTGATCTCCATAACACTTCGTCCAAGAGAATTATAGGAGCGGAAATTTGCTGCAACGACTCTGGTCTAACAAACAATGGCTGACCTCTTCACAGCACTGAAGCCTTGGCTCTCCTTGTCCAATGTCAATAAGTGATAGTTGGATCACATTTACTATATTTTGATACTGATAATTAAGTTAATTCAAATGAGATGTTTTTATGATATTAAAAGTCCAAAGACTAATGTATTTAAGAATAATTCCCAACAGAATAGCTGGTGAATTTATAGTACTATGTAGCAATGATATCCCGTTTTCTATTGACGGAAAATTCCACTACAAACTACATTTTCTATGGATAACTTGTGTATACAACACAGCAGCAATATTATCTGCCTATTGAATGTAATATTATTAAATGGTGTCGGGTTTTTCGACATAATTCCCCGGGGGCTGCTCATGGGTCGCAGTTCTATTTAGAACAGATGAACACCGATACTCCTCCTTTGAATTAATAGATTAATTTGATGTTAGTTGTTAGTAATCACACATTTGTGCATCTGTTCATACAGGACGGATGTCCCGTACTAGAGTTGCAGGGGTTAGAAGTCTAATGCGATTTCATTTCCCTGTTAACTCTTGAAAGGCTAAAATTATAGCCTAAATACATATTATTTAACCCAGAAGACTGAATATGATCACGTACTACAGTCAAATATGATTCAGGGACTGCAGTGAGATCAGTGACATTAGATATAACTTGAAGCTTGTTCAGATAACTAGTCACTGATATATAAACACTGAGGCCCATGGAATACATCTTGATTAAATAATAGAAGTATCAAAATCAGTCATCAGATTTATTGGGGTTTAATTTAGTTAATTGATTCAGAGGATTGAATAGCTCATCATTAAAGCTAAGTATGGTTCTGAGACTGCAGTGGGTTCAGTGACATTGGTCGCAGTGACTTGTAGATGTATAGGCTACTGTTCACTGATTTGCCACTGAAGCCTCATGAACTCATCTTTAGCTTTAAATGATGATATTAACATCAACCTCTGTTGCTATAGTCAGCTGTAATCTCCTTAGTATAATGCTACTTGAGAAATATAACCAGCTGACAAATTTAGATTTCTATTGGTATTGTTTATCTACAGGCATAGGTCTCCTCAGGCTTAATACTGGGCCTGAGAGTAATTTGCCTCCTGCAGAATTTAGCATGGTTATGCCCTGATATTTAGTAGGGCTACCAATGAACCGATGGTAGTAGTCTGTACTTGCAAGGATACCTAAGTCGGTGAGGTGATCAGACTTAATATTATCTGCCAATTTTATTCCTCTATTTCTCAGGAATTTGGCTGTTGCTCTCAGACCTTGTACTTATAGGTCTGCTGGTATTTTGTCCACCACAATGGCTTGTATTTGACAGACGTACCTGTCTAAACGTACTGATGGTTGTACCACCTGGTAGACTTGAGGTCCTGTATCTGTTAGAAACCCTGAGATATTGATTGTCGTCTGGGCTACAGGCCTTATTGTAGTTCATCTGCCAACTTTTTAGTGACATATGTTCTCTGGGACCCTTGGTCAAACAACCCTCGGGTATGGACCTTGGCCCTCTTATTCTGGATGGTAATTTGGGCAGTAGGCAAAGTCGTATTACCTTTAGACTTTGTCGATTGGACACTCGTTGTTTGTTGCACCTTGCAGTACTGTACTGTAGTGGGAATGCTATCTTCTACCTTGGTGCTTGGAGACGTTGTTTTGGTATCTCCACACAATGCTGCATGGTGCTGACCCTTGTTACACCTATTACAGGTGTGTAATTGGGTCTCACACTCGTTAATGTTATGTTTCCTGAGGCACCTCGTGCAATGTTGCAAATCTTTGAGTCGCTCAACACGGACGTCACTATCAGGAAAATTAGGGCAGTGGTACATTGAACGTTTCTCATGGCAGAACAAACATGTTCCATGCTTCCAGTACCCTTTGGAGTCACGTTCTTGGGTGACACAGTAACTATAGGCTTGGAGGGTCCCACTGCATATACGCCCACACTGCCACTGTTCCCTTTGGTGTTGAATTATATTGTTAGATTGATTTGGAGTACCTTTGGTACTCTGTGGTTTACTATTATTGGTTTCTGAGGGTTTACTTGGTGTTTTAATTTGTCATGTGTTCGTATTGATGAACTACTGAACGTAAACCCTCAGATATTTCATTCATGGATAAGATACTTTTATTGTAATGAGCACTCATTTGTCTCAATATCCCTAGGTATTTTCTCCTGGACAATTATTTTCAAGACCCACTCAGCCCCGTTTGTATCTGCTGTCAGCTGAGGGCTTTGATCATTGATTCTACCTCCAGCTTGAAGACTTGGAGTGAATCAGCTGAAGCCTCCGGTGGGGTAAATGCAACAGCTCATGGACTAAATGTGATGTTCTTACTTCTGGATCAGCATAATTATCCTTGAGGAGTTGTACTGCCAATCATAGCCGTCATTAGTTAATCTCAGATGGGATACTACTGTTTTAGCCTCACCTGATAATTGGCCTTGAAGATAGAGAATTTACTACTCTTAGGTAAAGATTGTTTTGAGTCCACAAGGTCAACGAATTTGTTCCAAAATTCCTCGTCTTTTCCTGAGAAAGTGGGTAAATTAATTGGAGGGAGTCGAGCTTCTGCTTGACTCGTATTAGATGCAACTGTTGTTGTTGTTGTTGCTTGTTCTGGGCAATTAATTTGACGTAAGGCTGTAACGTGGCCTGAGTTGATCTCATAACTCGCTAGATCAACCATAATGTCGTCTATTTCTGTTTCTGATAAATTGGTGTTGGCAAGTTCAGCCACATATGGTTTCCCAGCAAACACAGAACGTTGTGAACGTTTTAAATGGTGCCACAAGGTAGTTTTGTAACTTTTAGATAAATACGTATATCTGACGTCCTTAAAACCATTAGATATAACTAAAAACATATTTCTTGAGACACAGTTTCTAAGATTTATGTAAAATTTTTAAAATAATAGTGAATGCTGTGGAATTGTAATGTTTTCATGCTTTATATTTAAGAATATATCATTTTCAGTCACATTTGTGTTTTTTGTTTACTCTATGTAAACCTATCCAATTTACGTTCTTATAACGTAATAATAACATTTATATGACGTCAATATAACGTTATTTGCACGACATCATTACGTTATTATGATGTTATATTAACGTATAATTCCTGTATGAAAAGCAGAAAATAATTTTGAACTTTGTTTTAAACCTTGTAAAGTTACCATAAAACTTGGAATAAGTGAAGAAGCATACTTTACTTATGAAAATATAGAAACAAATCAACAAAAACATTTTAACATAAAAACATATAGTACATAAACATAACATATTTAAGTGCATGCATGGGAATTAATTGGAACTCTGTAATATTGCATACATGAACCTTGAGGTACAAACCCAGTGTATATACCCATGCAGTTCTTTCCTAAATCTAATTTTTTTCAATTTTTACACTTTGTTTCGAGTTCTGTTTGTGTTGTTACTTTTAATACCCTATTAATGTCCCCTTTGTTATGTCCATTCATCCTATGTGCACCTCTACCATATGTCACTCCTAATTCATCGCCTTTCTAGAGAATGTAATTAAGCTTTGACAATCTTTGTTCGTATACAGGTTTCTAATTAGCACTTTCGCCCACTAATGACGAAGTATGGAGTCAAAATTTAGCTGCTAAATGTCCACTAATGGAGTTTATATGCACTCGTTTTGGCTTATATGCTTTTGGAGTTTATTTTACATTCAACCTGTAGAAAATTCTATTGCGAACACATTGATACCAAATTGATAAACCTAGGACGAGAATTGAGGTGACAATTAAAGTTGAAAAGAGTATTCACTCTCTGTATTAAAAGGCTCTCTATATGGAAGCCAGGCACTGCATAGCACTCTCTTCTGGGTAACGCGGCCTGCTTTCATCACGTCAGCGGGTGGAGCGCACTGCTGTTTTTGACATTTTATGCATACACTCCCGTTGGAATTCTATTGCGAACACATTGATACCAAAATCAATTAGACCTAGGATGACAATTAAGGTGACCAAAGTGAAAAGAGTGTATACATTTTATAGCTCTTGTGCACTCCTGGGTAACAAGCTCTCGCTTTCTCTGTTTGTTGCGGATGGTAAGCCGGTTTTTTTGAGTTTATATGCCTTTAGTCCTGTACAGAATTCTTTTGCGAACACATTGATACCAATTGAAAAACCTAGGACGAGAATTGTGGTAACAAAGTTGAAAAGAATATACACTTTTCAGTATTATCGCACTCTCTAATGTAATGAGCTCTTTCTGGTACCAGCCGCCTACCTTCATCTTGTCGGCGGGTGAGCGCGATGCTGTTTTTTAAATTATATGCATATACTCCTGTTGGGAATTCTATTGCGAACACATTGATACCAAATTGAAAACCTAGGACGAGAATTAAGGTGACAAGGTTGAAAAGACTATACACTTTTCAGTATTAGCGCCCACTACCTTGGAACATCCAAAACCACAGAGATAGTGGAGGGCTAACTCGCCCAAAACGCAGAAGTGTTTTGGGGGATTAATTAACTTTATCCTACGCTGGACGCATTCTAGTGAATTTATATCCATTCTATAATACAGCGACCAAAAGTGAAGTA
>WNGS01133197.1:0-12941 GCA_020271785.1 Procambarus virginalis
GCAGTACCGAATCGCAATGAAATAAATCACCATTCTGGAAGCGTCCAATCAACCTACCCACTGTGGTGTCTGTGTATAGCTGAGATAGTCTTGGTTGTAAGGTTGATGTAAAGTCATTCCTGGTTACTGACTTTAATACTTAAATAATTACATGATAGAGTAGCTCCCAAGCTGGTAGCGTCCTGTATGCTGTTGTTTACCTTCTCTAGTGGCGTCCAGCCGCCGCACATAGAAAACGGATGGTACCATTTTCTGTGAACATGACATCCCTCCTTTTCTTTAAAAAGAATGAATACAGGATGTCTACCATGCTTGTAGCACAAAGCAAAGTTATTGACACAAAGTAAGTTATTAACATATCAAGAGATATTGCATACATTTAACATTAATTAAACACACAAAGAATTTAAACAATCTTTACCACAAAGGATTTCAATGTTAAAAATACATATGCAATGTTAAACAAACATGAAAGAAACTGTAATACAAAGTTACAAAATATTGAATGAGAGATCTGCATTATTCAAACAATATTAAATTTAGTTTAGCATAACAAGTAAATACTTTGCATTACATAGGAACACAATTAATCATCATATCGTGTAGGGCGTTTAACATGACGTTTTGGACGAGAGTCCTTAAATACAAAATATCCCTCGATGAATTGTTTATCGAGTTATAACTCATTTTTTCTTTTTCTTTTGCACGACTTTGCACTTCATCATTTTCTACACTATTTGGAATCACTTTGAAATAAGCCATATTACGTGTTATACTATGATCTCTATTACTCGCTGTTACCATAGTTCCTTTTACACTAATCACTTTATATGGTTTTGTATCATACGGCATATCTAACTTTCCCTCTTTTTTCTTTTTAACGAGAACAGTATCTCCAACCTTTATGAATTGTTCCTTTGCACGTTGATCATGAGCAATTTTCATTTTGCCCTTGGCTAGTGCATCCTTCTGAGCGAGACGTTTATCCGTTACCTTGGCTGGCATGACAGGTAGTGCGATTCTCATAGGACGTCCAAATAAAAGTTCGCCAGGCGACTTGCCCAGTGTTCCATGCGGTGTTGCACGGTAGTTCCTGAGAAAAGCATACATAGCTTGTTTCCAGGATCGTCCTTCGGCATGAGCACAGCGTACAGCTTTCATGAGAGGTTGCATGAATCTCTCGACTTCTCCATTTGCTTGAGGATGTAGTGGCATCACACGGCGGTGTTTGAATCCAATATGCTCAGCAAAGTTGACAAAGTCTTGTCCATTAAATGGCGGTCCATTGTCCGTCTTGACAACTTCAGGAATGCCAAAGTTTGAAAAGATCTTGTCGAGCTTCGGGATGACAGCCTTTGCAGATGTGGAAGTGATGATTTCTACTTCTGGATAACGTGAGTGATCATCAATGACTACCATCAAGTACTCTCCAGTTGGTAGCGGTCCACAGAAGTCCATCGATACTTCCATCCATGGTGCAGCAGGTAGTGGTGAAGGTTGTAGAGGTGTTGGTCTTGAAGTATCCACTGCAGCTTGGCAAGGGACACAGGCATCATGCATGTCCTTAGCTTGACGATCAATGCCAGGAAACCACACCTTTTCTCGTAGCAGCTGTTTGGTCCTTACAAGACCTTGGT
This sequence comes from Procambarus virginalis, assembly GCA_020271785.1. NCBI lineage: Eukaryota > Metazoa > Arthropoda > Malacostraca > Decapoda > Cambaridae > Procambarus > Procambarus virginalis. The sequence continues at coordinate 1,638 of WNGS01133197.1, forward strand.
GTCCTTGATGTGCAAGCTTCAGAGCACGTTGCTGGAGAACAGCTGGAATGACGATACGAGTACCTCGCAGCACGGTGTCGCGTTGTTGCGTAACACTTAATTCTGTCTGGATGCGTTCAAGTGCTTTGAATGCATCTTGGTCAACTCCTGAGGGTGGGATGCGTGGAAACTTTTTCTTAGTCAATGCATCCACTGTTGCTTGCAGAGTTGGGTCCTCTAGGGTTGCAGTACGGATTTCATCAAGAGTGAGAGCCTTAGGGACTGCATCACAGGTTACAGAGTGTACATATTCCTCGGCAACTTGCTGATGCTTGGTGATGGTGAAACTGTTGGCAGGATGTCGACTGATGTAATCAGCGGGATTGCCTGCACCTGGCTTGTATTTCACCGTAAAGTTGTATGGTTGCAGACGAAGAGCCCATCTCTCAATGCGAGCTGGTGGTTTGGACTTTGGATTATTGAAGATGGTCTCCAACGGTTTGTGGTCAGTGACTATCGTGGTAAAGGGTGCACCAAGCAGATACACATTGAAGTGTTCACAGCCCCATACAAGAGCAAGAGCTTCCTTCTCTGTCTGACTGTATCGTTGCTCAACATCTGTGAGAGAACGGCTGGCATAGGCAATTACTACTCTTGAATCTGGTTGACCAGGTTTGTGTTGGGCTAACACAGCACCTAAACCAACAGGACTAGCATCCACCGTTAACTCAGTGTCCATTGATGGATCAAAGTATGCAGCAGTCGCATTTTCTACTAGTGCATCTTTCACAGCATCAAATGCATTTTGCTCGACATCGCTCCAGTACCATGATGCATTTTTCTTCAGGAGCTCACGTAGAGGCTTCGTAATGGTAGCAAAATCTGGAATGAAGCGAGAACAGTAGTTTGCCATTCCCAGAAAACTATGTACTTCAGTGGATGTTGAAGGAGGTGCAGCATTCTTGATATCTGCAACTTTCTTAGGATCTGGAGACAGACCTTTGTCACTAAGTACATGTCCAAAGAATTCAATTTTATGTTGATTGAACTCACACTTTGCTCGGCTTAGCGTCAAATTCTTTTCTCGTAAGCGTTGCAATGTTGCACGAAGAGCTTTGTCGTGTTCAGCTTGGGTACGGCCATAAACAATGATGTCATCAGACATGTTGTCAGCATTAGGTATATCTTGCAATACCTGGCTGATGATGTGCTGGAATACTTCAGCAGCACTGTTAATACCAAAACTCAGGCGCTTGTACCTATACAGACCTCGATGTGTCGTAAACGTTGTGATGAATCGACTCTCATCATCAAGTTCAAGCTGATGATAGCCCTTGTTTAAATCTAACTTGCTGAATACAGTTGCACCATTCAAGCGGTAGATCATATCATCTACAGTGGGTGTAGGATGGCGTTCACGCATTATTGCCTTGTTGGGAACACGCATGTCTACACAAATGCGTATCTCATCTGGATTCTTCGGCTTTGGTGGAGTGACAATTGGGCTTACCCATGGTGTTGGGCCTGTTACCGGTTCAATGATATCTAGTTCTATCAGCCTATCCAGTTCGGCATCGACTTTCTTGCGAGTATGGAATGGTTGTCGGCGATGTGGTTGGGCAACTGGAATTACATCTGGGTTGATATGCAGATGTACCTTGCTATCAGTATAACAACCTATGGATTTAAACCGATCAGAAAATTCAGCAACAATAGCATCAACATTGTTTGCAGATTCCACTGCTACAGCATTAGAAAGCTGAAGTAGCCCCAATTTGGTTGAAGTCTTGTAACTGAGTAAAGACTCCTTTGCATTCCTAACAACATGGAATGTAGTAATGAGCATTGCATTCTTTGACTTAATCTCTGCAGTGAAAGTTCCAATCACTGGTAAGGCTACCTTTGAAGCATAGGCAGTGGCTTTGCCATTATAGTTTTCAAGCTTTGGGAACTGTTTTTTAAATTTTTCATAGTGGCACTCAGCAATGGTGTCAATGTTTGATCCAGTGTCAATGAGAATTTTGAGACAAATGCCAGCAATGTATACTATAGTCTCTGGGTTGTTTGGAAGATCATTCCATTCTGTGATTGCTTGTACTCCATAAATATAATCACATTCACTGTCATCTGAGACTGGTTGTAATGAAATGTTGTCTTGTATATTATTAACATTCTTGATTTGAGGTGCAATATTGTGTTTGCCACCTCGACTCCTATGACTTGATCCTCGTACATTGCTTTTATTTATTGATTGTGGTTTCTTTAGTGCGGAACGACACATAGCACCAAAATGACCTAGTTTTCTACACTCATAGCACTTCTTACCTTGTGCAGGACAAACATTATCTTGGTGTGGGTAGTCTCCTCCACAATTGTAACATTTATTATTGACAACCTCTGATGTGAGTCGTTGTGACTGCTTGAGTCTTGTTCCATGACTCCAGTTGTGATGTGGTTCTCGGCTCAATTTAATGTTAGGTTTGGCATGATATCTTCTATGATCATGGTGTACTCCCTGAACCTTACATACTTCATGACTGTTAGTAACAGTGGCAGAACCGTTGTTGGCACTGCACTCCATGGCACGAGCATCACGTGCAGCATCTTCCATTCGACGAGCCATATCCAGTATCTTGGTAAGAGAACTTTCATCATCAACAAGTTCTAGAGCTCTTCGACGAAGACGTGTAGATGTGCATGTTTCAATTATTTGCTGTTTGATTTCTTTGTCAACATCAGCAAACTCACAATGGGTTGCTAAACCCTGCAGACGTGTATGGTATTGATCAACAGTTTCATTAGAGAGTTGTTTTGCTCTCCTGAAATGCATAATTTCCATAGCAGTATTTTGCCTTGGTTTGAAATGCTCAGTTAATTTGGCCTTGGCAGTGTCATAATCTTTGGCACCACCAGTATCTTTCAGTGTATCAAAGATGTCACAAACTCTATCACCTGCATAGTGAAGTAGAAAGGCACGCTTTCTTTCAGCACTTTTGATGTCAGAAACTATCAACAAATTTTCAAACCTTTTAAGCCATTTGACCCACCTCTGTGACAGGTTTGTCTGGTCACAGTCAGGATCAAATGCAGGAAACTGAGGTATATTTGCCATTTTTACTGAATAAATTTAAACTTATCACTTAAAATGTTCCTCAGAATATATAACACTTACTGCACTGTATATGTTATTCAAGAATTCACTGTAATTACTTTAATTTTGCAAAGCACACAAGCATTTTAATGCAAAAGTTCACAACAGTGCACAACACAGCAGCAACTGATTCTTACCTAGCCCTTGTGTACATGTGTTGTTCCTACTCACAGCAACACAGCAGTTGTTAGCAGTTGGTACAGCAGTTGTCAGCAGTTGGTACAGCAGTAGGCAGCAGTTGGCACAGCAGCAGGCAGCAGTAGGCAGCAGTTGGTTCACAGCGTGAAGAATTTTGTAGCACGGAGCGTCGTTTCGTAACCAAAACATCGGGTTTTGTACACTGCATCAAAGCGTCGTTTCGTACACAGCGTCGGCAGATTCCTCTCTCACAGCAACAATCAGCACAGCTTGGGTAGCACACAGCATTGGCCAGCACACAGCAACGGCCAGCACACAGCAACGATCAGCACACAGCAACATTCAGCACACAGCATGGGGTTGCATACAGCATTGGGTATGGTGCTCACAGACAGCTTCTCCTTCCTCCTCTGGGCGAGACAGCATGCTCCTTCCTTGTGTTTTGTTGAACAAAATACCTGCGTTCCCAGTTCATCCTCGTCGCCAGTGTGGTGTCTGTATATAGCTGAGATAGTCTTGGTTGTAAGGTTGATGTAAAGTCATTCCTGGTTACTGACTTTAATACTTAAATAATTACATGATAGAGTAGCTCCCAAGCTGGTAGCGTCCTGTATGCTGTTGTTTACCTTCTCTAGTGGCGTCCAGCCGCCGCACATAGAAAACGGATGGTACCATTTTCTGTGAACATGACAACCACCACCACCACTGCCAACGATCTCGCCAGAAATCATATCTGACGATCGACCGCAATCATTCGCCACACAACTAGTGACAGATGACGAAGCAAGCATAAAAGCCTTATCAGCACAATCCCCCATCGGTACCTCGGTACCAACACACGATGGTACCGAGGTACCGATGGTAGTGAGACCAACCGTCTCACTACCTCCACTGTGCACGGGTCCCATCATCGGCGGGATATTTACTTCGGAGGAACACATATGCCTGGACCTCAGGATCATCCTGGCATATAGCCTCCACTTGCCCAGACAGCCTGCTCTAAAACAAGTATGCTCCTGTTCTTGTTAAATCATTTACTGTGCTTCGTGCCACTTTCAGCAGCGAGGGGATCCTCTTCAAAATGTTCATTGCCGCAGTCCAGCTCCTGGACAAAACTCCCTTCGCAGGTCCAGATGTAAAGTGTTGCAGAAGAACACCAATCACATTTCCATAGCTAGAGAGCGCCCTCAATAGCAAACTGTCAGGTATTTAAAATAGTGCGTCACACACAACTTCATAGGTTGTGTCCTTTCCCGAGGTCGTCGACCTTCACTGATCTGCAAACGTCCCTTAACTAATAATCACAACCCTCAGTTCTGTCCATAAACCTCATACACGACGATTCATCCACGAATTTCAAAATCAATTACTCCATCACCGAGCTTCTGGATTCCAAGGTCGACAATTGATATTTAAAATTCCTGAGCTTTGACTGCTCATCGTCACATATCAACAGCCTTTGTGAATTCCAGGAGCGCCGACAGAGTCCGACTCGTCTTTCCCACACGGGCTATCACAAAAACTACAATAGTCAATCTAAACAACGGGTTAACGCACCCGCACCTGCGCTGAAACCGGGGCCCGGTAAATGAGCATGAAAGTTGCAGCACTAACAACTGTCTGTGCCCGACTGTGGTCAATACCAGACTCCTCAAGTCATGTTGAGACACAAGTGATGTGTCAACCCGATCATTGACTGGTCGGGTAGACTTGGAAGCTATTCACCTTATCACGATAGAAAAAAAAGTAAAAGCAACTGGAACAATATGATAAGTTTATAGTGTGATTATTAATTATAATTTAGTTTCATTATTCTCTAGAACACAATGTGTTTAATTTGCCTCTTTATAATATTACCAGTTAGATGAAAACTCTACAGTGAACTCCGATAATTAAATTTGTTTGAGAGATGTACATTTCAAGCAAAGGTTAGAAATGTGGGGGGGGGGGGCAGAAATAGCCTAAACTACTCTATCCCTTTGAGATGTATTTCTTTTTTGTCTCAATAAACATACTTGAGCTTGAACTTGAACTTGGTTACAAATGTATATGAATCACTAATATACATTTTCATATTCACATTCAAATAAATTCACTATATAAAGTTCTATTAAATGTTACAAAAATATGGTAATTGATGGTAAAATTCTGGACTTTTGTGTAGTGGAATGCACACACTAGAACATGAGGTACATCATGGGTGCACGGGACCTATTTGTGGTAATTCTTTCACGAAACATAGTTTGTTTGGTGTCTAGGGACAGCCTAGCCCCAGACCATTACATTGAGACTAGAGGCAGCTGTAACTACTCTGTGAGAATAGATACAGCATTTATTATGCTTTGCATGTAAAATTTGTAGTGACTCGCAGAAGGGGAGTTGTGGTCAGTAAGCTAACGGTTCTTGCTCGGAGCAGTACGGCTGGCGGGCGGTGACGTCAGCCAAGTAAACCTCCCGTGCTGTGATGTCACGTCACCAGAGTCGCATAACACGAGGGAAAGAGCACTCATTAGTAGCTCTTACATATATAATTACTCGGCATACCTAGGAAGAGTGGGTGCTTTGCTCTCTGATTGGTTAAGTAAAACAAAGGGAAGGCAAGCGTGCTCCACACCAGCCCGAGCACACCAGGGAAGTCTGCCTGGGGTCGTTGTGTTGGAGAGACATGCTATCTCGTGGCTCGTCCGAGCCATGAATCAGCACGGTCTATAGCGACCATTAAATAAAACAACCGTTATCATGCCGTAAGTGCGAATCCGTCTGGCAGGGTCAAGAGTCGCGGCGAGTCGGTATTTTGTTATTTATGAGAGTACTGAAAGTGTCTCAAACATGCGGTCTAGCAGGTGTAACTAGTCTGCACTTGTGATCCATGTTTATTATCAACATCTGAAGTCATCTGTTATATTGACCAAGATACCTGGCAGCAGTGGAAATGTGAAAGGCTATCCAGTGATTTGTGGAAGTCTCTTGCAGTAATTGAGTGAGAATTACCCCGCTCTTGGGGACAATGAATTCCACCTCGCCTAGTCATCCATTTCGTCACCCGCAATCCACCACACATTTGTACGAGCCTTCCCACTCGTGTGTGTGTGTGTGTGTGTACTCACCTAATTGTGCCTGCGGGGGTTGAGCTCTGGGTTTTTGGTCCCGCCTCTCAACTGTCAATCAACTGGTGTACAGATTCCTGAGCCTACTGGGCTCTATCATATCTACATTTGAAACTGTGTATGGAGTCAACCTCCACCACATCACTACCTAATGCATTCCATCTGTTAACTACTCTGAGACTGAAAAAGTTCTTTCTAACGTCCCTGTGGCTCATTTGGGTATTCAGTTTCCACCTGTGCCCTCTTGTTCGCGTACCACCCGTGTTAAACAGTTTATCTTTATCTACCCTGTCAATTCCTCTGAGAATTTTGTAGGTAGTGATCATGTCTCCCCTTACTCTTCTGTCTTTTAGTGTCGTGAGGTGTATTTCTCGCAGCCTTTCTTCGTAACACATGCCTCTTAGTTCTACGATATGCCAGAATATGCCAGAACAATCTTAGTTCAGAAATATGCCTAGTGGAACATCTCTGAACTTTTTCAAGCTTCGCCTTGTGCTTGACAAGGTACGGGCTCCATGCTGGGGCCGCATACTCCAGGATTGGTGTTACATACGTGGTATACAAGGTTCTGAATGATTCCTTACACAGGTTCCTGAAGACAGTTCTGATGTTAGCCAGCCTCGCATACGCCACAGATGTTATTCTTTTGATCTGGGCTTCAGGAGACAGGGTTGGTGTGATATCAACTCCTAGATCCTTCTCTCTGTCAGTTTCATGAAGGACTTCATCTCCCATTCTGTATTCTGTGTCTGGCCTCCTGTTTCCACTGCCTAGTTTTATTACCTTACATTTACTCGGGTTGAACTTTAGTGGACATTTGTTGGACCATTCATGCAGTCTGTTTAGGCCATCTTGTAGTCTCAAACTGTCTTCCTCCTCTTCGTCCTCATAATTTTTGCATCATCAGCAAACAATGAGAGAAATGATTCTATACCATCTGGAAGATTATTTGCATATATAAGATACAGTATGGGTCCAAGGACTGAACCCTGCGGTACCCCACTGGTGACGTCTCGCCAATCTGATACCTCACCCTGCACAGTGACTAGCTGCCTTCTATTACTTAGGTACTCCCTTATCCAATGGAGTACCTTCCCTTTCACTCCAGCCTGAACCTCCAGCTTTAGCACTAGTCTCTGGTGTGGCACTGTGTCAAAAGCTTTCTGGCAATCCAAAAATATGCAGTCTGCCCACCCCTCTCTTCTTGCCTTTTTCTTGTTGCCTGATCGTAGAATTCAAATAATCCTGTGAAGCATGACTTGCCATCCATGAAACCATGTTGGTGTTGTCACACAAAGTTCCTTCACTCCAGATGCTCGACTAGCATTTTTCGCACAATTTTCTCCATTATTTTGCATGGTAGGCAAGTTAGGGACACTGGCCTGTAGTTCAGTGCCTCCTGTCTATCCCCCCTTCTTGTATATCGGGACCACGTTTGCAGCCTTCCAGATTTTTGGCAGTTCACCTGTTACCAGTGATTTGTTATACACCATGGAGAGTGGCAGGCACAGTGCTTCTGCTCTTTCCTTTAGTATCCATGGTGATATTCCATCTGGGCCATCTGGGCCTTTGTCACATCCAACTCTAGCAAAAGCTTCCTTACATCTCCACTGGTAATCTCAAACTCTTCTAATGGTGCCTGGTTAATTATTCCTTCTCTTATCTGTGGAACTTCTCCTTGCACTAATGTGAAGACTTCCTGGATTTTCATATTGAGTTCCTCGCACACTTCTTTGTCGTTTGTAGTGAATCTGTCTGCCCCTATCATCAGTTTCATTACCTGTTACTTCACAGTTGTCTCTCTCCTGATGTGGCTGTGTTACAATTTTAGTTGGGTCTTAGCCTTGCTGGCTATGTCGTTTTCATATTACCCTTCTGCTTCTCTTCTGTGTGTGTGTACTCACCTAATTGTACTCACCTAATTGTGCTTGCGAGGGTTGAGCTTTGGCTCTTTGGTCCCGCCTCTCAACTGTCAATCAACTGGTGTACAGTTTCCTGAGCCTACTGGGCTCTATCATATCTACATTTGAAACTGTGTATGGAGTCAGCCTCCACCACATCACTGCCTAGTGCATTCCATTTACTAACTACTCTGACACTGAAAAAGTTCTTTCTAATGTCTCTGTGGCTCATTTGGGTACTCAGCTTCCACCTGTGTCCCCTTGTTTGCGCTCCTCCAGTGTTGAATAGTTCATCCTTGTTTACCCGGTCAATTCCCCTGAGGATTTTGTAGGTTGTGATCATGTCCCCCCTTACTCTTCTGTCTTCCAGTGTCGTAAGTTGCATTTCCCGCAGCCTTTCCTCATAACTCATGCCTCTTAGTTCTGGGACTAGTCTAGTAGCATACCTTTGGACTTTTTCCAGCTTCTTCTTGTGCTTGACAAGGACGGGCTCCATGCTGGGGCCGCGTACTCCAGGATTGGTCTTACATATGTGGTGTACAAGATTCTGAATGATTCCTTACACAGGTTCCTGAACGCCGTTCTGATGTTAGCCAGCCTCGCATATGCCGCAGACGTTATTCTCTTTATGTGGGCTTCAGGAGACAGGTTTGGTGTGATATCAACTCCTAGATCTTTCTCTCTGTCTGTTTCATTAAGTACTTCATCCCCTATTCTGTATCCTGTGTCTGGCCTCCTGTTTCCACTGCCTAGTTTCATTACTTTGCATTTACTTGGGTTGAACTTCAACAGCCATTTGTTGGACCATTCACTCAGTCTGTCTAGGTCATCTTGTAGCCTCCTACTATCATCCTCTGTTTCAATCCTCCTCATAATTTTGCATCGTCGGCAAACATTGAGAGGAACGAATCTATACCCTCTGGGAGATCATTTACATATACCAGAAACAGTATAGGTCCAAGGACTGACCCCTGCGGGACTCCACTTGTAACGTCTCGCCAATCTGAGACTTCACCCCTCACACAGACTCGTTGTCTCCTGTTGCTTAGGTACTCCTCTATCCACCGGAGTACCTTCCCTTTCACTCCAGCCTGCATCTCCAACTTTCGCACTAGCCTCTTGTGTGGCACTGTATCAAAGGCTTTTTGACAATCCAAAAATATGCAGTCTGCCCACCCTTCTCTTTCTTGCCTTATTTTTGTTGCCTGGTCGTAGAATTCAAGTAACCCTGTGAGGCAGGACCTGCCATCCCTGAACCCATGTTGATGCTGTGTTACAAAGTTCCTTCGCTCCAGATGCTCCACTAGTTTTTTTCGCACAATCTTCTCCATCAGCTTGCATGGTATGCAGGTTAGGGACACTGGCCTGTAGTTCAGTGCCTCCTGTCTATCCCCTTTCTTGTATATCGGGACTACGTTAGCTGCTTTCCAAATATCTGGCAGTTCCCCTGTTGCCAGTGATTTGTTATACACTATGGAGAGTGGTAGGCACAGTTCTCTTGCTCCTTCCTTTAGAACCCATGGGGAGATTCCATCTGGCCTATAGCCTTTGTCACATCCAACTCTAGTAAACACTTCCTTACTTCCCGCTGGTAATCTCAAAGTCTTCCAGTGGTTCCTGGTTAGCTATTCCCTCTCTTACCTCTGGAATTTCTCCTTGCTCGAAGGTGAAGACCTCCTGGAATTTCTTATTCAACTCCTCACACACTTCCTTGTCATTTGTAGTGAATCCTTCCGCCCCTATCCTCAGTTTCATAACCTGTTCCTTTACTGTTGTTTTTCTCCTGATGTGGCTATGCAACAATTTAGGCTGAGTCTTTGCCTTGCTTGCGATGTCTTTCGTATGTCTTTCTCTTCGCCTCTCTTCTCATCCTGACATATTCATTCCTGGCATTCTGGTATCTTTCTCTGCTCTCCAGTCCTGTTATTCCTATAGTTTCTCCATGCCCTTTTACTTTGCTGCTTAGCTAGCCTTACATCTCTGATTAAACCATGGGTTTTCTCATTTTCATTTCTCTGTTTTCCTTTTGGACTGGGACAAATTTGTTTGCTGCGTCCTTGCACTTCTGCGTGATGTAATCCATCATATCTTGAGCCGTCTTTCCCCTGAGCTCTGTTTCCCATGCTATTTCTGTCAGAAATTTTCTTATCCCCTCATAGTTTCCCTTTCGGTATGCTAACCTTTTGGTTTCGGTATCCCTCCTCGAGTTCAATAACCCTTCTTCAATCAGGTACTCAAACACCAGTACACTGTGGTCGCTCATTCCTACTGGGTCCTCAAAACCGATTTCTCTTATGTCGGAGTGGTTCAGAGTGAAGACTAGGTCGAGTCTCGCTGGTTCGTCATTGCCTCTCATCCTTGTGGGTTCGCCGACATGCTGGGTTAAAAGTTTCTTGTCACCCCTTCCAATAGTTTGGCTCTCCACGTATCCTCGCCTCCATGCGGTTCCTTGTTCTCCCAGTCAATCCTTCCGTGATTGAAGTCGCCCATGATGAGCAGGTGGGATCTATTTCTACAGGCAGCAGAGGCTGCCCTCTCAATTATAGTGTTAACTGCCATGTTGTTGTTTTCATACTCTTGACTGGGTCTTCTGTCATTTGGTGGAGGGTTGTATATTACTGCTACTACTATTCTTGGTCCTCCCATTGTCATGGTGCCTGCTATGTAGTCTCTGAACTCCTCACAGCCCGGGATGGCCATCTCCTTAAAACTCCATTCCTTTCTCATGAGTAGGGCCACTCCGCCTCCTCCCCTACCTTCCCTCTCTTTCCTTATTACTGTGTACTCCTGGGGAAACACGGCATTCGTTATGATTCCAGAGAGTTTTGTTTCAGTGAGTCCGATTACATCTGGGTTCACTTCTTGTGCTCTTTCCCTTAGTTCACTTGTCTTGCTTGTGATCCCATCTATGTTCGAGTACATCACCCTGAAACTGACTCTGTTCTTCTGCTTCTCTTCTGGGGGGGACCTTGGATCTGGGGTGAGTGGGAGCTGGGGGACCTGGCACGGGGGAGATGGTGGAGGAGGG
>WNGS01133199.1:0-12726 GCA_020271785.1 Procambarus virginalis
GGATAGTACGCTGGGCGTGTCTGAGACCGAAGTGGGTGTCACAGTGGTAGGGTCAGGCAGTACGACGTTGTCAGGGACAGGAGTGTCAGGGACAGGAGTCTGGGTGTCATCGTCGACAGTCAGACGAGCTAATTTCATGTGGTTGAGATGCTCATGTACTTGTTCTCCAGTGGCTAGGTTTTCCAGCTTGTACTTATTACCTGTGATATGCTCAGAACTCTGTAAGACCCAGAAACTTCTCAGTCAGTTTGTACATGGGACCATCTCGTCGCTGGTTGAGGATCATTACTAAAGATCCAGGTCCTATTCTCGTAGGTTTAGCATGAGCGTTTTGTAACCGCGTGAAATCGTCAGTAGCTTTAGAGAGATGTTCCTTGACCCTCTGGAACACCAGTTGAGTGTCTCTCCGTTTGACCTTAACATAGTCGTCATAGTTGTAGAGTGGCGCGGGCGGCGAGGAGATGATGGCATTAGGAAATCTCATGTCTGTCCCAAATAGCACAAAGTGAGGTGTGTCTCCTATGGAGGAGTTGACAGAGGAGTTTATCGAACATTGGACGATTGGCATAAGTTCATCCCATTTGTGACTGTCCGATTGACTGTCACTCTGAGTGCGTCAAGGACCTTCTTGTTAGTTCTTTCAGCAAGGCCATTGCTAGCCGGCTGATAAGGCATTATATTACACTTTTTGATGTTGTACAATGTAGCCAGTTGTTCCAGAACAGAATTGTTGAATTCCGGGCCGTTGTCAGAGAGTATAACCCTAGGTGGACCATACCTGCAAATTATATGATCATGAAAGGCACTAGCTATAGTTTCTGCAGTCTTGTTTGGAATTGGAACCAGTTCACAGTATCTAGAGAAGTTATCTACCATAACTAGGAGATGTTTATTTCCTCTGGAAGTTTCAGCAAAATTTGTTAACAAATCCATAGAAACACGATCCCAAGGTGCATTAGTCGTAGGGTAAGACTGAATCGGGTTCGGGCCAGCAACATGGCCTCTGTGAGCTAGGCAGGTTAGACATTGATCCACGTGACGTTCAATCTGTTTGGCCATTTTGGGCCAGTAGTACGTAAGACGAGCTGCTTGATGGTGCGGTCCTTGCCAGGATGCGCACTGTGTGGGGCGTCGTGAACAAGTTTTAACACGGTAGGAACTATCGACGCAGGAATAACAAGTTGATGTACCAGTCTGGCAGGAGATCCAAGCATAACTTTGCGATGGAGCACATGATCTAAGAGTACTAGTTCCTTGAGTGGTACGGGTGGCTTGACCGTAAGAGTCGTGTGCGGGTCCACGAGAAAGCTTATGATCGGTGCCCACATTGGGTCTTGACGTTGTGCGAGTTCTACATCTCGCAAGTCTAATGAAGGGTATTCAACGTGAACAGAAGCGACGTAACGGGAGAGAGCATCGGCAACTACATTGTGTTTGCCAGGTAAGTATCCAAACGTGGGTAGGAACTCTTGTATGGTGAGCGACCAACGGGCAAACTTGCCTATGGGGTTCTTGTCTCTGAACAAGGGAATGATAGCTTGGTGGTCCGTCAGGACATGGACAGGGTAGTTATAGATGATATCTCTGAAATGTTTGAGTGCCCACACGACAGCCAACGCTTCACGCTCGGTTGTCGAATAATTCTTTTCAGCTTTGGAGAGGACTCGGCTCGCATATGCAATGGCATGTTCCTTTCTGTCGCTAGTTTGAGCGAGTACGGCACCTAACCCAATGTTACTGGCGTCAGTAACTAAAATGAACGGTTTGGTGAAGTCTGGGAACTTGAGAACGGGAGAAGATATCAGGGCTTCTTTGAGCGTTTGAAATGCTTTCTCTTGATCCGTTGTCCAAACGAACGGAACGTCCTTCTTAAGGAGGTGAGTGAGAGGAGATGCAATCACTGAATAACCGGCAATGAAATGGCGGTAGAATCCAGCTAGGCCTACGAACTTTTGTACAGCTTCAGCATTATGAGGGACTGGAAAGTTCTTGACAGCTTCTATCTTTGAATCTAGAGTGGTGATGCCTTGTGAGGTGACGCTATGGCCGAGAAACTGTATTTTTTCTCTCATGAAGGCGCATTTGCTGAGTTTGATTTTCAGATTGGCTTCAGCTAGTTTCTGAAGGACTCGGTCCAAACTTTGGAGATGTGACGGTACATCCTTGGACATGATAATGAGGTCATCGAGGTAGACCATGAGGGTATTTCCTATCATTCGTCGAAACAGGTCTGTCATAAGCCTTGAGAAGGTAATAGGGCTGCTGCGTAAGCCAAAAGGCATGCGAGTGTACTGGTAATGACCATTAGGGACGGAAAACGCCGTCAGTTCTCGACTTTCTGGGTCGAGCGGTATCTGCCAAAATCCTTGCAATAAATCAAGTGTGGAAAAAACCTTATTCTGACCTATGTTCTGCAATAAGTCAGTAAGCACAGGAAGTGGAAATCGATCGGGAATCGTAACTTGATTAAGTTTCCTGAAATCAACGACGGGACGCCAAGAGCCATCCTTCTTGGGTACCAAGATTAACGGAGCATTCCACGGTGAAGTACTTTCTTCAATAACGCCATCGTGTAACATCTCGTCAATGAGTCGGTCTGCAACAGCTCGTTGAGAATGAGGCAATCTGTATGCGGGTACAAAAATTGGGCGAGTACCTGGTTCCAGTGGAATTTTGTGAGTAATGAGGTGCGTCAGTCCAAGTTGTTCACCTGTCAGTGCAACAACGTTGCGATGCTTGTTGAGGATGGCCAATAACTGAGATTGGGCGTCAGGGAAGTCAGTGGCACTAAGATGCACAGGTGAGATCGCGATCTGATCTGGATTTGTTGTGTGAGAGAGTGCATGTACCATTTGGTCAGTAGAGACCTCATCCACTACTCGCACCGGTAACGAATAATGGGCAAAGTCAACAATGTGTGTGCCTGATGCAAGGTGAATGTTGGCATTGGTGACGTTGGCAACATAAACAGCAGTAGTGTTATTCTGCACCTGATGTAAGGACGGTTCTACGTAGGTACCATTGATTTGACATGTGTCACTGTCAGCTATTACGTGTTCTAGGTCAGATACACCAGGTATTTTGACAATAACCTTTGTTAGTGCATGAGAATGTAGTACTGTGTCTTGGTGTAAGATGCCTCTGACCTGACTGATGTTAGACTCCAGGCAAGTAAGGTAATGAACAATCGCTGGGGCCCCTTGCAAAGATTCATTGACCTCACCGACCTGCGAGACTGTGGAAACGTGCGTTGGTCTGGTGTCAGTAAGTGACTGAGTGACAGGTTTGTTTGGCGTGACTGGTGGTCTGGTGTCAGTAAGTGGCTGAGTGACGGGTTTGGGCGTGACTGGTTAAGTGTACCCTGGTCTTCCCTGGTTTGTATGTACCTGACATAGTCCCAATGGTTGGTGAACTCATGTCCCATGGTGTACACACTGCAAAGAGGTACCACTGTATCACCAATTGTTGCTTCCCAACGGTAAGCATCGATAGTAACTCGGTAGTCTCTCATGGTGTTTAATCCTAGTAAAATATCTCCAGGGAATCGTACTGCACCGGCTATCACACATGGCACGGTGAGTGATCTGTCATTAACTATTAACTCTATGTCTGCTTCACCTAACGTTGGAGTCATTCCTCCAGTAAGTCCACCAAGGTTGGAAACAGACGACTGTCGTATATCGAGTCGGTCGCGTAGGCCATGAAGGGCGTCTTGTTTAATGATGTTGACTCGAGCTCCTGTGTCTAGGAAAATCTTAACATGTCGACCCTTCAGAGTGGCTGAAATCAGAGGACCTTCTGTGTCCTTGATAGGCATCCTGTTAAACATGTATTACGAGACTGACACGGTCGATGTGGTGTCTGGAGTACATGTACATGAGTACCGTCAGTGTGTAGTTCGTCCATGTTATCCTCCTCTGCTAAGGTACCGTACCTGTTACGGGTAGGCACTGAGTATACAGGGAGGTCGTCTCGCTTCCCTACGTCATACCGTTTACCCAGGCTGCTATACCTTCCCCCGACTGAGAGTCATAGGGCTGATCTGTGTGTTCGTAGGTCGATGTCTGCATTATCCTTGATGGCCGTGGCGCCGTTTGCCACGTGCGAGTCACGGTGTCCATCTGTGTCGTGACTGTCAGTTGTTGCGTACCTAACATGGGCAGTTGGTCGGGTTGCAGGGCTACGTGTAGGGCTCGGTCGGCGCTGGTTAGTTGTTGCAGCCTGCGGTTGCTTACGGGAAGGAGGAGTAGGACTAGAACGGTTAGTCTGGTTAGTACCGCGGCGGGCTCTACAGTCAGCAGTGTCATGTCCAGGTCGGCGGTGATATGTGCAATAAGAACGGGTGTGATCACGTGATCGGCCTGTGTAGTTATGTCTAGCATGCTGTTGGTAACGAGTGTTAGTTGATGTACACTCTGCTTACGGTGTCCTGGTTTGCCACAGTTAAAACATTCTGGCGTTCGAGGTCGCTGAGGGTATTGAGGGGAACCTGTCCTGGAGTATGACCTGGGGCCATACGAAGGCGGAGGAGACCTAGCACGAGTCTGAACATGTCTAGGGGTAGAACGCGTGACAACGTTCACAGTGGTATGGGAACTGTTTGCACGAAAAACGGCAGAAAGCTGGGCAGAATCCGGGACTTTAGCCTGTCTGTGGACTCTACCATGACGTCCATTAAGTCCCAAAGTGTGTGGGTAGGACCAAAATTCCTATCCTCGATGTCTTTCAGTATGGCCTCGGGGGCATGACTCTGCATGGCACCGAACGCCAATAGTTTACCCACATTCTGTATAGTGAGGCTTCCACTAGCATCCCATCTAGAACCCATCAAGGCTTTCTCCAGTGAGTCCTGTAGCGTAGCTAGACGCGTGGCAAAAGCATTGCGTGTTTCATCAGGACGCATTACTGCAGTAGCTAATTGGCGAGCAATGCCAAAGGGATCACGATCAACTACCGATATATATCTCCTACGAAAGAATTTCTTAAATTCATCCCAGTTTACAATTTTCTTTAAGTCAGGTGTTCCTGCTACGAGATACGCATCTCCAGATTTATAGTCAAGTGTGGACGTCGCCATACTGATATAGTCTGCGTCTGTGACAGCAGTACCCTTGCTCTTCGCTCTAGCCTCTACACTAGCGAACCATGTCTCCAAGAGGGTTGGATCCTTTCCACTAAACGGGCGAATGTCAACAGACTGTGTAAGAACTGTAACGGTGTTCGAGTTAGAACCCGCAGTATTCAGGGCTTGAGTCATGATTACTGAGTCGCTGCTGGTTGTAGAGGTTAATGAGGATAAGCTACTGAGAGCTGAGGTTGGGAGTTCACTGGCTAAGGATAAGTGAGCGAGCGTAGGGAGCTCACTAGTTAAGAGTAAGTTACTCTGATAGTGAACGAGACCGTAGACTGTAGGGTAAGTGCGCGAGCGAGGCCTGAGCGAGTATCGTTTATCCATAAAGTAAGTTTACATTGTGCCCACGAAAGTCTACAGTTTACTCTACTACACAAATAACAAAGGGTACTTAACTAGAGCTGAAGGCTGCTGGGGCTGCAATCCGTTCAACAGGGCAGAGATGATCTGGTCGTCACAGGTCCGGCGTCGTGCTGTGGCGTCGTCGGCGTCGTCAGGCGGCAGGAGACGTCAGGCGGCAGAAGTCGTCAGGCCAGACAGCGGAGGTGGTAAGGTGACGTCAGGCAGGCACCAAGGCTCGTTGAGTCACGGTGAGTCACGGCGAGTCAGCTGGTGGCGCGCGGTGAGTCAAGGACGGCGCGCGCTGGGTGAGTGAGTCAGGGGCGCGCGCTGGGTGAACGACACACGGGCGGGCGCTGGGTGAGTCAGGCACGCTGAACTGTTGTGATGCTGGCTGCTGTGCCCTGCTGTGTTGCTGTGCGCTGTGCTGCTGCTGCGCTGCTGTGTTGCTGTGCGCTGCTGTCCTGCTGTGAGCTGCTGTGTTGCTGCTGCGCTGCTGTGTTGCTGTGAGCTGCTGCTGTGCTGCTGTGAGCTGCTGTGAGCCGCTGCTGTGCTGCTGTGTGCTGCTGTGTTGCTTGCTGTGCGCTGCTGTGCTGCTGGAGGACAGGGGTAGATCCCACCGCTGCCACCAGTGTTTCATCTGACGATGTAGTTGTAGAATGATTAGTTGTGGGCAGGAATTGGAGTACCAAACGTCCGCTGCTTTTCCTAGTTTTATTATAAATATATATATATTCTTGTACACCGGGCCAGGAGCTAGCTAGTGTGTGTAAGGGAGCGCGTGTGGACGCTCCAATGCCCAGGCTCAGTCTGGTCTGAGCTCTGCTGGGTAGGGCAGATTGCATTAAAATCTGCTGACCACGCTGACCACGTTGTTGATACTTATTAAGTTGTTTAGCTTAAGAGGGTATAGGTCATCCTATGTGTCTGGCGCCTAACAGGCGTCCAACAGTTTACCTACACTAAGAAGCCCTTAAGGGTTTACCTATACTGAGAAGCCCTTAAGGGTGTCTGAACCACACACAGCTGAGTGCTGTACCACTCAGCAACAGTAAACAGCAGTTGCTTAACTCTCTGGTTCCCATTTACTGTTTTGTGAATACAGGTATTAGGTGAAAGGAAACTTGCCTATATATCTGTTACGCCAGGGAATCGATCCAGGATCCCCGATTGTGAGGTCTGAATGTATTTGTTTAGATTTGGTTGTTTTAGGTTCGGTTGGGATGGGTTAGGCTAGGTTAGGTTAGGTTAGGTTGGGTTGGGTTGGGTTAGGTTGGATTAGGGTGGGTTAGGTTAGGTTAGGTTAAGCTAAGTTAGGTTAGATTTGATTAGGTAAGGTTTGCTTAGGTTAGATTAGGTTATGTTTGATGAAGCTATGTTAGGTTAGGTTTGGCTAGGCTAGGTAAGGTGAAGCTAGGTTAGATTAAATTAGGTTAGGTTAAATTAGGTTAGGTTAAATTAGGTTAGGTTAGGTTAGGCTAGGTTAAGTTAGGTTAAGCTAGGCTCCAACGTCCTAATGTATACTAACTAAAGAAGTGTGGAGTACAAGATGTATGATATCAGAACATTTTATTGCACTGAATAGTTAGACATATGATATCAGAACACTTTAATTGCACTGAAAAGTTAGATATATGATATCAGAACACTTTAATTGCACTGAAAAGTTAGACATATGATATCAGAACACGTTCGTAGAAACTCATTCGAAAACCCCCCAGTCCTCCCTCCCCTGTAAAACCACCGGTAGCAAAAACAGCATTAACAGACATAAGTCAGTTATAATAGCACTCACTGAAACATGGAACCTCCTGGTTTTAAAATTCGCGCGCTAATGAAAAATAACTTACAACCAACTCGTCGTACGCCAGCCACGCCCACCCCACCCAGGGCCATCTCCCGGCAGCGCAGTAACGTAAATCTTTCGAGCAATTAAATTTGTTAAAGTAATTATTTACTCATTATGATCCAGACGAGGTTCATTGTTGTTCTCGAGCCCATTTATATTCGGGTGGCGCAGAAATGAATTGGGGGGGGGTGGGAACTCTCTGTGGTTGCATTGTTCATTTGTTGTTCGTCTGGCAGCGCTGCCACCGTAAAGCAGTCAAGACAGGATGGAGTTATCTTACCTGTCATTAGTTACTACTGTTTGCCTGGGAATTATTGCAAGCTCTGTTATATGGAAGGCTTATTAGGTGCAGAAAGTAGAGCTCTGCAGGTATAAGTTGAGCCCTGCAGCAGTAAGCAGATCCTTGAAGCAGTAAGCAGAGTCCTCCATACTGAGAAGAGTCCTAAGCAAAATGTAGAGTTCAGCATATTAAATAGAGCCCCGCAACTGTAAGTAGAGCTCTACGGTAGTAAGCAGAGCCCAGAGCTCTAAACAGATAAGTAATGGTAATGTCTTCTCGCAGACATAACAACATAGGATAAAATCCCACACTTGTGTATTTGTGAAATTTATGTAAGAAATTTACACCAAGTCTTTCGTACTCCCCTAAGTGCCTTATCAAATCTGAGTGTGTGATTAGCAGCCTCATTAGACGTTGAGATGTAAGTCTCATCCTAACCACACACTCAGCAAAGCACTCAGGAGAGTGCAGAAAGACTTGGTGTAAATTACTTACATAAATTTCACAAATACACAATTGCGAGATTTTTTCCTACTAAACAGAGTCCTACAACAGTAAGCAGAGCGCTACAGCCATAAGCAGAGCCCTGCATATTAAGCAGAGCTTTGCATATTAAGAACAGTTCTGCATATTAAGCAAAGCTAATAACAAGAGAACAACAACAGGAAGAAGACAGAGCTCTGCAACAAACAGAAATCTTGCATTTCTTGCAGACTCTACAGAGAAAAAAATATTTTAAGCCTATAAGTAGTTCGTAAATAGCAATATTTGTGTCAATTTGGCGTATAAAAGGCCTTTTTCTTCCAGTATAAATAATAAAATATGTTCTTAAATAATAAGAAGACACAGAAAGGCTGTCAGTAGGGATGATAACTATATATGTTTGAAGGAACAAGATGTATGACATTAGAGCTTTTGTGTACACTGAAACGTTGGTCATAATAGCATTTGTGTACACTGAAACGTTGGACATAATAGCATTTGTGTACACTGAAACGTTGGACATAATAGCATTTGTGTACACTGAAACGTTGGACATAATAGCATTTGTGTACACTGAAACGTTGGACATAATAGCATTTGTGTACACTGAAACGTTCGACATAATAGCATTTGTGTACACCGAAACGTTGGACATAATAGCATTTGTGTACACTGAAACGTTGGACATAATAGCATTTGTGCACACTGAAACGTTGGACATAATAGCGTTTGTGTACACTGAAACGTTGGACATAATAGCATTTGTGCACACTGAAACGTTGGACATAATAGCATTTGTGTACACTGAAACGTTGGACATAATAGCATTTGTGCACACTGAAACGTTGGACATAATAGCGTTTGTGCACACTGAAACGTTGGACATAATAGCATTTGTGTACACTGAAACGTTGGACATAATAGCATTTGTGTGCACTGAAACGTTGGACATAATAGCATTTGTGTTCACTGAAACGTTGGACATAATAGCATTTGTGTACACTGAAACGTTGGACATAATAGCATTTGTGTACACTGAAACGTTGGTCATAATAGCATTTGTGTACACTGAAACGTTGGACATAATAGCATTTGTGTACACTGAAACGTTGGTCATAATAGCATTTGTGTACACTGAAACGTTGGACATAATAGCATTTGTGTACACTGAAACGTTGGACATAATAGCATTTGTGTACACTGAAACGTTGGACATAATAGCATTTGTGCACACTGAAACGTTGGACATAATAGCGTTTGTGTACACTGAAACGTTGGACATAATAGCATTTGTGCACACTGAAACGTTGGACATAATAGCATTTGTGTACACTGAAACGTTGGACATAATAGCATTTGTGTTCACTGAAACGTTGGACATAATAGCATTTGTGTACACTGAAACGTTGGACATAATAACATTTGTGTACACTGAAACGTTGGTCATAATAGCATTTGTGTACACTGAAACGTTGGACATAATAGCATTTGTGTACACTGAAACGTTGGTCATAATAGCATTTGTGTACACTGAAACGTTGGACATAATAGCATTTGTGTACACTGAAACGTTGGACATAATAGCATTTGTGTACACTGAAACGTTGGACATAATAGCATTTGTGCACACTGAAACGTTGGACATAATAGCGTTTGTGTACACTGAAACGTTGGACATAATAGCATTTGTGCACACTGAAACGTTGGACATAATAGCATTTGTGTACACTGAAACGTTGGACATAATAGCATTTGTGCACACTGAAACGTTGGACATAATAGCATTTGTGTACACTGAAACGTTGGACATAATAGCATTTGTGCACACTGAAACGTTGGACATAATAGCATTTGTGTTCACTGAAACGTTGGACATAATAGCATTTGTGTTCACTGAAACGTTGGACATAATAGCATTTGTGTTCACTGAAACGTTGGACATAATAGCATTTGTGTTCACTGAAACACAGACCTTCTGGCCGAGTACAAGATAGATGGATATCAACTCTATCATGCTGATAGAACACATAATACGGGACGTGGAGTTGATATCTACATAAGAGAGGAACTGCATCTGGATATATATAACACATATGTACCTGTTAACTAGGGGAAACAGCTATCATTTTTTCTCCTTAGGGGGAGATCGTGTATCTTCTCTCTACGTTCCCGTTCTTCCTATCTCTGCATTTCTGTCTGTCTGTCTGTGTCGTATCTTCCCGTGGCCACTGGCATCCATATTACTCATGTGCTCTCTTGCCTGGGACATGCTCTCCTCTCTGTATATGAACTTAGTATATACGAACCGACGGCTTCCATATTTTTTTCTCTTCCGATACAGCGTTTTCTGTTGGTATTTGGGTGAGATATTCTCCACCTTTCTGCATATTCTGTTGCAAATGACTTTCCTTTTTTCCTCCTTGCATCGCCTTACCTTTTCTCTCATGTGTTCCTTCTTTATCAGAGTTTTCTCTTTGGCTCCTCGTATGCTGTGTTCCTGCCTTTTCTGGAAGTGTTCTGTTTCTAATTTGGTTGTGTCTGTTAATTCTTGGTATGTCCTCTTTACTTCTGGTATTATTTTATGTGCTTGTTCTGGTGTTTTTATTTACATCTCCACCTTGCTGCAGTTATAAGGTATTAAACCTTCCTTCTCCCTCCCTCCCTCCCTCACCCACTCCCTCACACACTCACACACTCACTCCCTTCCTCACTCACTCCCTCCATCACTCACTCCCTCCGTCACTCCCTCCTTCCCTCACACTCTCTCCCTCACTCACTCCCTCCCTCCCTCCCTCACTCACTCCGTTGTAACGCCTGGAGAGTGTACCCCTGACTCACCATGGGAGCGTCCTGGTAAGATCAGCCTGTAACCTCAGAGTCAGCTACAGTTAATTGAAATATTTTCTGGCTCTTCCCTTGTCAGCTTGTTCCTGTTTATGAATAATCCTGATGATCTTGGCAAACAACTTAATGATACATCTTGATTGCTTTTTTGTACATCATGGGAATCAGCAAGAGCTTGTCCAGGATGAAGAGGGGGACCTTCTGTCAACTCTCATTGGTACCCAGGGTCAGCCTTGTCGCCCTGTGTTAACGAGGTCACGGGCGAGGCAGGGAGAGCTTCAGTAAGCTGTCTTGTCCCTTAGTAGTTTTTATTCATTTGTTTAATCTGGCAATTGTTTTGGAATTTTGTCTTGGAATGTATTCGGAGAATATGCCTTACCTGTTAACCTTACCTGGGGGTGCCGGTCGGCCGAGCGGACAGCACGCTGGACTTGTGATCCTGTGGTCCCAGGGTCGATCCCGGGCGCCGGCGAGAAACAATGGGCAGAGTTTCTTTCATCCTATGCTCCTGTTACCTAGCAGTAAAATAGGTACCTGGGTGTTAGTCAGCTGTCACGGGCTGCTTCCTGGGGGTGGAGGCCTGTTCGAGGACCGGAGTCGGAGTGTTATTCTCTCTTCCCCAGGTGCTAGATTCACGAAGAAGTTACGCAAACACTTACGAACCTGTACATCTTTTCTCAATCTTTGGCGGCTTTGTTTACAATTATTAAACAGTGAATGAGCTCCGAGACACAAGAAGGCTGTTTATAACAATAACAACAGTTGATTAGCAAGTTTTCATGCTTGTAAACTGTTTAATAAATGTAACCAAAGCTGTCAAAGATTGAGGAAAGATGTACACGTTCGTAAGTACTTGCGTAACTGCTTCGTGAATCTGGTCCCAGGTCTGCTTGTCCACACCGCTCTGTCCCCGGTACCAGCTACTCGTGAGCCAACATTGAGGCCAGAGGGGTCACCCCTCTGGTACAGTGGAGAGGAGGCTCTCCAAGTCAGGCAATGTTTCTTGCCTCGTTGCTTGATTATAGTTAATGAACAAGGCAGATGGTGGCAGCGTTTTTAATCCTGTGTAGCATTTCCTTGGAAGTGTACCTTTAGGTTCAGGTGTAAACCATTAGTGGTACTGTAATATATGGTGTACAAATTTAGCAGGTTTACATTATTAATGTTTTATTTTTAGTTATATGTTTAGTGGTGTTACACCTCCCTCACTCACTCACTCACTCACTCACTCACTCACTCACTCACTCACTCACTCCTCACTCACGCACTCACTCACTCACTCACTCACTCACTCTCTCTCTCTCTCTTCTCTCTTCTCTTCTCTCTCTCTCTCTCTCTCTCTCTCTCCTCCCAAATTAAACAAAGGTGTTATCAAAACTACCAATACAGACATAACATAGACCAACTATGCGCAACTAACTCACCAAACTCTAGACTAACAGCCGGTCTTTTAATTATACTTCAACTACTTTAATTAGTTACAACTTCTCTAGAGTTCTCTTAAAATCCTATTATGTACCAGGTGGAGCTCAAGCCAACGGTGTGCCAGAGGCCTATGTGGTCGCTTGACTCAATGTCATGTGCAACCTCATGTTGAGGGCACATGTTGCAAAGGTTGCAACAGGGAGTCAACGGAGGATTGAACGACTGCTGGAGAAATGTCCCTGAGGAAGGTATAGCTATATGTATAGGGCTGGAGGAAGGCTTAGCTATATGTATAGGCTGGCGGAAGGCTTAATGCTTTGTGTCTACTGTAAAGATACAGATACATCCCTCTCGACTGATGTACTGTGCCCTCGA
>WNGS01133199.1:17839-30223 GCA_020271785.1 Procambarus virginalis
TGGTTCACTCACGGTGGACCAGCCATAATGGTTCACTCACGATGGACCAGCCGTAATGGTTCACTCACGGTGGACCAGCCATAATGGTTCACTCACGGTGACCAGCACATGGTTCACTCACGGTGGACCAGCCATAATGGTTCACTCACGATGGACCAGCCATAATGGTTCACTCACGATGGACCAGCCATAATGGTTCACTCACGATGGACCAGCCATAATGATTCACTCACGGTGGACCAGCCATAATGGTTCACTCACGGTGGACCAGTCACAATGGTTCACTCACGGTGGACCAGCCATAATGGTTCACTCACGGTGGACCAGCCATAATGGTTCACTCACGATGGACCAGCCGTAATGGTTCACTCACGGTGGACCAGCCATAATGGTTCACTCACGGTGGACCAGTCACAATGGTTCACTCACGGTGGACCAGCCATAATGGTTCACTCACGGTGGACCAGCCATAATGGTTCACTCACGATGGACCAGCCATAATGGTTCACTCACGATGGACCAGCCATAATGATTCACTCACGGTGGACCAGCCATAATGGTTCACTCACGATGGACCAGTCACAATGGTTCACTCACGATGGACCAGCCGTAATGGTTCACTCACGGTGGACCAGCCATAATGGTTCACTCACGGTGGACCAGTCACAATGGTTCACTCACGGTGGACCAGCCATAATGGTTCACTCACGATGGACCAGCCATAATGGTTCACTCACGATGGACCAGCCATAATGGTTCACTCACGGTGGACCAGCCATAATGATTCACTCACGGTGGACCAGCCATAATGGTTCACTCACGGTGGACCAGCCATAATGGTTCACTCACGATGGACCAGCCATAATGGTTCACTCACGATGGACCAGCCATAATGATTCACTCACGGTGGACCAGCCATAATGGTTCACTCACGATGGACCAGCCATAATGGTTCACTCACGATGGACCAGCCATAATGGTTCACTCACGATGGACCAGTCACAATGGTTCACTCACGGTGGACCAGCCATAATGGTTCACTCACGATGGACCAGCCATAATGGTTCACTCACGGTGGACCAGCCATAATGGTTCACTCACGATGGACCAGCCATAATGGTTCACTCACGGTGGACCAGCCATAATGATTCACTCACAGTGGACCAGCCATAATAATTGTAGGAAAACCTACCGCTGATTTATTTGATTATTATTTTAAAAGACTGGATGTATTACTCCTAAGTGTACTGTATTTTATAATTTATTGTCACCAGCAAACTTCCCTTCACACATTTGGGGTGATTTCATATTTTAATCTTACCGTAATTAAACGGTAGATATTATTACGTTATAGATCACACACCATATAAAGAACATTTAATGGCCTCAGCTGAGTCAGTAGTGATACATCACACTTCATGTACTCTTGGATACGTGAAATTTTAGTGTTTAAAGGCGTCTGGGTATTCCTGGTGGGCAGCTCACTAAAGTATCATGTCACAATTTACCTAAAGATACCGTACACTGTAATATCTGATGACTACATGTGTGTACATGTGTTACACATCAACTTAAATTACTATAATAATGAGGCTTACCCTTTGTATATAGTTTTCATGCCTTGTAACGATTAATCGTAGCTATAGAATAAATATGGACCGAAATGGTACTTCCCTTACTTCTTGTAGTGCGTCGTCCCGGCAGTAAATAGTGACTAAATGGAGTCACACTGATTGCTAGGACACGTTGGTTGTAAATTGAAGTTGTGAGAGGTCCGGGTCGAGGGGCACGAGCTTCCCCACAGCTCACAACATGGGCGGCCGCCTATCTCTTAGACACTGTTTACAAACACTGACTCCACGCGGCGGCCGGCATGGTGGCCGCTCTGGCCCCTCCCACTTGTCTCGCACGAGGCCTATCCCCAATATTTATTAAATTTATTCTCTAGATACGTTATTGAGATAAAGTGTGATTATAATATAATTAGATATGGGATTTAAAGATTATTGGTAGTACTTGTAGTACTAATAAATTCCTAGTAACAGTTTTGTATTATCCATCACCAGAAGCCAATTGATGTTCCTATTGTTTTTTTTTAATTAAGACATTCTTCTGGAAGCTTCTAGATTCTTGAAAATCATGCACCAGATCACGTAGGCATCTATGGGCCCTTAGGGAGCACGTAAGGGCCCACGTGACCAAATGGTCAAATAGGAACCAGATGTAAGATACATTATAATGAATTTGGTGTGATATATAGATATAGCGGGTAAAATTTCCCACAATGGTTCACTCGCGGTGGACCAGCCATAATGGTTCACTCACGGTGGATCAGCCATAATGGTTCACTCACGGTGGATCAGCCATAATGGTTCACTCACGGTGGACCAGCCATAATGGTTCACTCACGGTGGACCAGCCATAATGGTTCACTCACGGTGGACCAGCCATAATGGTTCACTCACGGTGGACCAGCCATAATGGTTCACTCACGGTGGACCAGCCATAATGGTTCACTCACGGTGGACCAGCCATAATGGTTCACTCGCGGTGGACCAGCCATAATGGTTCACTCGCGGTGGACCAGCCATAATGGTTCACTCGCGGTGGACCAGCCATAATGGTTCACTCACGCTGGACCAGCCATAATGGTTCACTCAGGCTGGACCAGCCATAATGGTTCACTCACGGTGGACCAGTCATAATGGTTCACTCACGGTGGACCAGCCATAACGGTTCACTCACGGTGGACCAGCCATAATGGTTCACTCACGGTGACCAGCCATAATGGTTCACTCACGTTGGACCAGCCATAATGGTTCACTCACGGTGGACCAGCCATAATGGTTCACTCACGGTGGACCAGCCATAATGGTTCACTCACGGTGGACCAGTCACAATGGTTCACTCACGGTGGACCAGCCATAATGGTTCACTCACGATGGACCAGCCATAATGGTTCACTCACGATGGACCAGCCATAATGGTTCACTCACGATGGACCAGCCATAATGATTCACTCACGGTGGACCAGCCATAATGGTTCACTCACGATGGACCAGCCATAATGGTTCACTCACGATGGACCAGCCATAATGGTTCACTCACGATGGACCAGCCATAATGATTCACTCACGGTGGACCAGTCACAATGGTTCACTCACGATGGACCAGCCATAATGATTCACTCACGGTGGACCAGCCATAATGATTCACTCACGGTGGACCAGCCATAATGATTCACTCACGGTGGACCAGCCATAATGGTTCACTCACGGTGGACCAGCCATAATGATTCACTCACGGTGGACCAGCCATAACAATTGTAGGAAAACCTACCGCTGATTTATTTGATTATTATTTAAAAGATTGGATGTATTACTCCTAAGTGTACTGTATTTTATAATTTATTGTCACCAGCAAACTTCCCTTCACACACTTGGGGTGATTTCATATTTTAATCTTACCGTAATTAAACGGTAGATATTATTACGTTATAGATCACACACCATATAAAGAACATTTAATGGCCTCAGCTGAGTCAGTAGTGATACATCACACTTCATGTACTCTTGGATACGTGAAATTTTAGTGTTTAAAGGCGTCTGGGTATTCCTGGTGGGCAGCTCACTATAGTATCATGTCACAATTTACCTAAAGATACCGTACACTGTAATATCTGATGACTACATGTGTTACACATCAACTTAAATTACTATAATAATGAGGCTTACCCTTTGTATATAGTTTTCATGCCTTGTAACGATTAATCCTAGCTATAGAATAAATATGGACCGAAATGGTACTTCCCTTACTTCTTGTAGTGCGTCGTCCCGGCAGTAAATAGTGACTAAATGGAGTCACACTGATTGCTAGGACACGTTGGTTGTAAATTGAAGTTGTGAGAGGTCCGGGTCGAGGGGCACGAGCTTCCCCACAGCTCACAACATGGGCGGCCGCCTATCTCTTAGACACTGTTTACAAACACTGACTCCACGCGGCGGCCGGCATGGTGGCCGCTCTGGCCCCTCCCACTTGTCTCGCACGAGGCCTATCCCCAATATTTATTAAATTTATTCTCTAGATACGTTATTGAGATAAAGTGTGATGGTGGTAGTACTTGTAGTACTAATAAATTCCTAGTAACAGTTTTGTATTATCCATCACCAGAAGCCAATTGATGTTCCTATTGTTTTTTTTTAATTAAGACATTCTTCTGGAAGCTTCTAGATTCTTGAAAATCATGCACCAGATCACGTAGGTATCTATGGGCCCTTAGGGAGCACGTAAGGGCCCACGTGACCAAATGGTCAAATAGGAACCAGATGTAAGATACATTATAATGAATTTGGTGTGATATATAGATATAGCGGGTAAAATTTCCCACAATGGTTCACTCGCGGTGGACCAGCCATAATGGTTCACTCACGGTGGATCAGCCATAATGGTTCACTCACGGTGGACCAGCCATAATGGTTCACTCACGGTGGACCAGCCATAATGGTTCACTCACGGTGGACCAGCCATAATGGTTCACTCACGGTGGACCAGCCATAATGGTTCACTCGCGGTGGACCAGCCATAATGGTTCACTCGCGGTGGACCAGCCATAATGGTTCACTCGCGGTGGACCAGCCATAATGGTTCACTCACGCTGGACCAGCCATAATGGTTCACTCAGGCTGGACCAGCCATAATGGTTCACTCACGGTGGACCAGTCATAATGGTTCACTCACGGTGGACCAGCCATAACGGTTCACTCACGGTGGACCAGCCATAATGGTTCACTCACGGTGAACCAGCCATAATGGTTCACTCACGTTGGACCAGCCATAATGGTTCACTCACGGTGGACCAGCCATAATGGTTCACTCACGGTGGACCAGCCATAATGGTTCACTCACGGTGGACCAACCATAATGGTTCACTCGCGGTGGACCAGCCATAATGGTTCACTCGCGGTGGACCAGCCATTATGGTTCACTCACGGTGGACCAGCCATAATGGTTCACTCACGGTGGACCAGCCATAATGGTTCACTCACGGTGGACCAGCCATAATGGTTCACTCACGGTGGACCAGTCATAATGGTTCACTCACGGTGGACCAGCCATAACGGTTCACTCACGGTGGACCAGCCATAATGGTTCACTCACGTTGGACCAACCATAATGGTTCACTCACGGTGGACCAGCCATAATGGTTCACTCACGTTGGACCAACCATAATGGTTCACTCACGGTTGACCAGCCATAATTGTTCACTCACGGTGGACCAGCCATAATGGTTCACTCACGGTGGACCAACCATAATGGTTCACTCGCGGTGGACCAGCCATAATGGTTCACTCGCGGTGGACCAGCCATTATGGTTCACTCACGGTGGACCAGCCATAATGGTTCACTCACGGTGGACCAGCCATAATGGTTCACTCACGGTGGACCAGCCATAATGGTTCACTCACGGTGGACCAGTCATAATGGTTCACTCACGGTGGACCAGCCATAACGGTTCACTCACGGTGGACCAGCCATAATGGTTCACTCACGTTGGACCAGCCATAATGGTTCACTCACGTTGGACCAACCATAATGGTTCACTCACGGTGGACCAGCCATAATGGTTCACTCACGTTGGACCAGCCATAATGGTTCACTCGCGGTGGACCAGCCATAATGGTTCACTCACAGTGGACCAGCCATAATGGTTCACTCACAGTGGACCAGCCATAATGGTTCACTCACAGTGGACCAGCCATAATGGTTCACTCACGGTTGACCAGCCATAATGGTTCACTCACAGTGGACCAGCCATAATGGTTCACTCACGCTGGACCAGCCATAATGGTTCACTCACGGTTGACCAGCCATAATGGTTCACTCACAGTGGACCAGCCATAATGGTTCACTCACGGTTGACCAGCCATAATGGTTCACTCACAGTGGACCAGCCATAATGGTTCACTCACGGTGGACCAGCCATAATGGTTCACTCACGGTGGACCAGCCATAATTGTTCTCTGACGTTGAGCCAGTAATAACAGGTTAGTCACTTTAGTTCATCGATCACTGTTCATGCTGAGGCAGATCTTTATCCCCACTTTTCAACAGGTTGCAACTCCAAGCCATCAGCTCCAGCGAACGGGCGGACGGACTGCTCGACGTACGCTGGGTGTCGGGCTGTGTGTAACCCGCGCTACCAGTTTCCAACAGGCGAGCGGCGACTCTTCCTAACATGTAATGATGGCGAGTGGGAAGTTACCGGCGGCTCCTGGGGCACCCTTCCCAACTGTGAACGTGAGTGCTCACACTGTAGATACTTCAAGGAAAGGAAATTATGAGGAAAAAGACAAAGATGTTTTAGTTTTGTCATTAGTAGAAGCAGGTTGTTTCAATACTTCTACAGCATGCACTATTTATGTTTGGTGTAGCACAGCCTAACACTCTCACCTGCCCATCCTCGGCTAACTCCGCTTCCTGTGTCTGTCCACAGCCATCTGTATTCCGCCATGCGAAAACAGCGGCATCTGTCTGGCGCCGGACGTGTGCCAGTGTCCGGACAATTGGGAAGGCAGTTCTTGTGAGATACCCAAGGCGCCGCCCCGCAAGGAATGCTCCACCAAGCCTCCAACTCCAACCAATTCCAGAATATTCTGCAGCAAGAAGTGAGTATCCTGGGTAAAAATCATGAGGAAATGTGTAATGGGACTTGTGTTGCTATGATAAATATTGACATGATATCAAAGGTTATGGCATGAATAAATTAGTGAAGGAGGAGGAAAGCTTCATTCATAATAACTGTCAACCCACAGTGAGTGCATCGCCCGATGTCACGAAGGCTATCACTTCTCCGAGGGCACTAGCCGTCTCACCTTTGAGTGTGACAACGGTGTATGGGTCGTCCGCCAGTCTTTGTGGAGCGGCACAACGCCAGACTGTCAGCGTGAGTAGAGATTCTGGCGGTAACAGTTCCTCTGTCAGGCGTCAACCCTGTGGCAGATGATGGCTCGCGTGTCAGTCATCAGTCCTACGTCAACAGTTAACTTACTTGATTTAATTCAATATACACCATTGTCATCCTGTGAGCGGTAGTGTAAATTTTAAAGGCGGGATACAGCAGCATGAGCCATAGTCAGTTTCTTAGCGTATACATCGAAACTACATTTGCAGGTATACGTAACATAGCCTAGTCAGTTCATAAACTACATTTGCAGGTATACGTAACATAGCCTAGTCAGCTCATAAACTACGTTTGCAGGTATACGTAACATAGCCTAGTCAGTTCATAAAATCCCAGTACACATACCCCATAATGTGTGCTGCAGGTGGTATAGTGTCACAAAACGGCTTAGTTATCAAACATTCCTTTACTGAAATTATTCATCACAGCATTGATGAACAATTTATAGTTTGTTATTCGTGGTTTAGGCACTAAAATGATGTAGTCGTTTCCTTTATCAAGTTACAAGGGATCTTCTGTGCAGTACTGCAGTTGAACGTTGTAGTTCTGTGCAGTGCTGTATATAGTTGAACCCTCGTGGGTTCAGTAGAACCCCAGGTACAATCCTTTTGACTATATCGTGGCCTAGTTGTGTGTGGTGTGTGCCTGGGAAGACCCATCGCATAAGTTCGAATCCTCATCACTGCTCCTACGGATTTTCTCAATAATAATAATAATAATAGTAATAATTATAATAATAATTTTTATTTAGACAAATGTACATACATAGGACACAAGACGTATGTAGGATGTATAGGTAAGGCAATTACCATGCCTAAAGCCGATGATTCGCACAGCGTTTGATCATGATGTGGAAAAAAAATAAATTAAAGACCTAAAATCATCTAGGATCAAAGGCAAAAATGAACCTCAGTATAGAGATATAGCAAAATATTACATTACAAGGTGACTGGTGTGGCAGAAATTGCAACAGAATAATAGATAGTAAATTTCACTAAATAAACAGAAGGAATAATTTATTTGTTATTTATACACAGCAGGTATAAGCAGTTTTACATGTTCAACAATTAATGTTCAATAACAGCAAAACGTAGGTTGACATTTAGGCTGCAAGATGGCTTACACAGCGTTACTATAAATACGTTCATTTTAGGAGGATGAGCTGGAATATTCAGTTCAGGTTCACATAAGCTCGAGAGTAACACCGCTATACATATAAACTAAAAATAAAAACATTAATAATGTAAACCTGCTAAATTTGTATGTGAGAGTTTTGAGCTGACATAAGTCAGTGGAATGAAATGAAATTTGGTATAAGGAATTGAGCTCGGAAAATTTCTAAGAATTTTCTTTATTCTTTAACCATTATTCCTGTCGTGATATTCAACTAGGTCGCCTGAGGAAGGACTTGCTTAGCTAACACACCAGTGTAGTAAGCAGCTCATTCCTCACTTTGGGACCCTGTACGAACAATTGACTAGGCGCGAGCAAACGCCGAGACCCCAATGAAATTGAAATCCCCTCCACTTGGGTCGTCGACCTTCGTAACTCGCCGAAGCGAATCTAACGAGTAGGTCCTGGGCTCTCACAACAATAATTTATTGTTGTGTAGTGCCGTATATTTGATCCAAAGCTCAGAAATAAGTCTCCAATAGTCGAGTGTGAAGAACATTTGCATAACAATAATAATGTGTGGGGGTGTAACGAAAAGACAGTGTTAACATAACAACTTAGTTTATTCAATAAAGTACTAACTACTACAACAAAACAAAAGAAATGTCAATGACGTTACTCGAAATCCTTCCTGTGACACTATCAATGACAGCTAGACACCAGCCCCTCGGACTGCATAATGAACTAACTCGAACATAAGCGTGCCCACAGAGGAATCAACAAGCAAGCAAGAACTAACAGATCTATAATCACAATTACAACAAATGACACAGTGAGTTCTGAAACACGTCTCCAGTAACCTCCTAACTGTTCTACGCCTCAGTGCAGTCTACACCTGCAATAGCGGTTGCAATGCAATCAAATCAGTAGCCTTTCAATGACATCAATAACTAATGGGTTCACTGGCAACTCCAGCACCCTTCCTCAAATTAATCTTTACGTTAACACTTCGTCCCACGGACGATCAACAATCAATACAATTGATTTACGTTAATAACCCAATAACATTTACGTTAATTTAATAACTCTTACAACTGTCACTAGTAACGCGGAAATTACACAACACTCTACCCGTCGAGCATTCAGTGAGAAAATCCCATTAATCCCTGTACTACCAGACAGCTGATTAATCTCTTTACTAGTTACGTTAATTTACGTTAATCGGTTACTAATCACTCAGCGATGGTAAACTCTGATTTACAATGTCCAAAGTGCTAAGAGAACGGTAATCACTCGTGATTACCTTTAGAGTAATTAATTACTATCCTCAAGATCAATAATTAAACAGTTAAATACGCAACCTTTCACACTGGCTCAGCAATTTACATTAAGGTATGAATTCCGTCTGAGCCTTCCATACACAGACCAATTCAGGTGGCTAATAACAGTAATTAGGCACCACGTTTACGTTATTCTAAATGACGTTACTCTTCCCACGAGTCAATCAAGTGCCGGTACTTCCGGACATAAATAACGACGTTACGTTAATGGAACAATGTAGCCTTCGTGTGAGTCGATCAACAAGGATCGAGATTAATTACTTTGACTTCCTGAAACACGTCAATTACCCGGCCCACTGACCGTTAATTACGACAGACAATACTCTAATTCTTATCTGGCTGGTGGCTAGGCTCCTTGAGACTACCGTAGCTGCTTGCAGGAAAGTAAATTAACCCAAGCGTATTCTACGTTACACAGATTGTAAAAGAACAAATTCTCTTAAGCAATGGGCGTTCCCTCGGTTACGTTATATTAATTGCCTCGCAATCACCTCACTGAATACTGGACTTCGATGTCCTACCAGATAAACAGGAGAATATATGTATATCCAAGTACTCGTCTACAGCCGAGTTCACCCACGACAATGTCAAATCACACTAACAAATCACAGTGATTTACGTTACAATCCGGTTGCAATGACAATACTGCAGAACCTAGTAAAATAACATACAGGACATGAACCCTCTAGAACACTGCCCCCACAATGACTTTACTGAACTGCAGTTACCCACGGTGATTGCTCAACTCTAGCAACAATCACTAACAATGACAACCCCTTTGCAACAACACACACGGCAAGTACTCTAATTTCCAAGTATTAGAATACTGCTCAACATTTACTTACTTATTTACTGTTGCAAATGACCCCAGTGCTCTCAATAACCCCTAGAACATAGGTCCCAAATTTGCAATAACCACACAGTAAATAACACAATAACACTGGGCACCGTGACACTACGATTATATATATATATATATACAATTACTGCTGATACATGTAGCCTACAGCTATCAAACGTTATTGGGAACACTAAGGAGATCTCGCACTCCTAAATCACATGGGTGAGTGATTTATCGATCACGCATGCCGAATAAACACTCCCGAGTTTTACGTTACTCGACAGAGCGAGGGCTGTCACTCCCGACAGCCTCGTCACTCACCAAATTCTACCAAAATTACGTTAATACTGCAACCACAATATGTATATATAATCACACTTCTCACGGCCCCTGGGAACAATACAAATTAATTAATTAACCACACTGTGGGCCACTCCACAATAATCATGCCAGGAATCACTGACGTTACCACATACCTGAGCGCTCAGTGTTGAAATTCCACACCTGCAAGACTACACATGAAATGATATCACTCCGTCCCACGGACGATCAAGAATGAATAATTACCACAATGGAATAATATAATTATTACATGGACATCCTCTCAGTCCTTGGCTAATCTATGTATATACTCTGTTCCCGTGTGTACCCACACACACACACACACTCTGTACGTCTGTGCTCACAAGACGTACGTCCCTCAGGACTGACGAGATGACAACAAGGGTGATTATCTCCTCGCCCACACTTCACTTCACCTACAGGTGCTGCGTGACAATGCGACGGAACACTTGACCTCGAATTCAAGCTTTAGAGACTACTAATCACCAGAAATACACACATAGGTACTTACATTCATACTGCCGGCTTACACACACCATTCCCATACATCAGGCACCCCGCTATGGGTGGTAGGCTGGCTGGTTGGTACCTCCGCGGTATCGTTCGTACAATGGCGCGCACCGAACCCTCCCACAACACGGCTTGTTTCGTACCCTCGACCCACCGGTAAGTGAAGCGTTCGTACACAGGTGACGCGCACAATGATTTCGTCTTAAACAAACATGGGAAATCTGCCTTAAAGCACTAACACTTATTTCCCCGTTCCCATCGACTGCTACAGAGCACTAGCAAGTCTAATCATCACTGGTATGGGATCTACGAGTCTGTTACTGCTCGTATGCACATTACCCCACGATCCCAGATAAGATCTTCTCTTCACTCGCTGTTCACAATGTCCATTCCCCTCCAAGCGACGACTACGGCCGGATTCTGTGACGACCGCTGTAGTAGATTGAAGCAGGAGTTGAAACAGCTGAGTTGTTGAACCACCACGACGCAATATACTCAATTTGGCCGAATTGAGCATAGGAGCGTCTTGACAGGGTGATGGTTCTGTCCAGAATGACGCTCACACCGTCGATTCCCGCGTATTCCTCGGAATAACCAATGAGAGGAAGGCATACTGGGGCCTACCCCTCTCCTCCAATCAGCGACGGTGTAGCATAGCCCTTAGGGCAACTCCAAGATGGCCGACCAACATGGCGGCTCAA
This sequence comes from Procambarus virginalis, assembly GCA_020271785.1. Lineage (NCBI taxonomy): Eukaryota > Metazoa > Arthropoda > Malacostraca > Decapoda > Cambaridae > Procambarus > Procambarus virginalis. The sequence goes on from WNGS01133199.1 coordinate 29,648, forward strand.
GATGTTTACTAAGATGGCGTCTGTTTCCATGGCGACGCCTCAAGTGGCTGGCGAGCGGGTGGCCCGCAGCTACCCACGCCAGGCCTAACTGTTTTCCCGCGCAAACTAGAGTCTCGCCCTAGCTATACAATGAGAGATGCTATCGGCTCTATCTCTGTCCACAGACATGCTACCACGGCCACGGTAACATTTCTGGACTGCTGATGACTGGGGCTCTCACGTAAGCCCAAACACTAGATGTTTCGGTTGCTGGTTACCAAAGTTAAGTCCGCACACTTAACAAGTGCACTTAACAAGTGTACTGGCCTCCCACAGGCATAAGAGCACTATTGTAAGTGAGCTGGTGAACCATCCCCTCACATTGTACACCATATATTACAGTAGCACTAATGGTTTACACATGAACCAAAAGATACATTTCCAAGGAAATGCTACACAGGATTAAAAACACTGCCACCATCTGCCTTGTTCATTAACTATAATCAAGCAACGAGGCAAGAAACATTACTTGACTTGGAGAGTCCTCTTTCTTTAACTGTCATTAATTATGGGACGGTTGTTAGCAGATTATATCCA
>WNGS01133206.1:0-16184 GCA_020271785.1 Procambarus virginalis
TTCTGCCGAGACAGCGGCGCAGTGACGTGTGACGTCACCAACTAGTTTGCTTGTTTTTCTGTTTGGGAGTTCTATCCACTAGTTCCGATTTTGGTAGGCAATTTTAACCAGAATAGGGGTTTGTTTTGGGGCGATTACCTTTCTGGGTGCCTGTCCCCGGTCGATGGCAGAACATAGAATGTTGACCAGACCACACACTAGAAGTTGATAAGGACGACGACGTTTCGGTCCGTCCTGGACCATTCTCAAGTCACAAGCGGACTTGAGAAGGGTCCAGGACGGAATCCGGAAACGTCGTCGTCCTTCAACACTTCTAGTGTGTGGTCTGGTCAACATGACTTCAGCCACGTGATTTGTGACTCTTTCGCATGCAGACATAGAATGCTTCCAACCACACGGGGGGCTTCTATAGGCCATTTGCTCCCCTTGCCTCTCTGAGGGGGGGGCCGGGTTCTGGCCCGTGGTCCCCCGGTCGCCCCACAGAACTCCTTATACATGACTGATGCCAAATTCTGAAATTAGCATATCAGCCTGGTAAAAGCTCTGGGGTGCCTCCGGGACTCACCCAGAAAATGTCGTTTCATATTACATTCAACGCTGGTTTTTCAATCTAATGCTTAGTACGGTCTATCTTTGCACTGTGGTGCACATTTGTTACACAAATATCTAGACCGTCAAACAGGCGGACGGATTGTTTAAACTCACAAGTTTCAAATTCTTACACTAAACTTTGTCAATGATTTTCATGAAGTTATCTCTCTACAGTGAAGACTTTAGTGAATAGATGACATAAAAATTACGTATTTTCACTAAATTATGTAATATTATAGCAATAGTTTAAGGTAATTATTATAACATTATAGTACTAGTCAAGTATTATGGTAACATTACAGTAATAGTTAGGATAATTATGGTGATATTACAGTAATAGTTTAAGGCTAATTATGGTCAATTCCTCTCAATATGTTACGAGCATTGATACACATTTTTCATTATATTTCTTTACTGATGGTAGAGAGGCAAGAATCGTGAATGACAACCTTGCTGTAAATGACACTCCATATATAGAGAAGGAAAAATACACAGACCACAACACGAATGTTGCATATGTGAGTGTTGCACGTGTAGGTTTACTGTGTTGTGAGTGTTGCAAACGTGAAGGTTTACTGTGTTTGGGTAGTGTTGCAACGTGAAGGTTTACTGTGTTGTGAGTGCTTGAAACGTGAAGGTTTACTGTGTTGTGAGTGGGTTGCAACGTGAAGGTTTACTGTGTGTCTGTGAGTGTTGCAACGTGAAGGTTTACTGTGTTGTGAGTGTTACAACGTGAAGGTTTACTGTGTTGTGAGTGTTGCAACATGAAGGTTTACTGTGTTGTGAGTGTTGCAACATGAAGGTTTACTGTGTTGTGAGTGTTGCAACGTGAAGGTTTACTGTGTTGTGAGTGTTGCAACGTGAAGGTTTACTGTGTTGTGAGTGTTGCAACGTGAAGGTTTACTGTGTTGTGAGTGTTGCAACGTGAAGGTTTACTGTGTTGTGAGTGTTGCAACGTGAAGGTTTACTGTGTTGTGAGCGTTGCAACGTGAAGGTTTACTGTGTTGTGAGTGTTGCAACGTGAAGGTTTACTGTGTTGTGAGCGTTGCAACGTGAAGGTTTACTGTGTTGTGAGTGTTGCAACGTGAAGGTTTACCGTGTTGTGAGTGTTGCAACGTGAAGGTTTACTGTGTTGTGAGTGTTGCAACGTGAAGGTTTACTGTGTTGTGAGTGTTGCAACGTGAAGGTTTACTGTGTTGTGAGTGTTGCAACGTGAAGGTTTACTGTGCTGTGAGTGTTACATCACAGGAATGACGTGTTGTGAGTGTTGCATCACAGGAATGTTGTGTTGTGAGTGTTACATCACAGGAATGTTGTGTTGTGAGTGTTACATCACAGGAAATAGTCGCTGTATGCAAAGCACAACGGCGAAATTTCTGGGGGCAGAAGAAAACGTAATACCATATCTGTGACTAACCGTCCATGGTTGCGTGCGCATCACGCTGGGGCATTTAAGCGCGTCCAGGGGACTCGGCCACTCTTGCTGGCCGTCTCCCGGACGTTACACTACAAAACGTTCGGCTGACAAAACCCACAAGCGTAGAGGACAAACCTCTCGAGTGTCCCTAGTGTGGGAAGAGCTTCAGTCTGCTTCGTCATATGACGACTCACAATTTTGTGCATCTCCTATTTTATTCCATTCGGCTGACATTCCCCACAAGTGTACAGCCCCCACAAGTGTAGATGACAAACCTCACGAGTGTCCCAAGTGCGCGAAGAGGTTAGTCTGCTTCCTCATATGGAGACTCACATTTTAGCGCATTCGGTTGACAAACCTCACGAGTGTCCAGAGTGTGGGAAGAGTCTCCGTCGTCTTGGCCATCGGAAGAGACACTTGTTAAGGCATTCAGAGGAACGCCGTTTCGAGTGTGCAGAGTGTGGCTGGAGTTTTAAGAACGTGAAACTATATCTAACACACATGTTAATTCATTGGCGGTTTGCCCTCATGAGTGTCGAGAATGTGGGAAAAGATTTAGGCGTCTTCGAAGTCTGAAGTCCGTGTGTTACTGCATTGTGTTCCGGAAGGCCACATTACTCAATGCCTTTAACCCATCTGATCAGTATGCCAGTGCAGCATTTGATGCAACTAGGGAGAATGTCATGGCACATAGCGAAGGAGCCTAGTGCCAGTTACCCTATGCAATGTTGGGGTACACACAAAGAAGGGCTTATTTCTTATACAGTCATTATGTCTGGCTATGCGTTTTCATTTTTCCCGTTTATTTTTCCCCTCATTTATTTATCCATGCTGATCATTTATCTATGATATTTTGCTCCTCATTTGGCCTGCCCGCCCGCTGGCGGGCCTAGCTGCTGTTTCCGGCTGAAGTAGTCCCTGCCAAAGGTCCAGCAGCTAATGGCCCAGCTGCCCTCAGGCCAGGCCCAGCTACTGATGTCTTGGCTGACGTGAATACGCTGCCGATGACCCGCAGCTGATAGGCCGGCAGACGGTGTGCCGGCTGAACATGCCCCTGGGGGCCAAGCCCAGCCGCCGATGTCAGGCTGATGTGGTCCCGGCCGTCGGTCCAGCAGTCGTTGGCCCAGCTGGTGGTGTGCCAGCCGAGCATGCTCCCTGGGGGCCAAGCACAGCTGCTGTTGTTCCGGCTGATGCGGTCCCAGCCGATGATCCAGCAGCTGATGGCACAGGTGGGGGTGTTCCAGCTGTGCTCGACCCCGGGGGCCAAGCACAGCTGCTGTTGTTCCGGCTGATGTGGTACCAGCCGATGTCCCAGCAGTTGATGGCACAGCCGGTGGTGTTCCGAGCTGAGCATGCCCCTGGGGGCCAAGCACTCCTGCTGTTCCAGCTGAGGTGGTCCCAGCCGAGGTTCCAGCAGCCGACGGCACAGCTGGCGGTGTTCCAGCTGAGTGTGATCCTGGGGGCCAAGCACGGCTGCTGTTGTACCAGCTGATGTGGCCCCAGGCGATGTTCCAGCCGCTGACGGCCCAACTGGCGGTGTTCCTGCCGAGCATGCCCCCGGGGGCCATGCACAGCTGCTGTTGTTCCGACGGAGGTGGTCCCAGCCGATGGTCCAGCAGCTGAGGGGCAGCTGGGGGCGTTCTATTATTAATTGTTATTTTCTCTCTTAATTTGTTATATTATTATTTTATTATTTATTTCTTAAAATTTTTAGTATTTTATTGTATTTATTTCCCTTCGTTGGTCTCCGGAGTGGACAGTGTTCACATTACTATTTATATTTGTTATTTCCTATTGCTTACCTTACTTTCCCAGCCGACGATCCAGCAGTGGTGGCACAGCCGGAGGCCCGGAGGAAGCCGGAGAGCTTCCTGGCATTACGTTGGTACTGAATGATTATGTTAGGTTGGGCTGACCTAACCTAAACTACACTAACCTAACCTAACCTAACTTAACCAAACCAACCCGAACCTAACCTAACTGGCGCTTGGTTCGTCATGTTTATTTGGCGTCGCCAGCTCTTTATTTTGTCTAATTTTTTAATAAAAATATATTTTTCCAGATTAGAATTATGCCGGAGCAGCTGGCCTTTCTCCATTATCCTAAGGTACAGCCCTGCCCGTGTTCCCCTCCACGCCAGCGTGTGCTGCACGCTGTTGTAGTTGGGATTGTCCCCGGTGCCCGGCGTGTACCCAGCGCCTGTCCCGGCTGCTGATGTTCCGGCGGAAGTGGTTCCCGCCGATGGTCCAGCAGCCGAGGGCTGGCATGCTGAGCTAGCCCCTGGGGGCACAGCACAGCTGCTGTTGTTCCGGCTGATGTGGTGCCAGCCGATGATCCAGCAACTGTTGGCACAGCAGGTGGTGAGCCAAGCTGAGCATGCCCCTGGGGGCCGTGCACAGCTGCTGTTGTTCCGGCTGATGTGGTCCCAGCCGATGATCCAGCAGCTGTTGGCACAGCTGGTGGTGATCCAAGCTGAGCATGCCCCTGGGGGCCGAGCACAGCTGCTGTTGTTCCGGCGGGTGTGGCCCCGGGTGGTGTCTAGCAGCTGAGGGCGCAGCTGGCAGTGTTCCAGCTGTGCATGCCCCTGGGGGGCTAAGCACAGCTGCTGTAGTTCCGGCTGATGTGGTACCGGCCGATGATCCAGCAGCTGATGTCATAGCTGGTGGTTTTCCAGCTGTGCTTGACCCCGGGGGCCAAGCACAGCTGCTGTTGTTCTGGCTGATGTGGTACCAGCCGATGTCCCAGCAGTTGATGGCACAGATGGTGCTGTTCCGCGCTGAGCATGCCCCTGGGGGCCAAGCACAGCTGCTGTTCCGGCTGAGGTGGTCCCAGCCGATGACCCGGCAGCTGACGGCACAGCTGGTGGGGTTCCAGCTGAGCGTGACCCAGGGGGCCAAGCACGGCTGCTGTTGTACCGGCTGATCTGGTCCCAGCCGATGTCCCAGCAGCGGACAGCCCAAATGGCGGTGTTCCTGCTGAGCATGCCCCTGGGGGGCCAAGCACAGCTGCTGTTGTACCAGCGGAGGAGGGGCCCAGCCGAGGGTCCAGCAGCTGAGGGCGCAGCTGGGGGCGTTCTATTATTCCTTGTTATTTTTCTTTATTTTGTTACATTATTTACTTTATTATTTCTTTTAAGTTTATATTTTATGGTATTTTAATTCCTTTTGTTGGTCTCCAGAGTGGACAGCGTTCACGTTACCATTTATATTATTTGGTATTTCCTATTGCTTACCTTACTTTCCCAGCCGACGATCGATCCAGCAGCTGTTGGCACAGCTGGAGGGCAGGAGGAAGCCGGAGAGCTTCCTGGCATTACGTTGGTACTGAATAAATGTTAGGTTGGGCTGACTTAACCTAAACTACCCTAACCTAACCTAACCTAACTTAACCAAACCAATCCTAACCTAACTGACGCTTGGTTCGTCGTCTTTATTTGCCGTCACCAGCTATTCATTTCGTCGCATTTTTAATAAAAATAATTTTTTTTTCGGATTAAATTATGCTGGAGCAGCCGGCCCATCTACATTATCCTAAGATATAGTCCTGTCGTGTTCCCCTCCATGCCCGCGTGCGCGGCGCCCTGTTGTAGTTAGGATTGTCCCAGGTGCCCGGCGTGTACCCGGCGCATGTCCCGGCTGCCGATGTTCCGGCGGAAGTGGTTCCCGCCGATGATCCAGCAGCCGAAGGCTGAGCATGCTGAGCATGCCCCTGGGGGACAAGCACAGCTGCTGTTGTTCCGGCTGATGTGGCGCCAGCCGATGATCCTGCACTCTGACGGCACAGCTGGTGGTGTGCCAAGCTGAGCATGCCCCTGGGGGCCGAGCACAGCTGCTGCTGTTCCGGCTGATGTGGTCTCAGCCGATGAGCCAGCAACTGTTGGCGCAGCTGGTGGTATTCCAAGCTGAGCATGACCCTGGGGGCCGAGCACAGCTGCTGTTGTTCCGGCGGATGTGGTCCCAGCCGATGTCTAGCAGCAGTGGGCACAGCTGGTGGTGTTCCAGCTGTGCATGACCCTGGGGGCTAAGCACAGCTGCTGTAGTTCCGGCTGATGTGGTACCGCCAGCTGACGGCACAGCTGGCGGTGTTCCAGCCGAGCGTGCCCCCGGGGGCCAAGCACAGCTGCTGATGCTCCGGCGGAGGTGGTCCCAGCCGATGGTTCAGCAGCCGAGGGCACAGCTGGTGGTGTCCTATTATTAATCTCATTTTCCCCATTTTAGTTCTTGTTATAATTTTATTTATTATTTATTTCTTTAATTTTATAATTTTATTGTATTTGTTCTAGTTCCCAGCCGACGATCTAGCAGCTGAAGGCTCAGCTGGTGAAGTTCCGAGCTGAGCATGACACTGGGGGCCAAGTACAGCAGCTGCTGTTCCGGCTGATGTGTTCCCAGCCGATGATCCAGCAGCTGTCGGCACAGCTGGCGGTGGGCCAGCTGAGCATGCCCTGGGGGCCAAGCACAGCTGCTGTTGTTCCGGCTAATGTGGTCCCAGCCGATGATCCAGCATGCCGCTGGCACACCTGGTGGTGTTTATTATCAGTCCCGGCTGATGTGGTCCCAGCCGATGATCCAGCAGCTGGCGGTGTGCCAGCCGAGCATGCCCTGGGGGACAAGCACAGCTGCTGTTGTCCCGGCTGACGAGGTCCCAGCCGATGATCCAGCACGCCGATGGCACACCTGGTGGTGCCACAGCTGTGCACGACCCCAGGGGCCAAGCACTGCTGCTGTTGTTCCGGCTACTGTGGTACCAGCCGATGATCCAGCACCTGATGCCACAGCTGGTGGCATTTCAGAGCTGAGCATGGCCCTGGCGGCCAAGCACAGCTGCTGTTGTTCCGGCGGAGGTGGTCCCAGCCGATGATCCAGCAGCTGATGGCACAGCTGGTGGTGTTACAGCAGGGCATGCCCCTGGGGGCCAAGCAGAGCTGGTGATGCTGCGGCGGAGGTGGTCCCAGCCGACGCTCCAGCAGCTGAGGGCACAGCTGATGGTGTTCCAGCTATGAATGCCCATGGGGGGCTATGCACAGCTGCTGTAGTTCCAGCTGATGTGGTACCAGCCGATGTTCCAGCAGCTGATAGCACAGCGGGTGGCCAAGCTCAGCGGCGGAAGCTCCGACTGCTGTGGTCCCAGCCGATGATCCCGCAGCTAATGGCACAGTTGGCGGCGATCCAGCTGAGCATGCCTTTGGGCCCAAGCGCGGCTGCTGTAGTCCCGGCTGACCTGGCCACAACCGATGTTCCAGCAGCCACAGGCTCAGCTGGCAGTCTTCCAACAGAGGGTGCCCTAGTAATGAAATTTAATTAACCAGTCATTACGGTTATTGTAAAAAAAAAAAAAAAAATTTAATTTGTTAATTATTTAACCGTTAGGCTTATTCGACATTATGATTTATTAATTACTACTATAATTGCTTATATGCTGCCGTGTCTCAGCAGCTGAAGGCCCAGCTGAGCACGCCCTTATATACATCCATTGTTTATGTGTATTTATTTATTTATTTATTTATTTATTTATTTATTCATATACAAGAAGGTACATTGGGAATGTGAGAATATATAATATGGTAATTACAATCTTGTAAAGCCACTAGTACGCGCAGCGTTTCGGGCAGGTCCTTAATCTAAGAAAATTTTTAGTAGGTAAATACTAGCAAAATTGTAAATGTAAATGTAAATTAAATTGTAAAATGTGTATGTAAATTAATTACCGTATCTTATGCTCCGGAGGGCTCAGCTGGTGCTGTTGCAGCCGAGCTTGTCAGCCTCCTTCTTTATTCACGTACGTTTGTTGTTCCTTGCATTTTGTCATTCTTTATTCATTTCTAATTCTTGTATTATATATTGCCAGCTGGCGGTGATAGCTGAGCACGCCCCAGGGGAACGAGCCCAGCTGCTGAGGTCCCAGCCGATGCGTAGGCTCAGCTGGTGGCGTTGCAGCTGAGCATGCTCGGTCACCCAACTATTTATACACGACCGCCGTTTCTTTACACTTCGTCATTCTTTATATTCAAGCCCAGCTGCTGGGGTCCCACACGACGATCCAGGAGCCGTTGGCACAGCTGGTGGTGGTTCATCTGAGCATGCCCTTGGGGCTCTGCCAGCTCCTGATGTCCTGGCCGAACACTTTCTTGCAGCTAGGTACAGCTGACGAGGCTGCAGATGGAGTGTCCTAAACGAGGATCTGCACGAGAGTAGGGAAGAACGCAATTTCTAACCATTCTTAATATAATTTCATTACAGTTCTCATTCGTCTTGTTGGGCGTAAGTGTTTCTGCAGTGCCACGCCACCTCACACCCCTCATACCTTGGCCTGTTGGCGTTCCTTGGTACCTCCCCGCTGCTTGGCGAGTCGGACTTCGCCACACTATATGCAGCCCTAGGCGCCCCCACAGTACTCCGGCTGCACTGTGCCCTAACATTGACTTATAATTTATATTACTTAATATAAATTGTGTCTATAAAAACATGTATTATAATACTTTTTAATTTTTAAAAAGTTTATTATATTTAAATCTGTATTCTATTTATTTATATATTACTTATTGTATATATTATTATTTATTAAATTTATTTAATTTGTAATTTGCATAAAATATTTATATGAATTATAAAATATAGTTTTCATTAATAACTGCCGTGCCGGTGCGTACTAGTTACTTGACGCTGGCATTTACTCCTCTTAGTTACGACGGAGGAGGCGTCCATTTGTCCCAGGAGTTGCACTTATTGTATCTGGCAGTACCACGCTAGGCTTTTCAGTTACTCCCCACTCAGTTATGCTTGGGGCTTCACCCACTTCCACCATTCCTGCCTTTCGCAACAGGTGTCGCATACAGTTGGCCCACACTCGCAGCCGCCAGTCAAATTATGGTGCGGATCCTATGTAACTGGGCCTCTGCCTTTTTGTTAACTCGGCACACCATCTCCTGCCCACCCTTACTGCTTTGATAATTCCAGATCCACGATCGAACGAGGACGAGGAAATCCTGTGATGATCGAGGAACACACGGCGTGGCCCGAAAGGTGGAACATGGCTCTCATGCCCCCCGGGAGAGGTATCCTGGGAGACGAACTACCCGCTTCCAAGCGGACACCTCCACTCAGCACCCGCGGGGCTCACCAGTGACAACAGCCAACACGGGGTCGACCCTGGGGAGTCGGCCTCGGAGAGGACAGCGTTCACATTCCCACACCCGCCCTGGGGCCAGACATCAGGTCTGGTCTCTGTGAGGGCGGGCTACTACGACGAAGAAAAACACGGGAACGACCAGTCATTCCCCGCGGCGACAAGCGCTTCCTACATGGAGTACAACCCCGGCGCTATGTACTCCACCCAGTCCACAGGCGGGGGCTTCCCGCCTCCCCGCTCCTCGGCTCGTCAAGATGGTACTCCGACGGCCCTCCAAGCGAGCTGCGTCTCCTCGCAGCATCTGCCCAGTAGGCCCGGAATGGTACCTTTTTCAGTCAGGATCATGTAAGACTGACTTTTTTTAATGGCCTCTCCGGGCATACGGGCACGCTTACGGCCAAGGTACCGAGAAGGCATGTACCCACTTTTGCAGCCAGCTTCCGCTCGCCCTTCGGGGGTGGGGGTTCCGCGCCGCTGGCCCTCACGGGATTGGGGGTGCTCCGACGGAACCCCCAAAGTGATAAGCCAAGAATACCAAGAACTGGAATTACCGCAGTCTAATTACAGATTTCACGGCAATTGAATTACATTAGCATGATAACGGCTATCCATTATTTGCTGTATAATTTTTTATGCCCATTCACTATTCATTATGAGGCAGTATTTATTTATCCATTTAGTCGTTATAATTAGCCTATGCTTCTTCATGCAAGAACTCCATTAATAATCATTTATGATTATTTTAATTTGTGATAAATTTCGTATTAATTACTTTGTAAGTAATTTATATAATAATTAATTTTGTAATTAATTTGTAATTATTATGTTAAGTAATTAATTTATATAATTAATAATAAATTAAGCCCCCACGTGGTGCGTTTTCTTCCAACCCACAGAAATGAGGTGTTGTGAGTGTTACATCACAGGAATGATGTATTGTGAGTGTTACAACACAGGAATGTTGTGTTGTGAGTGTTGCAACACAGGAATGTTGTGTTGTGAGTGTTACAACACAGGAATGATGTGTTGTGAGTGTTACAACACAGGAATGTTGCGTTGTGAGTGTTGCAACACAGGAATGTTGCGTTGTGAGTGTTGCAACACAGGAATGTTGTGTTGTGAGTGTTACATCACAGGAATGTTGTGTTGTGAGTGTTACATCACAGGAATGTTGTGTTGTGAGTGTTGCAACACAGGAATGAGGTGTTGTGAGTGTTACAACACAGGAATGATGTGCTGTGAGTGTTACAACACAGGAATGTTGTGTTGTGAGTGTTACATCACAGGAATGATGTGTTGTGAGTGTTGCAACACAGCAATAACAAATTGTGATTGTTCAAATGCAGAAATAAAATGCTTTTGTTTTGCAACAAAGAAAATAACGTATTTTGAGTGTTATAACCCAGAATAATGTATTGTGAGTATTGCAATACAGTAATAACATGTTGTAGGTGTCACAACGTTGCAACACAAGAATAACGTGTTGTGAGTGTTGCACCAGTATGGAATAATTTATTGTAACACATAATTACCGTGTTGTGAGTGAGTGTTGCATCATATTTTTCTGTGTTGCAAAACTCACAACATGTTATTTCTGTCCTGAAATACTTGATATACATTATTTCTGAGTTGCAATGTTGACAACAAGTTATTTATGTTTTGCAACACTCACAATGTTATTGTTGTATTGCAACACAATGTTATTGTTGTATTGCAACACTCACAATGTTATTGTTGTATTGCAACACTCACAATGTTATTGTTGTATTACAACACTCACAATGTTATTGTTGTATTGCAACACTCACAATGTTATTGTTGTATTGCAACACTCACAATGTTATTGTTGTATTGCAACACTCACAATGTTATTGTTGTATTGCAACACTCACAATGTTATTGTTGTATTGCAACACTCACAATGTTATTGTTGTATTGCAACACTCACAATGTTATTGTTGTATTGCAACACTCACAATGTTATTGTTGTATTGCAACACTCACAATGTTATTGTTGTATTGCAACACTCACAATGTTATTGTTGTATTGCAACACTCACAATGTTATTGTTGTATTGCAACACTCACAATGTTATTGTTGTATTGCAACACTCACAATGTTATTGTTGTATTGCAACACTCACAATGTTATTGTTGTATTGCAACACTCACAATGTTATTGTTGTATTGCAACACTCACAATGTTATTGTTGTATTGCAACACTCACAATGTTATTGTTGTATTGCAACACTCACAATGTTATTGTTGTATTGCAACACTCACAATGTTATTGTTGTATTGCAACACCTTATTACTGTTTTATAACATTATAATAATAATAATATTATATTATGTGAAAGTTGCCAGAATGATATATAAAACGTGATTGAAAATATAAAATATGATTAAATAGATGACAAATATTATTGAACTAACACTAAGTATCTTATTAACACCCTGAACACCCCGGTGTTAACACCCCGAACACCCCGGTGTTAACACCCCGAACACCCCGGTGTTAACACCCCGAACACCCCGGTGTTAACACCCCGAACACCCCGGTGTTAACACCCTGAACACCCCGGTGTTAACACCCTGAACACCCCGGTGTTAACACCCTGAACACCCCGGTGTTAACACCCCGAACACCCCGGTGTTAACACCCCGAACACCCCGGTGACACCCCAATGTTAACACCCCGAACACCCCGGTGTTAACACCCTGAACACCCCGGTGTTAACACCAGGCAGTTTATGTAGTGACCATTGAGCACTGATGAATATGGGGACCCAATCACAGCCCAGGAAGTAAGGGGCGCTATGAAAAAAGGGTAAAAGTACAGCACCTGGTGAAGATGGCGTCACCTACGACATACTCAATGCACTGTGTGAAGTGTCTGGGAATCCACTACTCCACCTGTTTAACAAGTCATTCCTAAGTGGAGTGCTGCCCACACAATGGAAACACGCAATAATTGTTCCCATACCGAAGCCCAATGACCCTGGTAATTACAGACCTATCAGTCTCGTGTCATGCACTTGCAAGATGCTTGAAAGGATCATCCTAAACCGACTGTTGCACAAAATAGGCAGGTTAGGGGAGGGGGTCAATGGATTTGTTAAAGGACGGAGCACAGCAAATTGTATAGTTAATTACTTGGCTAATGACACGGCTAGGTACTCTGTATTTGTGGACATCAAAGGAGCCTTCGACAAAGCACAGGGGATTGCGATCCTGGACGAGCTTGCATGCATGGGTGTCAAGGGAGACTCATGAAATGGGTTCAAGACTACCTCACAGGAAGGAAAGCCAAGGTTTTCTTCAATGGAGCAGTCTCCAGAACAATGAATATGGAACTCGGGACCCCCCAAGGCGGAGTCTTAAGCCCTACACTATTCAATGTACTTATGAACGCCATTGCATATATTGATTTTCCGGAAGGAACACAACAAGTGGGATATGCAGATGATGTTCTAATACAAGCTCCCACCTTGGAAAAAATTGAACAGTCCATTGAACTCCTTGGAAGGAAGTGTATTGAGCTCGGTTTCACTCTCTCCACAAACAAGACGAAGGCATACTCCCATCACAAGCGGAGAGCAAATGAAGAACTGCAAATTAATGGTGTAACACTTGAATGGGTTGACCACTATCGGTATCTTGGCGTCACTGTCGGCTCTAACAAGGGGAAGAAAGAGGAGCTCAATCAACTCATAGGAACATGCAAAAGTCGACTCAGGGCACTGAAAGCTATGACCTGGAATGGACATGGAGCCTCTATTGCCGTGCTAAAAATGATGTACACAGCCTATGTGCGCTCCGTCATAGACTATGCCGCACCAGTTCTGTGCACCTACTCCCAAAGCGATATGAAAAGGCTTGAAAGCATTCAAAATGAAGCCATGACAATCATTCTTGGAGTTCCAAGAACTGCCAAAACGTCTAATCTACGAGAGGAGTTGTCCCTTCCCAGTGTTAAAAGCAGAATTCAGGAGCTGAATGCTAAGCTTGCAATTAGGATCGCCAGAGATCCCCATTACAATGATATTGCTAAGAAAAAACTGAGCTCTGTGCTACTTTCAGGGGGAAACAGGAGAAGCAAAAAATGGCATCACAGATCAGTCTGCTACCTCGAAGAGCTTCACCTGCTTGAGCAAGCCCGTGAGCTCCTGCCTGTAGAGAGGTTACCTCCCTGGGAGGATGACTCATGCAAGATCATCATCAATGAAATGGCAATGAAAAAATCCAACATGTTACCACAAGAAATGAGGCACAAGTATCTCGAGGAAATTTATAAAGAAGCCGGAGATGAACTAGATCAAATCTACACTGACGGGTCATCTAATCCTGTCAATGGCAGGGCTGGTGCAGGATACACGGTAATCAAGGATAATACTTTCCAACGCAGAAATGAAGAAAAAGCACGCATTGAGAACTATGCCTCTTCAACGCAAGCAGAGCTAACTGCCATTGTTATGGCGCTAAAGTTTCTTGAACGGAACACTAATGGTGCAGTGATTTGCACCGATTCAAAAGCAGCACTACAAAGCCTAAGTAAAAATCAGGCAGAAAATCTTGCAATAGTCGCTGAAATTAAGAGATCTGTGAGAGTTCTTACCAATCAGGGAAGAGTCATCAAGTTTCTGTGGATCCCCTCCCATGTTGGGATATGTGGGAATGAACGAGCAGATGTGCTGGCTGCTGAAGGCGCTGAAGGAGACCATATTGAATACTTCATACCCAAGACTCTAGTACAAATTAGAGGTATTGTCAGGCAACATCACCGTGACAAGGTAACTGAGGAAAGGAGGATAGAAGCACAAACCAGTGAATCTGTACGATGGTACAACATGGTTGCAGCTGGCAATCCCAATCATTATGGCCGAAGAGGAGGAGGACGAGGGAGAGAATCAGTAATAGCGAGAATCCGTCTTGGATACAGATATCCATGGAGATATGGAATGGAAACAACAGTTGAGCAGCGAAGTTGCAGAATCTGTGGTGAGAGTGATGGACACCGCCTTGACCACTACCTGAGAGAATGTGAACACCTGAGAGGCATCAGAAATATGTGTAGATTAATAAACCCCACATTGTTTGAGTTAGGAAAACACTATCTGTCAAATATTGATACTGTTCTTAAAGATTTCCCCATTTTGCACCCGCAAGATAACGTAAGCTTTTAAGGGTTGATAGATGTTAATCTTCTTGTTTGAGGAGCTGTTCACTTGAGACAGTTAAGCAAGTCCCAGCTGTGTCTGGGTACAAGTGACAGGATGAACAACCCAGCGGGTTTTCTTCCTATTGGGGAGTGTTGTACATGCTGCTATGGCGGTGTGTCCACTCACAAGATGAGTGGCGCTGCCCAATACTGTCACTATGGCGGTGTGTCCACTCACAAGATGAGTGGCGCTGCCCAATAAACTCGCCCCTCGGGGCAAAATTTAACAATTTAACACCCTGAACACCCCGGTGTTAACACCCTGAACACCCCGGTGTTAACACCCTGAACACCCCGGTGTTAACACCCTGAACACCCCGGTGTTAACACCCTGAACACCCCGGTGTTAACACCCTGAACACCTGGTGTTAACACCCTGAACACCCCGGTGTTAACACCCTGAACACCCCGGTGTTAACACCCTGAACACCCAGGTGTTAACACCCTGAACACCCCGGTGTTAACACTCTGAACACCCCGGTGTTAACACCCTGAACACCCCGGTGTTAACACCCTGAACACCCCTGTGTTAACACCCTGAACACCCCGGTGTTAACACCCAGAACACCCCGGTGTTAACACCCTGAACACCCCGGTGTTAACACCCTGAACACCCCGGTGTTAACACCCCGAACACCCCGGTGTTAACACCCCGAACACCCCGGTGTTAACACCCTGAACACCCCGGTGTTAACACCCTGAACACCCCGGTGTTAACACCCTGAACACCCCGGTGTTAACACCCCGGTGTTCACACGGTCGGACAGCGTGAACAGCGGGTCCGACCTCCCAGTCTGGCCACGACTGTTGTAACTGGTGACCGCGTGGACACCGGGTCCGACCTCCCAGTCTGGCCACGACTGTTGTAACTGGTGACCGCGTGGACACCGGGTCCGACCTCCCAGTCTGGCCACGACTGTTGTAACTGGTGACCGCGTGGACACCGGGTCCTCCCAGTCTGTCCACGACTGTTGTAACTGGTGACCGCGTGGACACCGGGTCCGACCTCCCAGTCTGGCCACGACTGTTGTAACTGGTGAGGGCGTGAACACCGGGTCCGACCTCCCAGTCTGGCCACGACTGTTGTAACTGGTGAGGGCGTGAACACCGGGTCCGACCTCCCAGTCTGGCCACGACTGTTGTAACTGGTGAGGGCGTGAACACCGGGTCCGACCTCCCAGTCTGGCCACGACTGTTGTAACTGGTGAGGGCGTGAACACCGGGTCCGACCTCCCAGTCTGGCCACGACTGTTGTAACTGGTGACCGCGTGGACACCGGGTCCGACCTCCCAGTCTGGCCACGACTGTTGTAACTGGTGAGGGCGTGAACACCGGGTCCGACCTCCCAGTCTGGCCACGACTGTTGTAACTGGTGAGGGCGTGAACACCGGTCCGACCTCCCAGTCTGGCCACGACTGTTGTAACTGGTGAGGGCGTGAACACCGGGTCCGACCTCCCAGTCTGGCCACGACTGTTGTAACTGGTGACCGCGTGAACACCGGGTCCGACCTCCCAGTCTGGCCACGACTCTTCCTGCTTAATGAAGAACTCAACAGTCATACATTCATCCACTTCATCATACATCATCAACTGACAGTTGAGGCGAGTGAAGGAGAAAGTCGGGAAGGAGAAGAGTCTCTGAGGAAGCGAGGTAAGGTAATTATGAGGTGAAAGTACTAGGCCAGTATGATTATAGCACTGGAAGGAATGATAAGATCATCTGGGATATATGAGGACGACTTGAAGGAATGGTAAGCTAACACTTGGACCATCGGGGATCGAACACAAGAGTATTTTATAAGCAGCACAGATCTAATAAATTTCAG
>WNGS01133208.1:0-17431 GCA_020271785.1 Procambarus virginalis
ATCTAGTTTTCAAGACCGAAAACTTAGATATTCTTTAATGACCAAATTAATACCCCAACATGAACTTGGCTAAGCAGCACTTCCCGCGCTTAAGACATGACTGAATGAAAAAAAAGCCTTTGGGTCAGAAACAAACGAGAAGTGGAGATGGCTGCGGTAGAAGCCTGTGAAGACGCCCAGCGTCTGGTGATGTAAATGGGTCACAGACTTCAGGCAGCTATCGCATGGGGAAGGATTAGCAGCCAGGTACTGTGACGACTTCAACATGCACGTAAATAATGTGTACAGTTACTTGATCCACTAAACTCGGGAAGACTGTGTATAAAAGTGTCCGGAATTCCTACACGTTTTACCAAACATGGGTGTACTGTCCCTCTAATTTATGCCGGTTGACTGTACTCTTAACTTTTTAGACATTGTTTAATTTCAACTCCAGCTGCAGCTGGAGTTATGAGGTTCCCACCTGTGAGTAACGTGCTTGGACCTTCCGTTTCCTTCCTATTCCCCCCCCCCAGGATAGAGGGGGGAGGCGGGAACTACATTCCAACATTCCCAGGAAAGTACCTCCTTCCCGTTCCGCAGTACATGTCTTCCTTTCCCACCTTCACAAGGAGAGGTGACACCTTTCCCAGTTGAGAGAGGTAAGAGCCTTTTACCCCATTCCCCTGATGATAGCTTAATCCCACCTTCCCTCAAGATGGGGCTCCCCCTCCCGAGGAGAGGGCTCCTCCCTCCGAGGAGAGGGCTCCCCCTCCCGAGGAGAGGGCTCCCCCTCCCAGGAGAGGGCTCCCCCTCCCGAGGAGAGGGCTCCCCCCCCCTCACACCCCCTTCCACTAAACAACCGCTCGTTTGCCTCCTGACGTGAACAGTACGGCATCATGACGACAACGATGCCATTTTGCATCTCTCATTTGAGAGATTACGGGCTATTCATGCCCGTGCCACCTCTTGGGTGGCTTAATCTTCATCAATCTCTCATTTGGGAGACACTGACAGTAACCCCTCAACATGGTGAAGAAGAAAGGCGAAGCACCGGGTCCACGCCTCGCTGGGCACGATGACGACTCCTGGGTCAAGACCGTGACACAATTCTGCTCCCTGTCTCGCTGAGTTGACGTCATTTACACCAAGTACATATTCCAGAATCTCTCTCCTCGTCTACATCAATTATTACAAACATAATAAGACACGGCAGAAGGCCTATTGCTTCACACGAGGCAGCGCCTATAATACCACCTGACTAAACTATATTATATATATATATATATATATATATATATATATATATATATATATATATATATATATGTGTATGTATATCACGAAATAAACACGTGATTATATATATATATATATATATATATATATATATATATATATATATATATATATATATATATATATATATATATATAATGTGTGTCTAACCTACGCTTGAAACAATATACCGGTCCAACTTCTATTAAGTTACCCATATAATTGCTTCCACCCAACCTTATTCCTAATAGGTACCTAGATCATGAATAAATCAAACTAATCCCATATGTACTCCCCAGAGCATTCCTCTATAATATTTAGTATCGGTCCCCCCTCCCTGGGTTCACACAGCCCCGCTCCTGTGCCAGGTAAGTCCACTACGGGCTCACCATAGCCTGTGCTACTTGAATTTTTTGTTCCAAGTAGCGAATCTTAAACAATAACCTGGTAACAACAACCACCCTGGGTCCTATACTTTGTAAGCGTAGGCTCTAGAGCCACGTGCACCTCGGTCACGAGGCCGCTGAGTGTACGCCTCATGGTCTCTTGTCTCCACCCAACAGGCCACCTTCCTCCCGCTGCTGGAGAACATGGAGGCGGCAGCGGCGGCTGGCCAACTCACCCACTACATCGACTTCCACGGCAACCGCATCGTGTGTGATTGTGGCGTGGAGTGGCTGGCCACCTCGACCACTCTGCTGCCCTTCGTTAGGAACGCCGTCTGCTCCAACGGCGACGTGTCTGGCACCGACATCGCTGACCTCCCAGCAGACTTCTTCGCCTCCTGCTAGGCCTCTCGCTAGGCCTCCTGCCAGGGCCACATACCGCGCACACCTGTTTCCTGAGGACTTCGAATCACTTCAACAGGCCGAGTTGATCCACCTACAGCATTGTATTCATGGATCCTTCTGCTGTCTTCTAAACAATAAATCAATAAGCAACAGAGCGTTCGTTATTCCCAAAATAAAAAGAACATTCTCAAATAGTAAACTCTTCACCGTTACCATTTAAATAAAGCAATTTATAGCCAAAATGTACTGCAAATCTACTACATTACACGCCAGTTCCTTCACGACCATGTTCAGTGGGACTTTGCAGTGTGAGGCGGCGTCACTGTGGTTGGCATTTACAACAAGTGGTGTTTAGGGTTTATAGCCCCCAGGTTCCTCAAGCCCAGCCTCCGCCCCTCCACACAACTGCAAAGTCATCTTTCGCTGATGTCATCTCTCGGTACCTATTGCCCTCAGGGGCTTAAAAAAAGAGAGATCGTGCTAGCATCATTTTTAATGCAATGTTGCATGTACAACATTGAGCCATAAGCGCTAATTATATGTTGGGTGAATTGCAATGTTGGTAGCAGGAGGAGATATAGGTAAGGATTGTATGGTTGTGCAACACCTGGCATGCCAAGGTCAGGTGATGACGAGCAGATGATCCCTAGAGTGGGAGCTACAGGTTTAATCAACACACCTGGTCATATATAATAGATTTGCACGCCATCTACCCAATATAACACCTGGCTCGCGTCTCTCACCCATAGTCCCTCACATTGTTTAACACACCCAGTACACACCTGTCACTCACACCACCAGCCCACCTCACACCTGTCACTCACACCACCAGCCCACCTCACACCTGTCACTCACACCACCAGCCCACCTCACACCTGTCACTCACACCACCAGCCCACCTCACACCTGTCACTCACACCACCAGCCCACCTCACACCTGTCACTCACACCACCAGCCCACCTCACACCTGTCACTCACACCACCAGCCCACCTCACACCTGTCACTCACACCAGCCCACCTCACACCTGTCTCATAATATGCATGAGTACCTGGCAACGTTCAAGAAAAGCCATCAGGAATGAGAAGGAAGATCTTCCAGTATATTATGGAGTACCTAAGCAACAGCAAGAGTGCCACATTGAGGGGAAGTGTGTTCAGAGTGAAGAGATGTCATCAGCAACGACCCGCAACACTCGGTCAGTACTACAGCTAGGAGTACATCTACTAGCTAGGAGTACATCTACTAGCTAGGAGTACATCTACTAGCTAGGAGTACATCTACTAGCTAGGAGTACATCTACTAGCTAGGAGTACATCTACTAGCTAGGAGTACATCTACTAGCTAGGAGTACATCTACTAGCTAGTAGCTCTATATGTACTACAACTAGTCTTAGTTTCTGAGTGTAAATCATCTCCCAGAGACATGCTTCTTCCCTTCAATGTTTCCTTACGATGCAAAAATAAACAATGCACTGGAATATTCCAAGACGCTACAGAATGGTTTGGATAACTTATTGTTCAACAAGAGGCTATTAGAGTTTAAATCGAGCAAGTGCAAAGTAATGAAGCTAGTTGCTAGTAACGAAGGCAATATGCAAGGTACTGAAAAAAAAAAATGGAACACGTCTCCAAATGCCCACATCCAGCGGATATCACTTTCACATGGAAGGTTATCTTGAGATTTTTGGGATGATTTCGGGGCTTAGTGTCCCCGCGGCCCGGTCCTCGACCAGGGTTCCACCAACAGGAAGCAGCCCGTGACAGCTGACTAACTCCTAGGTACCTATTTTACTGCTAGGTAACAGGAGCATCAGGGTGAAAGAAACTCTAGCCATTGTTTCTCGCCGGGAGGATTGGCCCACAAAACAATTGCTTTTAGAAATCTGATTTTCTAAAATCAGGATGTGCGCTACACATGTTCCAGACCAATTCTGAAGTATCACGTTAATTAAGACAGGGCGGAGTAGCTACTTTTTTACCCACCCGCGCCAGGTTTTTTTAAAAGCTTCAAAAACCGGGCAGGTTAAAAAAAACTTTTCCTTTGCTTTAATATGAGCCAACTTTATATTTTAAACGCATTTTTTGGTATCTATTAAATAGACAAAAACCTAACCCACCCCAATCCAGGCTGGTTGGGTTTTTAGAACAAAACTATTTTTTTGTTACCATAACAGCGTTAAAGACAAAATGAAGATGGAGAAAGTTTCGAAGTACGCAGTACCACAGACTCTACTAATGCCAGAGTTGAGGAATATGATTGAGTTACCGCTCGTCACGGCAAGAAAACAAAGAACAATGAAGAGAGAGAGAGGGTAACCTCAGGGTCCCGGTTGTGCAGTGGGGTGCGTTCTCGACTCTCAATCGGGAATTTGGGGTTCGAATCCTGGCCGGAACAGAAATGGTTGGGCGCGTTTCCTGTCACCTAATGCCCCTCTTCATCCAGCAGTAAATAGGTTCTCAGGAGTTACAAATCAGCTTCTTGTAGGGTTGCATCCTGTGGAGAGTCAGCAATTCAACCCTAGGGCGGGGGGGGGGGTGCCTTTGATATAAACATAACATGTATATATACGCTGGCTGCCTGCCCCCCCGATACAATGAATTATTATTACTGTATAATGAAATCACAATAACGTGATGTATCAACGAGAAAACCATGAAGAGCAACGTGGAGGATTCGAACCTGCTCACAAGGTACTCCTAAGCACAAGCCTTTAACCACTTAACCAGGACATGCTCACAACCAGACAGACAGGTCGACAAAGGACACCTGTGGTAACCAGATATTCGAATGAACTAGATCTATATTTCTTCAGAGCAGTGAACAAATAAAACGCAATAAAAAATAAAGTGATGGAGACCGACTCATGTCCAGCTTCACATGTTGCTACGGTAAAGAGCCACACACATGATGCTAAGATGCTAAGGAGATGCTAAGATGCACAAGATGCTAAGGACCCTGTACACCAGTCGACTGATGGCCTCGTTAGCCAATACGAGCATTACATGTATTGCTTAAAAGGGGAACAAGGCATAAATTGGGTTTGAAGTCTGAGTTTGGAAGTGACAAGTGGAGCCCCCAAAAGAGCCCCGTGTCCTGAGCCCTGAACCTCTAGTGCAGTACCAGAGCTCCTGTGACCTCTACAGTCCATGACACAGAAACCAATTGATATTTCTGAGGAAACAACAATACAGGAAAACGACACGAAAATAGTACACGTTATTACCTCAGAGAAGATTGAGCATATTCACGTTAACCAGACCACACACTAGAAGGTGAAGGGACGACGACGTTTCGGTCCGTCCTGGACCATTCTCAAGTCGATCTATTACCAATTTATGCCAATCGACTTGAGAATGGTCCAGGATGGACCGAAACGTCGTCGTCCCTTCACCTTCTAGTGTGTGGTCTGGTCAACATACTTTAGCCACGTTATTGTGACTCATCGCCTGCATTGAGCATATTCATATCCGCAAAACCTGGACTAAAAATTGACAGATGCAAATAACCTACAGGTGTGGGGTGTAAAGGTGTAGCGCAATGAGCATGTGTACAAGTGTTTGGCAATAAACAGGTGTGGGACAATCTACAGGTGTGAGGGCAATATGCAGTAATGGGGCAACAGTTGTTTGTTGCAATTTTAGAGTCCGCTCCTCGAGGCAAAATTTCTATGTAGCACGAGCTATGGTGATCCCATAGAGGGGAGGGAGGGGGGGGGATAGGAGGGGGCAATAGTAAGTGTGGGGCAAGGTACAGGTGTGGGCCACAGTATAGGTGTACAGGTTTGGAGCAATACCCAGGTGTTGGGTAATACAAGTTGACATCTTACAAATGCATGGGAGAAATTAACAAGTGGAAAGGTGGGACGGGGGCAATATACAGTTACTATGTAACGTAAAGGTGTAAATGTATATATGTGTGTGTGTATATATGTGTATATATATATATACACACAATTGTACAATATTCGGTCGACAGATCTCCCTCTCTCTCCTCGTCACAGCCCTTGGCCAAGCTGATGGCCGTCCTTGACTTCAAAACCGCAGAAGTAACCGCTACCGCAGGTGAGACTCGCCGCAAGGAATCCCCGCCCGCGGTCACCCCCGTTGCGGTGGGAGGAAGCATCTCATAATCGTGAACAACCCCGCCAGCGCTGGAGCGCGCTCCATGCCTTACTGACCCAGCCACACACACACACACACACACACACACACACACACACACACACACACACACACACACACACACACACACACACACACACACACACAGTGGTAAACCAAGGTCGATAAGTCCACGAACAAAAACATATTCTCAATACATCACAGCGGACCCTTGCCTTGGATTAGAGAATATATGGCATTGGGAAGCCTTGTCAGGTTCCTGTGTTATTTTTATTTTATTTTATGCAAGGGCCACGTGAGTACCATTGACTCACTTGTGATATGAAAAGATTATTAATACGTAGGTATATGTATTTGTGTAAATAATTATATATATGTACATGTGTATGTAACATTAACAATTGTGTAACTAGCTTCACAAGATTGTCACTTGATTAGCTAAATGAACTATGGGGTTCAGTTTCTGAACCCATTATGTGCCTCTGTAGCCCTTTCCACCACCGTCCACGGGATGGGTATGCATAATAAGGAAAGAAATTGAATTGAATTGGTACATGCTGCTGTGGCGGTGTGTCCACTGACAGTGGCGCTGCCCAATACTGTCACTATGGCGGTGTGTCCACTGACAGGATGAGTGGCGCTGCCCAATACTGTCACTATGGCGGTGTGTCCACTGACAGGATGAGTGACGCTGCCCAATACTGTCACTATGGCGGTGTGTCCACTGACAGGATGAGTGGCGCTGCCCAATACTGTCACTATGGCGGTGTGTCCACTCACAGGATGAGTGGCGCTGCCCAATAAACTCACCCTTCGGGCAAAACGTAAACTTAAAAACTGCCTCGGTTAAAAATCCACAGACGACAATGACGTGTTAGAGTAGAACCTAATCTTCTGAGTGCACACTGCCTCTAAGAGGAACTCGGTTTCATCGTGGGAATCATAGAAATTTAAACTGTTTCTTTATCAGGGAAGTCTCGCGGCAAGACTCCACCATGTCTCAGTGAGAGAGAGAGGAAGAGAGAGGGTTGGTGAGGGAGAGAGGGAGCTTAAAGTGGTGGTGGGGTGAGAGTGAGGAAGGGCTGGTCAAAGAGGGAAGACCAACAGCAGCAGCAGACCTCCACCACAGCCACCACTTGAGGCCAGCGGGGCGGCTCTCACACCGCCCCTCCCCCCACTTGATAAGTTTATAAACAAGACAGTTTTTTCTTCCTCGGAGCATATTTTAACGCGAGAGGAAGACCTGGTAGGACAGAATGAAGAGACGGGAAGGTGATGCAAGGTGGAGAGAAGAAGCAAGCAGAAGATGCAGACACGAGGCAGAGAGATGAGAAGCAGTAGGAGGGAGAAGGAAGAAAAGCAGAATTGAGATGAGGAGCGGTAGAAGAGATGGAGATTGAAGAATGTAGCAGTAAATAAAGAAAAAAGCAAGTGTGATGCAAAGAAACAAAAAAAACTCGCAAGAGTTGGAGCAAGAAGAGCAACAAAGAGCGGAAGAAGTCGGGGACAAAATGTCTACCTCGCTAAGGTCAAGACGGTGGCATAGATGGTAACCTAAGATACCGACGGCCAAAGTATAGATTCGACTCTTAATCTGGAAGGGCGGCGGAAGTTACCTTCCAGGCTACAGACGGCGTAAGGCAAGATGAGAGGGGCGATTGACTGATTAAGATCAAGCCACCCAAAAGGTGGCACGGGCATGAATAGCCCGTAAGTGGTGGCCCTTTGGAGCCATTACCAGTATCATTAGCTGACACTGGAGATCTGAGGCGGTGCGACTGCACCCTACGGAGAGGTCGTGACCTCTGGAGAGGGGCGGACTTACCTTCCATGATGTAGAGCATGGAGCCAATGTCTCCCTCCTTGATAATGAGGGCGCCCGCCGCGTACTCCACACTGTACATCGACTCCACGATCTCCTTGACTTGACCCATCTCAAGGTTCTTGAGGAAGTCATTGTCAAGGATAGCTTGACGGAGCAGCTCCTTCGATCTGAAGAGGGCAGAACACAAGAGTTAGTGGCAACAAGGGTGTGATGGACGGGGAAGGGGGGGGGGGAAGGGTTATAACTGTTGAAGCAACAATTATAAAGGGAAGTGTGGGAAGGAGACGACCTTCAAGATAATTCTGGAGAGGGGGATATAAAAAAAATACTTTATTAAACATTTAACTTCTTAGGAACAACTAAATTTTGTTTCTGTAGTAATGAATATAACAATACTTAATTATATACGAAAACACTCAATGTCATGAAATCCGAACATAGTTACCCGTCAAACATAACATATAATCACAGAAAATGTATCCACACCTCCAGATTGTGTCAAATAAGAAAACGGGATGTTTAACCTTGGAGCGGTGACAGAGAAGCACCTGGATTATATACACACACGAATCTTACACTAACTCTCTTTCAGGTTTCTCACTAATCATGTCCTCATATCACATGATACGCAATTTCTATATGAAATACCACGTTCTCATTAAACCCAGCTGATACGATGACTTTTAAATCGGATATTGCTGCCAAAATGAAAAAAAGAATATATATTTATTCGGGAACTTTAAGAGTCATGGGCATACAAGCAAGCTTTGGATACTTGGCTAAAATTTCTGGAAGTATATCATTTTGAATAAAGTACTTACACACTGCTTCAGCACTGACACAGTTATCCCTGAATTCTGCGATTTGTCCACCTTCGAGTACATAGTGACGCAAGGTACACGAATAGTTTTAAGTGCGAGGTGTGCATTTGTGTGCTCATGTTGACCAAATCACGCACCCGAAAGTGAAGGGACGACGACGTTTCGGTCCGTCCTGGACCATTCTCAAGTCGAAAATCGATGTGAGAATGGTCCAGGACCGACCGAAACGTCGTCGTCCCTTCACTCTCTAGTGTGTGGTCTGGTCAACATATTTCAACCACGTTATTGTGACTCCTCGTCTGCATTTATGTGTTCATCTTTATGTGCTTAAAAAGCGAGTGTTAGCTCTTGGACCCCGCCTTGCAACTACCGGTCACCAACTGCAAGTAGGACACAGCAGGACACTGACACAATGTTGAGTAATAAATTTAAAAAAACATGAGCCGTAAACTTACACATATAATTCTCTGTGTGCCAAAGCCAGCTCTTCAAGCCCGTGAAAACTCCGTTTGTAAACATAGAAAAAATCATGTAACAACTAAGTTACATAATTAATTTGTGCACAAAATAAAAACTTTATTTATTCTATAGATGCATCTAAGAACTGGAATTTAACCTAGGAATACAGACTTAACGCTACGCTATCCTCTTCCTCTTGATAACGCCACGCTATCCTACTCTTCATAACGTCACGCTATCCTACTCTTGATAATTAGGTCTGACATATGATAAATCTCAAACACTAATGGGCAGAAACTATTAAAATCAGGAACCGATATAATTAGGCCTGAGAACTGCATGACTCCACAAATGTGGAGTTTTCAGTTGCACATATGCCTGGCGACCATTCAGGCTTGTTCGCATTTGTGTTGCTCACGTGGCCCCACTAAAAGGTGATGATAAAATAACCATGCCCAAGATTACCATCAAAGTGCCGACGAGGAGGTGGTTCAAGTAGCCTCGGCTATCACCTCTTTTTGTATGGTCACTGATGGTCGAGTGGTTAAGGCCTCCTCTACACCAGTTGCATAGTGCTCCTGACAGTATGGATTCTTTTCAGTTATATATATTATATTGTATATATAGTGTGTATATATACACACACACACAATATATATATATATATATATATATATAAAGTTTGTGAGGGTACCACCTCTGGTGCCAATGTGGGGACCCATAGCCTCGGAGAAGAAAATAAAACGTATTCAGAGGAGACCTTGTGGTTTATATATATATATATATATATATATATATATATATATATATATATATATATATATATATATATATATATATAAAGAAAGTCAAGTCAAGAAAGAAACAAGTCAGAGAAAGAGACAAGTCAGCCAAGTATAGGCAATTAGATCATCGGTACAACTTCGTTCCAATAGGGTCTGAGACCCTAGACCCATGGGGAGAGAGTGCAAGAAGGTTTCTAAAGGATCTTGGTTCCAAGCTCATTGACACCACAAGAGACCCTAGAGCGGCAAGTTTTCTCTTTCAGCGCCTCAGTGTCGCGATCCAGAGGGGGAATGCTCGCTGCATCCTCGGTTCCTGCCCAACGTCGGAGGAGTTCGAGGAAATCTACAGCCTCTAGGAAGCGAACTATTTTTGTGTCCTCTTAATGCTCATTTTTTTGTATACAATCAGATATGTAACTGTATAACCTTGCTTAATAAAGTGTACACCATAAAAAAGGGGGTGGTAGGAGAAGCGAACACCCTCATGTATTCAGAGTTAAATGGCAAGTTTTTCCCTGAATGCTCTGTGTTCCCTTCTCTGAGGCTGTGGGTCCCTATAATTGCACCAGAGGTGGTACCCCCCTATATATATATATATATATATATATATATATATATATATATATATATATATATATATATATATATATATATATTAGTATATTTTGGTAGCAGTCTTTCCTGTAGACATATGTTATTTTTCGGTCATATTTAATAACATATATATATATATATATATATATATATATATATATATATAGTGTCAGACCACGGAGGAAAATTGAAACAAGAAATTCCTTAAGTACTTTCACTCCTTCTGAAGATGTATTAATATACGAAAGTACTTGAGGAAAATCTTGTTTCAATTTTCCTCCGTGGTCTGACACTGTTACATTTTTAATCACGTGTTTATTTTCGTGATATACACACATATATATATGTGAGAAAGCTGCATGAACGCGCAAGCCGTAACCATGCCCGTCGATCATTGGTGAGTATATATATATATTATATATATAGTGTATATACACTCAGCCTAGTGTATAAGAGTTCAGGGTAAAGCAAGAATAAAATTTCAAAATACCACAGTTACCCATCCTCACAAATATTACAGAAAATGAATAAAACAAAAATTCCCTGCAAAGTGTTTCAGAAAACGATAGTGTAACGGGGAGACTAAACTAGCAACATTTAAACAAGACTTGCTTGGGCATGTCATCCCCGTGACGTTACGTACAGTAACGTTACGTACAGTAACGTTACGTACAGTAACGTTACGTACTGTAACGTTACGTACTGTAACGTTACGTACTGTAACGTACTTCGATCACGACCCGTGTGACACAAATTTTTTGGGGGGGCAACAGATTCTTGTAAATAACACACACAAATGTAAATGTCTTCGTCTTCAAGACCATTAAGGGGCTACGGTTCCTGAAACCATTACGTAACTGTAACCTTCATGTTTATTCAATTACATTAGCCAAATCTCTAATCCCTCCTCTGTAGTGTCCTTCACATCTATGTTCCTAGTTAAAACTGAGAACTAACTTGCGGTAAAGAAACTGGAGTGAATGATATGGAAGAAAATGCAGAACAGAACCAGTGAAGAGCAGGGGTGCCATAGGAATAATTAGAGAACACTGTATAAACATCAGAGGTCCACGGCTGTTCAACGCCCTCCCACCGAGCATAAGAAATACTGCCGGAACAACCGTGGACATCTTCAAGAGAAAACTAGACTGTTTTCTAAAAAAAATGTGCCGGACCAACCGGGCTGTGGTGGGGTATGTGGCCGCTCCAAGCAACAGCCTGGTGGACCAAACTCTCACAAGTCAAGCCTGGCCTCAGGCCGGGCTTGGGGAGTAGAAAGATTCCCAGAACCTCATCAAGCAGGTAGCCCCATACCATCCTGTGTGTGTGGTAGTGAACCAGGAGCCCCATACCATCCTGTGTGTGGTAGTGAACCAGGAGCCCCGTACCCATCCTGTGTGTGGTAGTGGACCAGGAGCCCCGTACCCATCCTGTGTGTGGTAGTGGACCAGGAGCCCCGTACCCATCCTGTGTGTGTGGTTGTGAACCAGGAGCCCCATACCATCCTGTGTGTGTGGTTGTGAACCAGGAGCCCCATACCATCCTGTGTGTGTGGTTGTGAACCAGGAGCCCCGTACCCATCCTGTGTGTGGTAGTGAACCAGGAGCCCCGTACCCATCCTGTGTGTGGTAGTGAACCAGGAGCCCCGTACCCATCCTGTGTGTGGTAGTGAACCAGGAGCCCCGTACCCATCCTGTGTGTGGTAGTGAACCAGGAGCCCCGTACCCATCCTGTGTGTGGTAGTGAACCAGGAGCCCCGTACCCATCCTGTGTGTGGTAGTGAACCAGGAGCCCCGTACCCATCCTGTGTGTGGTAGTGAACCAGGAACCCCATACCCATCCTGTGTGTGGTAGTGAACCAGGAACCCCGTACCCATCCTGTGTGTGGTAGTGAACCAGGAACCCCATACCCATCCTGTGTGTGGTAGTGAACCAGGAACCCCATACCCATCCTGTGTGTTGTAGTGAACCAGGAACCCCATACCCATCCTGTGTGTGGTAGTGAACCAGGAGCCCCGTACCCATCCTGTGTGTGGTAGTGGACCAGGAGCCCCGTACCCATCCTGTGTGTGGTAGTGAACCAGGAGCCCCGTACCCATCCTGTGTGTGGTAGTGGACCAGGAGCCCCGTACCCATCCTGTGTGTGGTTGTGGACCAGATCACAGACGTATAAACGGCTCACGAATTGAACCCCAATATTGATTTAGCAATAATAATAATAATAATAATAATAATAATAATAATAATAATAATAATAATAATAATAATAATAATAATAATGAGTCACTACGTTCGGTGCGAGCAGGATTAATCTATGTAATAATTCGGTCAGTTTTTTAATTATTAAATATAGCAAATGATACACAGGTTTCTGGAGGAATACTTCATGCTAAAAAGCCACGTATACTTTGTGTTTAAAGGTTTAAGTCTTGCCAAAAGGTATTGACCCGTCTTGAATTCTGGTAACCCCCTACTCGACCATGTTGGGCACATACCCCATAGGAATCAGGGTGCAAAGTTGCGTTGAGGTTAGCCCCAAGCATGTGGACTACAGAGTATTTATATTAGACCATTTACAGTATGTAAAACTATCAATAGCAGCAAAACACGGTAAGCTTAATTAGGGTAAAGATACGAGAGACTGGTTAGACTTGGTGTTACAGGATGATGGGTATGAGAGTCCATTTATGACACACAGAATGGGTATGCCGAGGGTCCATCTAGAACGTCAGGGGCTCATCCAGAGTGCCAGGGGGCCTCCATCCAGAGTGACAGGGGCCTCCATCCAGAGTGCCAGGGGGCTCCATCCAGAGTGCCAGGGGGCTCCATCCAGAGTGCCAGGGGGGTTCCATCCAGAGTGCCAGGGGCTCCATCCAGAGTGCCAGGGGCTCCATCCAGAGTGCCAGGGGGGCTCCACCCAGAGTGCCAGGGGGCTCCATCCAGAGTGCCAGGGGGCTCCATCCAGAGTACCAGGGGGGCTCCATCCAGAGTGCCAGGGGGCTCCATCCAGAGTGCCAGGGGGCTCCATCCAGTGTGCCAGGGGCTCCATCCAGAGTGCCAGGGGGCTCCATCCAGAGTGCCAGGGGGCTCCATCCAGAGTGCCAGGGCTCCATCCAGAGTGCCAGAAGGCTTCATCCAGTGCCAGGGGGCTTCATCCAGAGTGCCAGGGGGCTCCATCCAGAGTGCCAGGGGGGCTCCATCCAGAGTGCCAGGGGCTCCATCCAGAGTGCCAGGGGGCTCCATCCAGAGTGCCAGGGGGCTCCATCCAGAGTGCCAGGGGGCTCCATCCAGAGTGCCAGGGGCTCCATCCAGAGTGCCAGGGGGCTCCATCCAGAGTCCCAGGGGGCTCTATCCAGAGTGCCAGGGGGCTCCATCCAGAGTGCCAGGGGGCTCCATCCAGAGTGCCAAGGGGCTCTATCCAGAGTGCCAGGGGACTCCACCCAGAGTGCCAGGGGACTCCACCCAGAGTGCCAGGGGACTCCATCCAGAGTGCCAGGGGACTCCACCCAGAGTGCCAGGGGGGCTCCATCCAGAGTGCCATGGGCACGCACACACACACACACACACACACACACACACACACACACACACACACACACACACACACACACACACACAGACCGACAAGAATGGGAGGAGGGGGATGAACCAGCCTTGCTTGATTTGATATTTACCCTAAATGAGTCGGATATAAGGGAAGTTAAGTTGGAAGCCCCCTTGGGAATGAGTGATCATAGTGTATTGAGCTTTGAGTACCTGGTTGAGCTAGGAATTATCACCCCCAAAAAAGAACTGGGAACCAAAGGGCTGGCGTACCGAAAGGGAAACTATGAGGAGATGAATAAATTCCTATGGGATATACATTGGGACACAGAACTCGGAACCAAGTCCGTACAAGACATGATGGACTATGTCACCCAAAAATGTCAGGAGGCTGTAAGCAGGTTTGTCCCAGCCCAACAGGAAAAAACAGAGAAGCAAAGGAAGAATCCGTGGTTTAATAGGGAATGTATGAAAGCAAAGGAGCTGAACAAAAGGGCATGGAGGAACTTCCGTAATAACAGAACACCAGAAAGTAGAGAGAGATACCAGAGAACCAGGAACGAGTATGTCAGTGTGAGAAGAGCAGCTGAGAAAAGGTATGAAAATGATATAGCTAACAAAGCCAAGACTGAACCAAAGCTACTACACAGTCACATCAGGAGGAAGACAACAGTGAAGGAACAGGTGATTAAACTTAGGGTGGGCGAGGACAGGTACACAGAGAATGACAAAGAGGTGTGTGAAGAACTCAACAAAAGGTTCCAGGAGGTCTTTACAATAGAACAGGGAGATATCACGGCGCTGGGAGAGGTGGCAGCAAACCAGGTGACCTTGGATAGGTTCGAAATTACAAGAGATGAGGTCAAAAAGCACCTATTGGAGCTGGATGTGAGAAAAGCTGTTGGGCCGGATGGAATCTCGCCATGGGTATTGAAAGAGTGTGCAGGAGCACTTTGCTTACCACTCTCCATAGTGTATAGTAAGTCACTGGAAACGGGGGACCTACCAGAAATATGGAAGACTGCTAATGTAGTACCAATATACAAAAAGGGTGACAGACAAGAGGCACTGAACTACAGGCCAGTGTCCTTAACTTGTATACCATGCAAGGTGATGGAGAAGATTGTGAGAAAAAACCTAGTAACACATCTGGAGAGAAGAGACTTCGTGACAACCCATCAACATGGGTTCAGGGAGGGTAAATCTTGCCTTACAGGCTTGATAGAATTCTACGATCAGGTGACAAGAATTAAGCAAGAAAGAGAAGGGTGGGCGGACTGCATTTTTTTGGACTGTCGGAAAGCCTTTGACACAGTACCCCATAAAAGGTTGATGCATAAGCTGGAGAAACAGGCAGGAGTAACAGGTAGGGCGCTCCAGTGGATAAGGGAGTACCTAAGCAATAGGAAGCAGAGAGTTACAGTGAGGGGTGAGACCTCAGACTGGCGTGAAGTCACCAGTGGAGTCCCACAGGGCTCTGTACTTGGACCTATCCTGTTTCTGATATACGTAAATGATCTCCCAGAGGGTATAGACTCATTCCTCTCAATGTTTGCTGACGACGCCAAAATTATGAGAAGGATTAAGACAGAGGAGGACAGCTTGAGACTTCAAGAAGACCTGGACAAGCTGCAGGAATGGTCGAACAAATGGCTGTTAGAGTTTAACCCAAGCAAATGTAATGTAATGAAGATAGGGGTAGGAAGCAGGAGACCAGATACAAGGTATCATTTGGGAGATGAAATACTTCAAGAGTCAGAGAGAGAGAAAGACCTGGGGGTTGATATCACGCCAGACCTGTCCCCTGAAGCTCATATCAAGAGGATAACATCAGCAGCATATGCCAGGTTGGCTAACATAAGAACGGCCTTTAGAAACTTGTGTAAGGAATCTTTCAGAACATTATATACCACATATGTCAGACCAATCCTGGAGTATGCGGCTCCAGCATGGAGTCCCTATCTAGTCAAGCATAAGACTAAACTGGAAAAGGTTCAAAGGTTTGCCACCAGACTAGTACCCGAGCTGAGAGGTATGAGCTACGAGGAGCGACTGCAGGAATTAAACCTCACTTCGTTGGAAGACAGAAGAGTTAGGGGGGACATGATCACCACATTCAAGATTCTCAGGGGAATCGACAGGGTTGATAAAGACAGGCTGTTTAACACAAGGGGCACACGCACTAGGGGACACAGGTGGAAACTGAGTGCCCAAATGAGCCACAGAGATATTAGAAAGAACTTTTTTAGTGTCAGAGTGGTTGACAAATGGAATGCATTAGGAAGCGATGTGGTGGAGGCTGACTCCATACACAGTTTCAAGTGTAGATATGATAGAGCCCGATAGGCTCAGGAAACTGTACACCTCGTTACTGGGCGGGTGTTTGTAGTTCACGACGTGCTGGGGGTGTGTGTGTAAGCGTTACTGGCGGGTAGTTGTATCAGCGTACTGTGGGATGTTGTGAGTCGTTACTGGCGGGTGTGTAGGTCGTGCTGGCGGGGTTGTAGTCGTGCTGGCGGGTGTTGTAGTCGTTTCTTGCAGGGGTTGTAGTCGTTGCTGGCGGGGGTTGTAGTCGTTACTGGCGGATGTTTGTAGTCGTTGTTGCGGGTGTTTGTAGTCGTTTGGGACTGGGAGGGTGTAGTAGTCGTTATGGCAGGTGTAATAAGTCGTTGCTGGCGGGTGTGTTGTATGGCAGCGTGGCTGGCGGGTGTAGTATAGAAGTACACAGTTGCTGGCAGGGTAACAAGTCGTTGCTGGCGGGAGGTGTTGTAAGTCGTTGCTGGACGGTGTTGTAGTCGTTGCTGGCAGGTGGTGTAGTCGTTGCTGGCAGGTGTTGTAGTCGTTGCTGGCAGGTGTTGTAGTCGTTGTTGGCAGGTGTTGTAGTCGTTCCCAGGTGGGAGACGGGTCAGGGACATGGAGCATGACCTATATATACTAACGCCAGGAGCCAGGCTGTTTGCGCGGCGACCTGATGGATGGCGAAGGGGTCGAAAGTTGAGTAAGGGGGGGTGTTTCACACGTGTTTATGAGCCCCGGGGTAGAAGTAATGTGTCAGTTCGAGATGCCCAAGGTTATTGTGTGATGCGTGGACAGTGCTAGTAAAAGAGGGCAAAAAAGGGGCCCAACCAAGTGTTGTGTGTGTGTGTACTCACCTTGTCCCACATATTTGTGCTTGCGTGGTTGAGTTTCGGCTCTTGGTCCCGCCTCTCAAACAGTCAATCAACTGGTGTA
>WNGS01133208.1:18431-29786 GCA_020271785.1 Procambarus virginalis
ATATATGTGTATATATATATATACACACAATTGTACAATATTCGGTCGACAGATCTCCCTCTCTCTCCTCGTCACAGCCCTTGGCCAAGCTGATGGCCGTCCTTGACTTCAAAACCGCAGAAGTAACCGCTACCGCAGGTGAGACTCGCCGCAAGGAATCCCCGCCCGCGGTCACCCCCGTTGCGGGGAGGAAGCATCTCATAATCGTGAACAACCCCGCCAGCGCTGGAGCGCGCTCCATGCATACTGACCCAGCCACAACACACAAAACACACACAACACACACAACACACACACCCACAACACACACACACACACACACACACACACACACACAACACACACACACAGTGGTAAAACCAAGGTCGATAAGTCCACGAACAAAAACATATTCTCAATACATCACAGCGGACCCTTGCCTTGGATTAGAGAATATAGGCATTGGGAAGCCTTGTCAGGTTCCTGTGTTATTTTTATTTTATTTTATGCAAGGGGCCACGTGAGTACCATTGACTCACTTGTGATATGAAAAGATTATTAATATGTAGGTATATGTATTTGTGTAAATAATTATATATATGTACATGTGTATGTAACATTAACAATGTGTAACTAGCTCACAAGATTGTCACTTTATTAGCTAAATGAAACTATGGGGTTCAGTTCTGAACCCATTATGTGCCTCTGTAGCCCTTTCCACCACCGTCCACGGGATGGGTATGCATAATAAGGAAAAATTAATTGAATTGGTACATGCTGCTGCGGCGGTGTGTCCACTCACAGGATGGCGCTGCCCAATACTGTCACTATGGAGGGTGTGTCCACTCACAGGATGAGTGGCGCTGCCCAATACTGTCACTATGGGGGGTGGTCCACTCACAGGATGAGTGGCGCTGCCCAATACTGTCACTATGGCGGTGTGTCCCTGACAGGATGAGTGGCACTGGCCCAATACTGTCACTATGGCGGGGTCCACTCACAGGATGAGTGGCACTGCCCAATAAACTCACCCTTCGGGGCAAAACGTAAACTTAAAAACTGCCTCGGTTAAAAATCCTCAGACGACAATAACGTGTTAGAGTAGAACCTAATCTTCTGAGTGCACACTGCCTCTAAGAGGAACTCGGTTTCACCGTGGGAATCATAGAAATTTAAGCTGTTTCTTTATCAGGGAAGTCTCGCGGCCAAGACTCCACCATGTCTCAGAGAGAGAGAGAGGAAGAGAGAGGGTTGGTGAGGGAGAGAGGGAGCTTAAAGTGGTGGTGGGGGGGGGGGAGAGTGAGGAAGGGCTGGTCAAAGAGGGAAGACCAACAGCAGCAGCAGACCTCCACCACAGCACCACTTGAGGCCAGCGGGGCGGCTCTCACACCGCCCCCCCCCCACTTGATAAGTTTATAAACAAGACAGTTTTTTCTTCCTCGGAGCATATTTTAACGCGAGAGGAAGACCTGGTAGGACAGAATGAAGAGACGGGAAGGTGATGCAAGGAGAGAGAGAAGAGAGAAAGCAGAAGAAGATGCAGACACGAGGCAGAGAGATGAGAAGCAGTAGGAGGGAGAAGGAAGAAAATCAGAATTGAGATGAGGAGTGGTAGAAGAGATGGAGATTGAAGAATGTAGCAGTAAATAAAGAAAAAAGCAAGTGTGATGCAAAGAAACAAAAAAAACTCGCAAGAGTTGGAGCAAGAAGAGCAACAAAGAGCCGAAGAAGTCGGGGACAAAATGTCTACCTCGCTAAGGCCAAGACGGTGGCATAGATGGTAACCTAAGACACCGACGGCCAAAGTATAGATTCGACTCTTAATCTGGAAGGGCGGCGGAAGTTCCTTCCAGGCTACAGACGGCGTAAGGCAAGATGAGAGGGGCGATTGACTGATTAAGATCAAGCCACCCAAAAGGTGGCACGGCATGAATAGCCCGTAAGTGGGGCCCTTGGAGCCATTACCAGTATCATTAGCTGACACTGGAGATCTGAGGCGGTGCGACTGCACCCTACGGAGAGGTCGTGACCTCTGGAGAGGGGCGGACTTACCTTCCATGATGTAGAGCATGGAGCCAATGTCTCCCTCTTTGATGATGAGGGCGCCCCCGCCGCGTACTCCACACTGTACATCGACTCCACGATCTCCTTGACTTGACCCATCTCAAGGTTCTTGAGGAAGTCATTGTCAAGGATAGCTTGACGGAGCAGCTCCTTCGATCTGAAGAGGGGGCAGAACACAAGAGTAGTGGCAACAAGGGTTTGTGATGGACGGGGAAGGGGGGGGGGGAAGGGTTATAACTGTTGAAGCAGCAATTATAAAGGGAAGTGTGGGAAGGAGACGACCTTCAAGATAATTCTGGAGAGGGGATATAAAAAAAAATACTTTATTAAACATTTAACTTCTTAGGAACAACTAAATTTTTTTCTGTAGTAATGAATATAACAATACTTAATTATATACGAAAACTCAATGTCATGAAATCCGAACATAGTTACCCGTCAAACATAACATATAATCACAGAAAATGTATCCACACCTCCAGATTGTGTCAAATAAGAAAACGGGATGTTTAACCTTGGAGCGGTGACAGAGAAGCACCTGGATTATATACACACACGAATCTACACTAACTCTCTTTCAGGTTTCTCACTAATCATGTCCTCATATCACATGATACGCAATTTCTATATGAAATACCACGTTCTCATTAAACCCAGCTGATACGATGACTTTTAAATCGGATATTGCTGCCAAAATGAAAAAAAGAATATATATTTATTCGGGAACTTTAAGAGTCATGGGCATACAAGCACGCTTTGGATACTTGGCTAAAATTTCTGGAAGTATATCATTTTGAATAAAGTACTTACACACTGCTTCAGCACTGACACAGTTATCCCTGAATTCTGCGATTTGTCCACCTTCGAGTACATAGTGACGCAAGGTACACGAATAGTTTTAAGTGCGAGGTGTGCATTTGTTGTGCTCATGTTGACCAAATCACGCACCCGAAAGTGAAGGGACGACGACGTTTCGGTCCGTCCTGGACCATTCTCAAGTCGAAAATCGATGTGAGAATGGTCCAGGACGGACCGAACGTCGTCGTCCCTTCACTCAATAGTGTGTGGTCTGGTCAATATATTTCAACCACGTTATTGTGACTCCTCGTCTGCATTTATGTGTTCATCTTTATGTGCTTGAAAAGCGAGTGTTAGCTCTTGGACACCGCCTTGCAACTACGGTCACGAACTGCAAGTAGGACACAGCAGGACACTGACACAATGTTGAGTAATAAATTAAAAAAAAACATGAGCCGTAAACTTACACATATAATTCTCTGTGTGCCAAGCCAGTTCTTCAAGCCCGTGAAAACTCCGTTTGTAACATAGAAAAATCATGTAACAACTAAGTTACATAATTAATTTGTGCACAAAATAAAGACTTTATTTATTCTATAGATGCATCTAAGAACTGGAATTTAACCTAGGAATACAGACTTAACGCTACGCTATCCTCTTCCTCTTGATAACGCCAAGCTATCCTACTCTTCATAACGTCACGCTATCCTACTCTTGATAATTAGGTCTGACATATGATAAATCTCAAACACTAATGGGCAGAAACTATTAAAATCAGGAACCGATATAATTAGGCCTGAGAACTGCATGACTCCACAAATGTGGAGTTTTCAGTTGCACATATGCCTGGAGACCATTCAGGCTTGTTCGCATTGTGTTTGCTCACGTGGCCCCACTAAAAGGTGATGATAAAATAACCATGCCCAAGATTACCATCAAAGT
Source organism: Procambarus virginalis (assembly GCA_020271785.1). Lineage (NCBI taxonomy): Eukaryota > Metazoa > Arthropoda > Malacostraca > Decapoda > Cambaridae > Procambarus > Procambarus virginalis. The sequence continues at coordinate 22,215 of WNGS01133208.1, forward strand.
GCCGACGAGGAGGTGGTTCAAGTAGCCTCGGCTATCACCTCTTTTTGTATGGTCACTGAGGGTCGAGTGGTTAAGGCCTCCTCTACACCAGTTGCATAGTGCTCCTGACAGTATGGATTCTTTTCAGTTATATATATTATATTGTATATAGTGTGTATATATACACACACAACAATATATATAAAGTTTGTGAGGGTACCACCTCTGGTGCCAATGTGGGGACCCATAGCTCGAGAAGAAAATAAAACGTATTCAGAGGAGACCTTGTGGTTTATATATATATATATATATATATATATATATATATATATATATGCAAACAAGCCTGAATGGTCCCCAGGACTAGATACAACTGAAAACTCACACCCCAGAAGTGACTCGAACCCATACTCCCAGGAGCAACGCAACTGGTATGTACAGGGATGCCTTAACCACTTGACCATCACGACCGGACAAAGGAAGTGATAGCCGAGGCTATATGAACCACTTCCCCGCCGGCACTCGGATGGTAATCTTGGGCATAGCATTTTATCAAATCACCTCATTTTTGGGGGCAACACGTGAGGAACACAAATGCAAACAAGCCTGAATGGTCCCCAGGACTAGATACAACTGAAAACTCACACCCCAGAAGTGACTCGAACCCATACTCCCAGGAGCAACGCAACTGGTATGTACAGGGATGCCTTAAACCACTTGACCATCACGACCGGACAAAGTCGGTCGTGATGGTGATTTGATAAAATGAGGTGATTTGATAAAATGCTATGCCCAAGATTACCATCCGAGTGCCGGCGGGGAAGTGGTTCATATAGCCTCGGCTATCACTTCCTTTGTCCGGTTGTGATGGTCAAGTGGTTTAAGGCATCCCTGTACATACCAGTTGCGTTGCTCCTGGGAGTATGGGTTCGAGTCACTTCTGGGGTGTGAGTTTTCAGTTGTATCTAGTCCTGGGGACCATTCAGGCTTGTTTGCATTTGTGTTCCTCACGTGTTGCCCCCAAAAATGAGGTGATTTGATAAAATGCTATGCCCAAGATTACCATCCGAGTGCCGGCGGGGAAGTGGTTCATATAGCCTCGGCTATCACTTCCTTTGTCCGGTCGTGATGGTCAAGTGGTTTAAGGCATCCCTGTACATACCAGTTGCGTTGCTCCTGGGAGTATGGGTTCGAGTCACTTCTGGGGTGTGAGTTTTCAGTTGTATCTAGTCCTGGGGACCATTCAGGCTTGTTTGCATTTGTGTTCCTCACGTGTTGCCCCAAAAATGAGGTGATTTGATAAAATGCTATGCCCAAGATTACCATCCGAGTGCCGGCGGGGAAGTGGTTCATATAGCCTCGGCTATCACTTCCTTTGTCCGGTCGTGATGGTCAAGTGGTTTAAGGCATCCCTGTACATACCAGTTGCGTTGCTCCTGGGAGTATGGGTTCGAGTCACTTCTGGGGTGTGAGTTTTCAGTTGTATCTAGTCCTGGGGACCATTCAGGCTTGTTTGCATTTGTGTTCCTCACGTGTTGCCCCCAAAAATGAGGTGATTTGATAAAATGCTATGCCCAAGATTACCATCCGAGTGCCGGCGGGGAAGTGGTTCATATAGCCTCGGCTATCACTTCCTTTGTCCGGTCGTGATGGTCAAGTGGTTTAAGGCATCCCTGTACATACCAGTTGCGTTGCTCCTGGGAGTATGGGTTCGAGTCACTTCTGGGGTGTGAGTTTTCAGTGATATATATATATATATATATATATATATATATATATATATATATATTATATATATATATATATATATATATATATATGATAGTGTCAGACCACGGAGGAAAATTGAAACAAGAATTTCCTTAAGTACTTTCACTCCTTCTGAAGATGTATTAATATACGAAAGTACTTGAGGAAAATCTTGTTTCAATTTTCCTCCGTGGTCTGACACTGTCACATTTTTAATCACGTGTTTATTTTCGTGATATACACACATATATATATGTGAGAAAGCTGCATGAACGCGCAAGCCGTAACCATGCCCGTCGATCATTGGTGAGTATATATATATATATATTATATATATAGTGTATACACTCAGCCTAGTGTATAAGAGTTCAGGGTAAAGCAAGAATAAAATTTCAAAATACCACAGTTACCCATCCTCACAAATATTACAGAAAATGAATAAAACAAAAATTCCCTGCAAAGTGTTTCAGAAAACGATAGTGTAACGGGGAGACTAAACTAGCAACATTTAAACAAGACTTGCTTGGGCATGTCATCCCCGTGACGTTACGTACAGTAACGTTACGTACAGTAACGTTACGTACTGTAACGTTACGTACTGTAACGTTACGTACTGTAACGTACTTCGATCACGACCCGTGTTACACAAATTTTTTGCGGGGGCAACAGATTCTTGTAAATAACACACACAAATGTAAATGTCTTCGTCTTCAAGACCATTAAGGGGCTACGGTTCCTGAAACCATTACGTAACTGTAACCTTCATGTTTATTCAACTACATTAGCCAAATCTCTAATCCCTCCTCTGTAGTGTTCTTCACATCTATGTTCCTAGTTAAAACTGAGAACTAACTTGCGGTAAAGAAGCTGGAGTGAATGATATGGAAGAAAATGCAGAACAGAACCAGTGAAGAGCAGGGGTGCCATAGGAATAATTAGAGAACACTGTATAAACATCAGAGGTCCACGACTGTTCATCGCCCTCCCACCGAGCATAAGAAATATTGCCGGAACAACCGTGGACATCTTCAAGAGAAAACTAGACTGTTTTCTAAAAAAAAATGTGCCGGACAAACCGGGTTGTGGTGGGGTATGTGGCCGGTCCAAGCAACAGCCTGGTGGACCAAACTCTCACAAGTCAAGCCTGGCCTCAGGCCGGGCTTGGGGAGTAGAAAGATTCCCAGAACCTCATCAAGCAGGTAGCCCCATACCATCCTGTGTGTGTGGTAGTGAACCAGGAGCCCCATACCATCCTGTGTGTGTGGTAGTGAACCAGGAGCCCCATACCATCCTGTGTGTGGTAGTGAACCAGGAGCCCCGTACCCATCCTGTGTGTGGTAGTGGACCAGGAGCCCCGTACCCATCCTGTGTGTGGTAGTGGACCAGGAGCCCCGTACCCATCCTGTGTGTGTGGTTGTGAACCAGGAGCCCCATACCATCCTGTGTGTGTGGTTGTGAACCAGGAGCCCCATACCATCCTGTGTGTGTGGTTGTGAACCAGGAGCCCCGTACCCATCCTGTGTGTGGTAGTGAACCAGGAGCCCCGTACCCATCCTGTGTGTGGTAGTGAACCAGGAGCCCCGTACCCATCCTGTGTGTGGTAGTGAACCAGGAGCCCCGTACCCATCCTGTGTGTGGTAGTGAACCAGGAGCCCCGTACCCATCCTGTGTGTGGTAGTGAACCAGGAGCCCCGTACCCATCCTGTGTGTGGTAGTGAACCAGGAGCCCCGTACCCATCCTGTGTGTGGTAGTGAACCAGGAACCCCATACCCATCCTGTGTGTGGTAGTGAACCAGGAACCCCGTACCCATCCTGTGTGTGGTAGTGAACCAGGAACCCCATACCCATCCTGTGTGTGGTAGTGAACCAGGAACCCCATACCCATCCTGTGTGTTGTAGTGAACCAGGAACCCCATACCCATCCTGTGTGTGGTAGTGAACCAGGAGCCCCGTACCCATCCTGTGTGTGGTAGTGGACCAGGAGCCCCGTACCCATCCTGTGTGTGGTAGTGAACCAGGAGCCCCGTACCCATCCTGTGTGTGGTAGTGGACCAGGAGCCCCGTACCCATCCTGTGTGTGGTAGTGGACCAGGAGCCCGTACCCATCCTGTGTGTGGTAGTGAACCAGGAGCCCCGTACCCATCCTGTGTGTGGTAGTGGACCAGGAGCCCCGTACCCATCCTGTGTGTGGTTGTGGACCAGATCACAGACGTATAAACGGCTCACGAATTGAACCCCAATATTGATTTAGCAATAATAATAATAATAATAATAATAATAATAATAATAATAATAATAATAATAATAATAATAATAATAATAACGAGTCACTACGTTCGGTGCGAGCAGGATTAATCTATGTAATAATTCGGTCAGTTTTTTAATTATTTAAATATAGCAAATGATACACAGGTTTCTGGAGGAATACTTCATGCTAAAAAGCCACGTATACTTTGTGTTTAAAGGTTTAAGTCCTGCCAAAAGGTATTGACCCGTCTTGAATTCTGGTAACCCCCTACTCGACCATGTTGGGCACATACCCTATAGGAATCAGGGTGCAAAGTTGCGTTGAGGTTAGCCCCAAGCATGTGGACTACAGAGTATTTATATTAGACCATTTACAGTATGTAAAACTATCAATAGCAGCAAAACACGGTAAGCTTAATTAGGGTAAAGATATGAGAGACTGGTTAGACTTAAATTTTTTAAATTTTGCCCCGAGGGGCGAGTTTATTGGGCAGCGCCGTTACAGGATGGATATGAGAGTCCATTTATGACACACAGAATGGGTATGCCCAGGGTCCATCTAGAACGTCAGGGGCTCATCCAGAGTGCCAGGGGGCTCTATCCAGAGTGCCAGGGGGCTCTATCCAGAGTGCCAGGGGGCTCATCCAGAGTGCCAGGGGGCTCTATCCAGAGTGCCAGGGGGTTCATCCAGAGTACCAGGGGGGCTCCATCCAGAGTGCCAGGGGGCTCCATCCAGAGTGCCAGGGGGCTCCATCCAGAGTGCCAGGGGGGCTCCATCCAGAGTGCCAGGGGGGCTCCATCCAGAGTACCAGGGGGCTCCATCCAGTGTGCCAGGGGGCTCCATCCAGAGTGCCAGGGGGTTCCATCCAGAGTGCCAGGAGGCTCCATCCAGAGTGCCAGGGGGCTCCATCCAGAGTGCCAGGGGGGCTCCATCCAGAGTGCCAGGGGGCTCCATCCAGAGTGCCAGGGGGCTCCATCCAGAGTGCCAGGGGCTCCATCCAGAGTGCCAGGGGGCTCCATCCAGAGTGCCAGGGGGGCTCCATCCAGAGTGCCAGGGGGCTCCATCCAGAGTGCCAGGGGGGGTCCATCCAGAGTGCCAGGGGGCTCCATCCAGAGTGCCAGGGGGCTCCATCCAGAGTGCCAGGGGGGCTCCATCCAGAGTGCCAGGGGGCTCCATCCAGAGTGCCAGGGGGCTCCATCCAGAGTGCCAGGGGCTCCATCCAGAGTGCCATGGGGCTCCATCCAGAGTGCCAGGGGGGCTCCATCCAGAGTGCCAGGGGGCTCCATCCAGAGTGCCAGGGGGCTCCATCCAGAGTGCCAGGGGGCTCCATCCAGAGTGCCAGGGGGCTCCATCCAGTGTGCCAGGGGGCTCCATCCAGAGTGCCAGGGGGCTTCATCCAGAGTGCCAGGGGGCTCCATCCAGAGTGCCAGGGGCTCCATCCAGAGTGCCAGGGGGGCTCCACCCAGAGTGCCAGGGGGCTCCATCCAGAGTGCCAGGGGGCTCCATCCAGAGTGTCAGGGGGCTCCATCCAGAGTCCAAGGGGCTCTATCCAGAGTGCCAGGGAGCTCCATCCAGAGTGCCAGGGGGGCTCCACCCAGAGTGCCAGGGGGCTCCATCCAGAGTGCCAGGGGGCTCCATCCAGAGTCCCAAGGGGCTCTATCCAGAGTGCCAGGGAGCTCCATCCAGAGTGCCAGGGGGGCTCCACCCAGAGTGCCAGGGGGGCTCCATCCAGAGTGCCAGGGGGCTCCATCCAGAGTGCCAGGGGCTCCATCCAGAGTGCCAGGGTGCTCCATCCAGAGTCCCAAGGGGCTCTATCCAGAGTGCCAGGGAGCTCCATCCAGAGTGCCAGGGGTGCTCCATCCAGAGTCCCAAGGGGCTCTATCCAGAGTGCCAGGGAGCTCCACCCACAGTGCCAGGGGGGGCTCCACCCACAGTGCCAGGGGGCTCCACCCAGAGTGCCAGGGGCTCCATCCAGAGTGTCAGGGGGCTCCATCCAGAGTGCCAGGGGGCTCTATCCAGAGTGCCAAGGGGCTCTATCCAGAGTGCCAGGGGACTCCACCCAGAGTGCCAGGGGACTCCACCCAGAGTGCCAGGGGACTCCACCCAGAGTGCCAGGGGACTCCACCCAGAGTGCCAGGGGACTCCACCCAGAGTGCCAGGGGGGCTCCATCCAGAGTGCCAGGGGCACGCGCGCACGCACACACACACACACACACACACACACACACACACACACACACACACACACACACACACACGCGCACACCTGTGGCACTCAGAGCGACACATTACTCTACCCCGGAGCTCAGAACACCCCCCCCCCACTTCCCCTGCGCCAGAATCAGGTCGCCGGCAACAGCCTGGCTCCTGGCGTTAGTATATATAGGTCATGCTCCAGGTCCTGACCCGTCTCCTCTCACCTGGGAACGACTACAACACCTGCCAGCAACGACTACAAACACCTGCCAGCAACGACTACAACCCCGCCAGTAACGACTACAACACCTGCCAGCAACGACTACAACACCCGCCAGCACGACTACAACACCCCGCCAGCAACGACTACAACACCTGCCAGCAACGACTACAAACACCTGCCAGCAACGACTACACACCTGCCAGCAACGACTACAACACCCGCAGCAAACGACTACAACCCCGCCAGCAACGACTACAACACCCCGCCAGCAACGACTACAACACCATGCCAGCAACGACTACAACACCTGCCAGCAACGACTACAAAACCTGCCAGCAACGACTACAACACCCCGCCAGAACGACTACAACACCCGCCAGCAACGACTACAACACCTGCCAGCAACGACTACAACACCTGCCAGCAACGACTACAAACACCTGCCAGCAACGACTACAACACCCGCCAGCAACGACTACAAAACCCGCCAGCAACGACTACAACACCTGCCAGCAACGACTACAACACCCGCCAGCAACGACTACAACACCCGCCAGACAACGACTACAACACCCCCAACAACGACTACAAACACCCCGCCACACAACGACTACAACACACCCCCATGCAACGACTACAACACCTGCCATCACGACTTACAAACACCTGCCAACACGACTACAAACACCTGCCAACAACGACTACAAACACCGCCAACAACAGACTACAAACACCCGCCAACAACGAACTACAACACCCGCCAACAACGATACAAACACCCTCCAACAACGACTACACACCCGCCAACAACGACTACAACACCCGCGCAACAACGACTACAACACCCTGCCATCAACGACTACAAACACCCCCAACACCCCGACTACAAAACCACACCACCCCCACAACGACTACAACACCCGCCAGCAACGACTACAACACCCGCCAACCAACGACTACAAACACCACGCCAACAACGACTACAACCCCCGCCAGCAACGACTACAACATCCGCCAACAACGACAACAACACCCACCACAACGACTACAACACCCGCAACAAACGACTACAACACCCGCCCAGCAACGGACTTACAACCACCCGCCAACAACGACTACCAACACCCACCAACAACGACTACAACACCCGCCAGCAACGACTACAAACACCCCCAC
>WNGS01133211.1:18400-37984 GCA_020271785.1 Procambarus virginalis
TCACCTTGTATATATGTACTTTACCTGAATAAATATTTGATTTGAAATTTTATTTTTAATAATGAATTATACAACACTGTTGACCTTGATGGAGTTTGCCTACACGCGGCGGAGGTTGCCACTGACCAACATCCTGGTGCAGGCGGGAGCGCACTTGCTGCGCTATATCGCTCACTGGGGAAGTATCACCAAATATGACACATTTTGTTACAAATTAAAATATTTACAGTGCATGCAAAGTCTTATAGTGTATCCTTTCTGATATTTAGCGTTGTGAAATGGTTATTGCCCAGTAGTTGAAAATGTTTTGTTATAATTTGTCCCGCGGAACGAGTTTATTGGGCAGCGTCACTCATCCTGCGAGTGGACACACCGCCATAGTGACAGTATTGGGCAGCGTCACTCATCCTGCGAGTGGACACACCGCCATAGTGACAGTATTGGGCAGCGCCACTCATCCTGTGAGTGGAAACACCGCCATAGTGACAGTATTGGGCAGCGCCACTCATCCTGTGAGTGGACACACCGCCATAGTGACAGTATTGGGCGCGCCACTCATCCTGTGAGTGGACAACCACCATAGTGACAGTATTGGGCATCGTCACTCATCCTGAGGGGACACACCGCCATAGTGACAGTATTGGGCAGCGCCACTCATCCTGTGAGTGGACACACCGCCATAGTGACAGTATTGGGCAGCGCCACTCATCCTGTGAGTGGACATCCCGCCATAGTGACAGTAATGGGCAGCGCCACTCATCCTGTGAGTGGACACACCGCCATAGTGACAGTATTGGGCAGCGCCACTCATCCTGTGAGTGGACACACCGCCATAGTGACAGTTGGGCAGCGCCACCATCCTGTGAGTGGACACCCGCCGTAGTGACAGTATTGGGCAGTGCCACTCATCCTGTGAGTGGACACACCGCCATAGTGACAGTATTGGGCAGCGCCCTATCCTGTGAGTGGACACACCGCCGTAGTGACAGTATGGGCAGCGCCACTCATCCTGTGAGTGGACACACCGCCATAGTGACAGTATTGGGCAGCGCCACTCATCCTGTGAGTGGACACACCGCCGTAGTGACAGTATTGGGCAGCGCCACTCATCCTGTGAGTGGACACACCGCCGTAGTGACAGTATTGGGCAGCGCCACTCATCCTGTGAGTGGACACACCGCCGTAGTGACAGTATTGGGCAGCGCCACTCATCATGTGAGTGGACACACCGCCGTAGTGACAGTATTGGGCAGCGCCACTCATCCTGTGAGTGGACACACCGCCATAGTGACAGTATTGGGCAGCGCCACTCATCCTGTGAGTGGACACACCGCCATAGTGACAGTATTGGGCAGTGCCACTCATCTGTGAGTGGACACATCGCCATAGTGACGGTATTGGGCAGCGCCACTCATCCTGTGAGTGGACACACCGCCATAGTGACAGTATTGGGCAGCGCCACTCATCCTGTGAGTGGACACACCGCCATAGTGACGGTACTGGGCAGCGCCACTCATCCTGTGAGTGGACCCACCGCCATAGTGACGGTATTGGGCAGCGCCACTCATCCTGTGAGTGGACACACCGCCATAGTGACGGTATTGAGCAGCGCCACTCATCCTGTGAGTGGACCCACCGCCATAGTGACGGTATGGGCAGCGCCACTCATCTGTGAGTGGACACACCACCATAGTGACGGTATTGGGCAGCGCCACTCATCCTGTGAGTGGACACACCACCATAGTGACAGTATTGGGCAGCGCCACTCATCCTGTGAGTGGACACACCACCATAGTGACAGTATTGGGCAGCGCCACTCATATGTGAGTGGACATACCGCCATAGCAGCATGTACAACACTCCCAATAGGAAGAAAACCCGCTGGGTTGTTCATCCTGTCACTTGTACCCAGACGCAGCTGGGACTTGCTTAACTGTCTCAAGTGAACAGCTCCTCAAACAAGAAGATTATTTGTCAAACCTTGGGAGCCGGTCGGCCGAGCGGACAGCACGCTGGACTTGTGATCCTTTGGTCCCGGTTCGATCCCGGGCGCCGGCGGCGAGAAACAATGGGCAGAGTTTCTTTCACCCTATGCCCCTGTTACCTAGCAGTAAAATAGGTACCTGGGTGTTAGTCAGCTGTCACGGGCTGCTTCCTGGGGGTGGACGCCTGGTCGAGGACCGGGCCGCGGGGACACTAAAAAGCCCCGAAATCATCTCAAGATAACCTCAAGAAGATAACCCTTAAAATCTTACGTTATCTTACGGGTGGAAAATGGGGGGAATCTTTTAAGAACAGTATCTATATATGATAAATATTATTTCCTAACTCAAACAATATTCTACACATATTTCTAATGACTCTGAGATGTTCACATTCATGTAGATAGTGGTCAAGGCGGTGTCCGTCACTCTCACCACAGATTCTGCAACTCCGCTGATCAACTGTCGTTTACATTCCGAATCTCCATGGATATTTGTATCCAAGACGGATTCTCACTATTACTGATTCTCTCCCGCGTCCTCCTCCTCTTCGTCCATAACGATTGGGATTGCCAGCTGCAACCACTTTGTACCATCGTACAGATTCACTGATTTTTTTCTTTTATCCTCCTTTCCTCTGTAACCTTGTCACGGTGATGTTGCCTGACAATACCTCAAATTTATTGAAAAGTTTTTGGTATGAAGTATTCAATATGGTCACCTTCGGCGCTTTCAGCGACCTGTACATCTGCTCGTTCATATCCACAAATTCCAGCATGGGAGGAGATCCAGAAGAATTTGACGACTCTTCCTGGGGTTAGTACCCTCACAGCTCTCTTGATTTAGCGACTATCGCAAGGTTTTTCTGCCCGATTTTACTAAGGCTTTGTAGTGCTGCTTTCGAATCAATGCAGATCACTGCCCCATTAGTGTTTCGTTCAAGAGAATCTTAATGCCATATCAATGTCAGTTAGCTCTGCTTGCGTGAAGAGGCCATATTCTGGCCGGGGAAAATAGTGCATTTCATGTTTTATTTCCTACAATGTGAATTGTTATAGATGGGAACTGTAGCGCCGTGTGTGTGTGTCACATTGCATTTTTTAAGGAAGTGTCTAGGTTAACGTCTTTTAATCCGTTCAGCCGTATTTATTGTCCTGTTTGCAGATTTTTTGTTCTACTACTGTGATATTGGCAAGTACAGTGACTGTACGTGGCTGTGATATTGGCAAGTATAGTGACTGTACGTGGCTGTGATATTGGCATGTACAGTGACTGTACGTGGCCGAGATATGGGCATGTACAGTGACTGTACGTGGCTGTGATATAGGTATGTAGAGTGACTGTACGTTTCTGCGATATAGGTATGTAGAGTGACTGTACGTAGCTGTGATATAGGCATGTACAGTGACTGTACGTGGCTGTGATATAGGCATGTACAGTGACTGTACGTGGCTGTGATATAGGCATGTACAATGACTGTACGTGGCTGTGATATAGGCATGTACAGTGACTGTACGTGGCTGTGATATAGGCATGTACACTGACTGTACGTGGCTGTGATATAGGCATGTACAGTGACTGTACGTGGCTGTGATATAGGCATGTACAATGACTGTACGTGGCTGTGATATAGGCATGTACAGTGACTGTACGTGGCTGTGATATAGGCATGTACAATGACTGTACGTGGCTGTGATATAGGCATGTACAGTGACTGTACGTGGCTGTGATATAGGCATGTACAATGACTGTACGTGGCTGTGATATAGGCATGTACAGTGACTGTACGTGGCTGTGATATAGGCATGTACAATGACTGTACGTGGCTGTGATATAGGCATGTACAATGACTGTACGTGGCTGTGATATAGGTATGTAGAGTGACTGTACCTAGAGGAGTGCTCACTCCGCCAAAGCTTCCCTACCCGCCTTCCCCCGCCACCAGACCATGATGTACAAGCTTGCACCTTTAATAAAGACTGTACTGACATGGAACACGTTTGCATATTACTAAACTCTTCATACTTCTTATTGTCAACTTTACCTTTAAGGCTTGTAAGCTTGCAGATCGGCATTACTGAAGTGATGAAGAGCTCTACATACTGCAGGGGGGGTTCCTCATATGTAAATGCTACACACTTTGTAATCATGCAATCATGTACAATAAAGGGCACAGTCAAATAGTGGTGGTAGGAGAAGCAAATACTCTAGAAATCAGGAACAGATGACACATTTTCCCTGAATGCTCCCTATCTGCTTCTCCAAGGCTATGGGTCCTCACATCTGCACTAGAGTCAGCCTCATAACAATAATTATAATAAAGATTTTTATAGATTTTAACACTTCTTTCGACATATATCTGCTTTGTTGAAGAAGAATTATAAACAACATTTATAATACTTGCTTATTCTCTGGCGACACCGTCTCATTATATATATATATATATATATATATATATATATATATATATATATATATATATATATATATATATATATATATATATATATATATATATATATATATATATATATATATATATATATTATATATATATATATAATAAAGTTTATCAATCAACTATATTTTGTTTACATAGGTGGGTAAAACAGTTAGGAACTTCTCACTCATGTTAGCTTAATTTAGCTCACGTAAGCCTTACCCTGCTAGTTTTCCCTGGAACACGATCACCAATCCGTTTACAACCAGGTGCGTATTAATGCTGGCTGGACAGTTATGGAGCGGCACATAGTCTACAAGCCTGTCCACTGCCTCAACTCAAACGAAATTGTTCTCTGACCTTTTCGATAACTGGGTGATGCTGGATGTAGGTGTTGAGTCAGCCACCACAGGGGTAGTGACAGGTGTTGAGCCAGCCTCCACAGGGGTAGTGGCAGGTGTTGAGTCAGCCACCACAGGGGTAGTGACAGGTGTTGAGTCAGCCACCACAGGAGTAGTGGCAGGTGTTGAGTCAGCCACCACAGGGTAGTGACAGGTGTTGAGTCAGCCTCCACAGGGGTAGTGGCAGGTATTAAGTCAGCCACCACAGGGTAGTGACAGGTGTTGAGTCAGCCACCACAGGGGTAGTGGCAGGTATTGAGCCAGCCACCACAGGGGGAGTGGCAGGTATTGAGCCAGCCACCACAGGGGTAGTGGCAGGTATTGAGCCAGCCACCACAGGGTAGTGACAGGTGTTGAGTCAGCCTCCACAGGGGTAGTGGCAGGTATTGAGCCAGCCACTACAGGGGTAGTGGCAGGTATTGAGCCAGCCACCACAGGGGTAGTGGCAGGTATTGAGCCAGCCACCACAGGGGTAGTGGCAGGTATTGAGCCAGCCACCACAAGGGTAGTGGCAGGTATTGAGCCAGCCACCACAGGGGTAGTGGCAGGTATTGAGCCAGCCACCACAGGGGTAGTGGCAGGTATTGAGCCAGCCACCACAGGGTAGTGACAGGTGTTGAGTCAGCCACCACAGGGGTAGTGACAGGTGTTGAGTCAGCCACCACAGGGTAGTGACAGGTGTTGAGTCAGCCACCACAGGGTAGTGACAGGTGTTGAGTCAGCCTCTACAGGGGTAGTGGCAGGTATTGAGCCAGCCACCACAGGGTTACCTTGAGGTTACCTTGAGGTGCTTCCGGGGCTTAGTGTCTCCGCGGCCCGGTCGTCGACCAGGCCTCCTGGTTGCTGGACTGATCAACCAGGCTGTTAGACGCGGCTGCTCGCAGCCTGACGTATGAGTCACAGCCTGGTTGATCAGGTATCCTTTGGAGGTGTTTATCCAGTTCTCTCTTGAACACTGTGAGGGGTCGGCCAGTTATGGCCCTTATGTGTAGTGGAAGCGTGTTGAACAGTCTCGGGCCTCTGATGTTGATAGTTCTCTCTTGAACACTATGAGGGGTCGGCCAGTTATGTCCCTTATGTGTAGTGGAAGCGTGTTGAACAGTCTCGGGCCTCTGATGTTGATAGAGTTCTCTCTCAGAGTACCTGTTGCACCTCTGCTTTTCAACGGGGTATTCTGCACATCCTGCCATGTCTTCTGGTCTCATGTGATGTTATTTCTGTGTGCAGGTTTGGGACCAACCCCTCCATTATTTTCCACTTGTAAATTATTATGTATCTCTCCCGCCTGCGCTCAAGGGAGTACAGATTTAGGCTCTTTAGCCGGTCCCAGTAATTTAGATGTTTTACTGAGTGGATTCTAGCAGTAAAGGATCTCTGCACGCTCTCCAGGTCAGCAATTTCTCCAGCTTTGAAAAGGGCTGTCATTGTGCAGCAGTACTCCACTCTAGAGAGCACTAGCGTTTTGAAAAGTATCATCATCGGTATAGCATCTCTAGTGTGAAAAGTTCTTGTTATCCAACCTGTCATTTTTCTTGCAGTTGTGACGGCTACTTTATTGTGTTCTTTAAAGGTAAGGTCTTCCGACATGAGTACACCCAGATCCTTTACATTGCCTTTTCGTTCTATGTTATGATTTGTCTGAGTTTTGTACGTGGTTTCTGTTTTTATATTTTCAATTTTTCCGTAGCGCATGAGCTGGAACTTATCTTCGTTAAACACCATATTATTTTCTGTAGCCCATAGAAAGACCTGATCTACATCTGATTGGAGGTTTGCCGTGTCCTCTATGTTGCCAACTCTCATGAAAATCCTAGTGTCATCTGCAAAGGATGATACAGTGCTATAGGTTGTGTTCTTGTCTATGTCCGATATGAGGATGAGAAAAGGTACTGGAGCAAGCACAGTACCCTGGGGGACTGAGCTCTTCACGGTTGATGGGCTGGATTTTATTTTGTTGACTATTACACATTGGGATCTGTTAGTCAGGAAATTGTAGATCCATCTGCCTATTTTCCCGGTAATTCCTTTTGAACGCATTTTATATGCAATAACTCCATGGTCACATTTATCGAAAGCTTTTGCGAAATCTGTGTAAATTACATCAGCGTTTTGTTTGTCTTCCATAGCATCTAATGCCATATCACAGTGGTCCAGCAACTGCGACAGGCAAGAGCACCCTGTTCTGAAACTATGTTGTCCGGGGTTATGGAGATGCTGTGATTCCATGTATTTTGTGTTCTTACTTCTTAGCACTCTCTAAAAATTTTATGATGTGCGATGTTAGTGCTATCGGTCTGTAATTTTTTGCCTCTGCCTTATTTCCTCCTTTATGGAGTGGTGCTATCTCTGCTGTTTTTAGTATGTCAGGGATAACGCCAGTATCTAGGCTTTGTCTCCACAGAATGTGAAGGGCCTGCGATAGTGGTTTTTTGCAGTTCTTGATGAATATGGAGTTCCAAGAATCCGGGCTTGGTGCAGAGTGCACAGGCATACTGTTTATGGCTTCTTCAAAATCTAGTGGGGATAGGGCGACGTCTGATATATGATTTGATGTTGGTATCATATCCATGAAAAATTCATTTGGGTTATCAATCTTTAGTGCATTTAATGGCTCCCTGAAAACAGAGTCATACTGCTTCCTCAGTAACTCGCTCATTTCTTTGTTGTCATCGGTGAAAGTTCCATCTCCCTTTCGCAGGTGCCCGATACTAGATGTGGTTTTTTATCTTGATTTTGCATAGGAGAAAAATATTTCGGATTTCTCTCTATTTCACTGATGGCCTTTTGCTCTCTTTGCCTCTCCTGGGTTTTGTATGATTCTTGTAGCTTGAGTTCAATTGTTTCTATTTCTCTCCCTAACCCTCTTCGCCGTTTTTGAGACAGGGTGCGACTCTCAAGTTGTTCCGCGATTCGTTTTCTTCGCCTATAGAGGGAACGACGTTCCCGTTCCAATCTGCATCTCTTTCTCTTTTTTCTTAGGGGTATGCGGTTTGAACATATTTCTAGTGCTACTGAGCTTATTTTTTCCAGGCACTGGTTCAGGTTTGCATTTTCGAGCTGTTCTTCCCAGTTTATTTCTGTGAAGTCCTGGTTTATTTGCTCCCAGTTTATCTGTTTATTATTGAAGTTGAATTTGCTGAAGTCTCCTCCACCGGGAATCTGGACTGGTTTTGAAGGTCCATTCCCCATGGTTGTCAGTACTTCAATTAAGTTGTGATCTGAGTAACAGGTATTTGTAATCGTTATGTTCCCGATCAACTCATCATTATTAGTGAAAATGAGGTCCAGCGTGTTCTCCTTCCTAGTTGGTTCTACTATTTGCTGGTTTAAGGCAAACCTATCGCACATCCGTTGCAGGTCATTTGCATGTGCCTGTTCATTTAGGCTACTTCCTGGTATTCTTTCTGATATTACTGTATTAGCCAGGTGCTTCCATTTCAGGTGCCGTAGGTTGAAGTCCCCAAGCAGGATGATGTAGTGACAGGTGTTGAGTCAGCCTCCACAGGGGTAGTGACAGGTGTTGAGCCAGCCACCACAGGGGTAGTGGCAGGTGTTGAGCCAGCCACACATAGTAGTGGCACCCAGAAAATAGTCAGTGATATTCGAATGAATGTTTTAGCTGCTAAAGATGAATGTTTTAGCTGCTAAAGAAAACAGATTTGAAATTAAATTCCTATGGATACCATCACATATTGGCATCTCAAGGCATGACACTGTTGATATGCTTGCAAAGACAGCCTGTAGAAAACCAGTGGTAGAAATTGATATGGGTGTTTCATTAGCAGTGACAAAGAGAATACTTAAACAAATATCTAATGAAGATCTCACAGACCTAACAAATTCACAAATACCTGAAAGTTGTAGCATTAAATATTATGATAGATATCGTGAGGAGACATTCACATATGGGACTAATAGAACAAGAACCAGGCAATGTGAT
Organism: Procambarus virginalis; assembly: GCA_020271785.1. NCBI lineage: Eukaryota > Metazoa > Arthropoda > Malacostraca > Decapoda > Cambaridae > Procambarus > Procambarus virginalis. The sequence continues at coordinate 27,164 of WNGS01133211.1, forward strand.
GTTATAGTGGCCAGAATACGCCTGGGATATAGACGTATCTGGCAGCTTTCTCAAAACCCAAATGTCGAGTACACAATGTGTCAACTTTGTAAAAGAGAAAATATGCACTCTCTTGAACATTATATTGTAGACTGTCCCATATTGTCTGACTTTCGCCCTCCTGGGCTGAGGTATGCTAAACTCTGTAATTACTATAAGAGTACTGGAACACTTGATGATATATTGGACTTGTACCCAAGATTGACCATGTAATGTATCAATTATACAATGTATGTATGTGATAAAACTATATAACCTGAGCTTGTAAAAGCACCTTAATCATCTTCAGTGATTAAGTGCTTAATTGCACCCTAGTTTCTCTGACAGCAATCTCACCCTGTCAGTGTAAAAGAGGCAAATGTATGTGAATGCATGTGTGTGTGTATATATGCATGCAAGTATGTATGTATATGTACGTATATATGTGTGTGTATGTATATGTATGTGTATAAAGTACTTATGGAAGTTGATCAGAATTGCATTTCACCTTTGTAAATGCACATTAATGACACTTCGAACACTTTATGTAGGGCATACGTAAATCTGTGTATCTATGTATTTACGTATGTAGGTTAGCTTAGGATTTTAAAGTACCGAATCACCTTCTGTGGTTGATTGTTCAGTAAATCCCTGAACTATATGTTTAACACATCTCTAACCCTGTCCATGGAGGACAGAAGAAAATGTATATATGCTGGTTAGCATTGTAAATGTGTGGCCACGTCTGTGGTAGAAAATAATGAAAAAAATAAAAATAAAAATAAAATAAAAAATAAAAAATAACAAACACAGGATAGTGACAGGTGTTGAGCCAGCCACCACAGGGTAGTGACAGGTGTTGAGTCAGCCTCCACAGGGGTAGTGGCAGGTGTTGAGTCAGCCACCACAGGGGTAGTGACAGGTGTTGAGCCAGCCTCCACAGGGGTAGTGACAGGTGTTGAGTCAGCCACCACAGGGGTAGTGACAGGTGTTGAGTCAGCCACCACAGGGGTAGTGACAGGTGTTGAGCCAGCCACCACAGGGGTAGTGACAGGTGTTGAGCCAGCCACCACAGGGGTAGTGACAGGTGTTAAGTCAGCCACCACAGGGGTAGTGACAGGTGTTGAGTCAGCCACCACAGGGGTAGTAGCAGGTGTTGAGTCAGCCACCACAGGGGTAGTGGCAGGTATTGAGCCAGCCACCACAGGGGTAGTGACAGGTGTTGAGTCAGCCACCACAGGGGTAGTGACAGGTGTTGAGCCAGCCACCACAGGATAGTGACAGGTGTTGAGTCAGCCACCACAGGGGTAGTGACAGGTGTTGAGTCAGCCACCACAGGGGTAGTGACAGGTGTTGAGCCAGCCACCACAGGGGAAGTGACAGGTGTTGAGTCAGCCACCACAGGGTAGTGACAGGTGTTGAGCCAGCCACCACAGGGGTAGTGACAGGTGTTGAGCCAGCCACCACAGGGGTAGTGGCAGGTGTTGAGTCAGCCACCACAGGGGTAGTGGCCGGTATTGAGCCAGCCACCACAGGATAGTGACAGGTGTTGAGTCAGCCACCACAGGGGTAGTGACAGGTATTGAGCCAGCCACCACAGGGGTAGTGGCAGGTGTTGAGTCAGCCTCCACAGGGTAGTGACAGGTATTGAGTCAGCCTCCACAGGGGTAGTGACTGGTGTTGAGTCAGCCACCACAGGGGTAGTAGCAGGTGTTGAGTCAGCCACCACAGGATAGTGACAGGTGTTGAGTCAGCCACCACAGGGGTAGTGACAGGTGTTGAGTCAGCCACCACAGGGGTAGTGACAGGTGTTGAGTCAGCCACCACAGGATAGTGACAGGTGTTGAGTTAGCCACCACAGGGTAGTGGCAGGTATTGAGTCAGCCACCACAGGGGTAGTGGCAGGTGTTGAGCCAGCTACCACAGGGGTAGTAGCAGGTGTTGAGTCAGCCACCACAGGGGTAGTGACAGGTGTTGAGCCAGCCACCACAGGGGTAGTGACAGGTGTTGAGCCAGCCACCACAGGGGTAGTGACAGGTTTTGAGTCAGCCAACACAAGGGTAGTGGCAGGTGTTGAGCCAGCCACCACAGGGGTAGTAGCAGGTGTTGAGCCAGCCAACACAGGGGTAGTAGCAGGTGTTGAGCCAGCCAACACAGGGGTAGTAGCAGGTGTTGCTACCGTTAAAGGCAAGGAATCCCGTGGCTTGATGTGCCAAGTCTGTCCTGTAAACAGAGGTGGAATATATTTCGCTGAGCAAGAGGAGGTGGGCGTGAGCGAAGGTGGGGTGAGCGGAGGTACTGGCCGCCGCCACCCCATGGTATCATGCCCACCCCAGGCGCCTCTCTCCTGTCCTCCATTTTGTAGAGGTCAGGAGCCCCTGGACCTGACACAGCGAGGCCACTCTTGCGCGCGGGGGGACGCCTCTACTCCTCCTTGTTCCATCGTTACTTGGTTCACTTGATGGTTCTCTACCCCTTATGGACACGATCACGCAGGCTGCTCCATTACGGCTGCCAAATTACATAATGTAGCTTCAGAATATTAATAAGCGGAATTCATCAATTGACAGGTCACTGACTTAGCGGAGAATTGATTGGAGGAGTGTGGTGTCAAGAGTAACGGGGGGGGGGGAGTCAATGGTGTACCGGGAGGGAGGTATGCTGGTGTACTTGGAGGGAGGTATGCTGGTGTACCGGGAGGGAGGTATGCTGGTGTACCGGGAGGGAGGTATGCTAGTGTACCGGGAGGGAAGTATGCTGGTGTACCGGGAGGGAGGTATGCTGGTGTACCGAGGAGGGAGGTACGCTGGTGTACCGGGAGGGAGGTACGCTGGTGTACCGGGAGGGAGGTATGCTGGTGTACCGGGAGGGAGGTATGCTGATGTACTGGGAGGGAGGTATGCTGGTGTACCGGGAGGGAGGTATGCTGGTGTACTGGGAGGGAGGTATGCTGGTGTACCGGGAGGGAGGTATGCTGGTGCACTGGGAGGGAGGTATGCTGGTGTACCGGGAGGGAGGTATGCTGGTGTACTGGGAGGGAGGTACGCTGGTGTACCGGGAGGGAGGTATGCTGGTGTACTGGGAGGGAGGTATGCTGTGTACTGGGAGGGAGGTATGCTGGTGTACTGGGAGGGAGGTATGCTGGTGTACTGGGAGGGAGGTATGCTGGTGTACTGGGAGGAAGGTATGCTGGTGTACTGGGAGGGAGGTATGCTGGTGTACTGGGAGGGAGGTATGCTGGTGTACCGGGAGGGAGGTATGCTGGTGTACTGGGAGGGAGGTATGCTGGTGTACTGGGAGGGAGGTATGCTGGTGTACCGGGAGGGAGGTATGCTGGTGTACTGGGAGGGAGGTATGCTGGTGTACTGGGAGGGAGGTATGCTGGTGTACCGGGAGGGAGGTATGCTGGTGTACTGGGAGGGAGGTATGCTGGTGTACTGGGAGGAAGGTATGCTGGTGTACTGGGAGGGAGGTATGCTGGTGTACTGGGAGGGAGGTATGCTGGTGTACCGGGAGGGAGGTATGCTGGTGTACTGGGAGGGAGGTATGCTGGTGTACTGGGAGGGAGGTATGCTGGTGCCGGGGAGGGAGGTATGCTGGTGTACTGGGAGGGAGGTATGCTGGTGTACTGGGAGGGAGGTATGCTGGTGTACTGGGAGGGAGGTATGCTGGTGTACTAGGAGGGAGGTATGCTGGTGTACCGGGAGGGAGGTATGCTGGTGTACCGGGAGGGAGGTATGCTGGTGTACCGGGAGGGAGGTATGCTGGTGTACTGGGAGGGAGGTATGCTGGTGTACCGGGAGGGAGGTACGACTGGTGTACCGGGAGGGAGGTACCCTGGTGTACCGGGAGGGAGGTACCCTGGTGTACCGGGAGGGAGGTACGCTGGTGTACCGGGAGGGAGGTACGCTGGTGTACCGGGAGGGAGGTAAGCTGGTGTACCGGGAGGGAGGTACCCTGGTGTACCGGGAGGGAGGTACCCTGGTGTACCGGGAGGGAGGTACGCTGGTGTACCGGGAGGGAGGTACCCTGGTGTACCGGGAGAGGTAAGCTGGTGTACCGGAGAGTACGCTGGTGTACCGGGAGGGAGGTACCCTGGTGTACCGGGAGGGAGGTAAGCTGGTGTACCGGGAGGGAGGTACCCTGGTGTACCGGGAGGGAGGTAAGCTGGTGTACCGGAGGGAGGTACCCTGGTGTACCGGGAGGGAGGTAAGCTGGTGTACCGGGAGGGAGGTACCCTGGTGTACCGGGAGGGAGGTAAGCTGGTGTACCGGGAGGGAGGTACCCTGGTGTACCGGGAGGGAGGTAAGCTGGTGTACCGGGAGGGAGGTACCCTGGTGTACCGGGAGGGAGGTACGCTGGTGTACCGGGAGGGAGGTACGCTAGTGTACCGGGAGGGAGGTACCCTGGTGTGTTCTGAACATGAGAGTGGCGGTGTAGGTGAGGCAGGGAAGGCTAGGAGCGTCCGTGGGTGAGGAGGTGAGGGTGTGCCATCCGTGGCTGGGCGGCCAGACCTGGCCCTAGCCAGCCTCCACACTGTAGGCTAGCCAGTGGTAGGGTGAGCTAGGGTGGAAGGCGAGTGGGTGTGGGGGGCGGCGTGGTAGGATAACATCATTGGTTTAGGCGCCCTGAGCCCGCCAGCCTCGCCTGGTAATGGTAGTCGCAGCGCTCACCTTCAAAACGGTTTCAGATTGATGGGTGTACGCTCCAACTCGTGTCCCTTTAGCTCGCAACCCCCCATGGCTGTCAGCTCCAAGGATATTATTGGGAGGCGACACGAAGGCGTTAACCTGCATCGCGGGCGGTCGACCTTATTCTAGAGTTACTAAAGTGAAATGTCGTGTAATATCGGAGTAAAACATGTAATAAAGTTTTATGGAGGTACGAGAGGGAGCGAGAGATAGGGAGAAGTCAGAGAGAGAGAGATAGAGAGAAGAGAGGAGAGAGAGAGAGAGAGAGAGACGAGAGAGAGAGAGGAGAGAGAGGAGAGAGAGAGAGAGAGAGGAGAGAGAGAGAGGGGGGGGGGAGAGCCAAACCGTGGATAAAGCCTGGAAAATATGTATTTAAATAAGGATTGATATAAGCATAAGGTAGTTATGTTTTATTACGAACACTCACATAAAAATTGCAGCATTTTGGCGCTTTTACGAATGGTATATTGCCCACACGCAATTATAGTTACACCATACTGAGCAACACCGTAGTGGTAGGGTATGGTGAGTCACCAGTGGGTATACACCATAGTGAACAACACCATTGTGGTAGGGTATGGTGAGTCACCAGTGGGTATACACCATACTGAACAACACCGTAGTGGTAGGGTATGGTGAGTGACCAGTGGGTATACACCATACTGAACAACACCGTAGTGGTAGGGTATGGTGAGTCACCAGTGGGTATACACCATACTGAACAACACCGTAGTGGTAGGGTATGGTGAGTCACCAGTGGGTATACACCATACTGAACAACACCGTAGTGGTAGGGTATGGTGAGTGACCAGTGGGTATATACCATACTGAACAACACCGTAGTGGTAGGGTATGGTGAGTCACCAGTGGGTGTACACCATACTGAACAACACCGTAGTGGTAGGGTATGGTGAGTGACCAGTGGGTATATACCCACTTAAGAACACAGTAACCCGGGGGAAGAGGGTTGCAGTAAGGTGAGCGGAGGAATACGGTGGTGGAGGCGACGTAGTTCTGAGTAAATATTGATTACTGAGAGTTGGCACTGGCAAGGCCCGCCGGCCTGCCTCCTCCACCAGCCTAGTCCCCCGTGCACTCTTCTCCACTGTTACAACACCTCCCTTCCTCTGTATTACCTCGTGGGTACCTCCCTTCTGTGGTACCTGGGAATGTACCCTCCTAGTGTGGTATCTGGAAGTGTACCCTCCTAGTGTGGTACCTGCTTGATGGGGTTATGCGAGTTCTTCTACTCCCCAAGCCCGGCCCGAGGCCAGGCTTGACTTGTGAAAGTTTGGCCCAGCAGGCAGGCTGTTGCTTGCAGCGGCCCGCAGCCCATGGTCCAGCACTCCTTGGAGAAAACTATCTAGCCTTGAAGATGCCCACGGTTGTTCCGGTAATATTTCTTATACTCGCTGGGAGGACGTTGAACAACCGCGGACCTCTGATGTTTATACAGTGTTCTCTGAGTGTAACTATGGCACCCCTGTTCTTCACTGGCTATATTCTGCATTTTCTTCCATATCGTTCGCTCAATTATGTTGTTATTTTACTGTGTAGATTTGGGACCTGGTCCTCCAGTATTTTCCATGTGTATATTATTTGATATCTCTCTCGTCTCCTTTCTAATGAGTACATTTGGAGAGCTTTGAAACGATCCCAATAATTTAGGTGCTTTATCGCGTTTATGCGTGCCGTATATGTTCTCTGTATTCCCTCTATTTCAGCAATATCTCCTACACTGAAGGGGGAGCGATTTGAAGATCCCATTGTGATGGGATCCCTGGATCTGAACGTTCTCGTAATCCATCCGATCATTTTTCTGGCTGTCGCAATATTTGCTTGGTTATGCTCCCTAAACGTTAGGTCATCAAACATCATTATTCCCAAATCCTTTACATGCTGCTTTACTACTATGGGCAGAGTTGATTGTGTTTTGTACCCTGTATTATATTTAAGGTCCTCATTTTTACCGTACCTGAGTACCTGGAATTTATCACTGTTAAACATCATGTCATTTTCTGCTGCCCAGTCGAAAACTTTATTAATATCTGCTTGAAGTTTTTCAATGTCTTCAGCAGAGGTAATTTTCATGCTGATTTTTGTGTCATTTGCAAAGGATGAAACGAAGCTGTGACTTGTATTTTTGTCTATATGTGATGTGAGAATAAGGAAAAACTTGTTCAAGGCTTGTATCCTAAGGTACAGAGCTTTTAGCTTTGCCTGGTCTCTATTTTATATGGTTGACTGTTACTCTTTGTGTTCTGTTCGACAGAAAACTGAGTATTCAGCGTCCTACTTTACCGGTTATTCCCATTGACCTCATTTTGTGTGTTATCACTCCATGGTCACATTTGTCGAGTACCGATAATACCACATCTGCATTCTGTTTTTCTTATAATGCCTCAGTGATTTTGTCGTAATGGTCCAAGGGCGCTGTGAGAGGCACGATCTTCCTGCACTAAATCCATGTTGGCCTGGATTGTGAAGGTCATTTTTCTTCAGGAAACTGGTGACCTGACTCCTGATCTCTCTCTCAAATACTTTTATTATGCGGGACATTAATACAACTGGTCTGTAATTCTTTGCTATGTCTGCTGCTTTAAGCGCATCTGGTATCTCCCCCGTGTCCAAGCTCTTCCTCCACACTATACTTAGTACCTTTGTTACTAGCACCTTGCATTTCTTTATAAATATTGAATTCCATGAATCTGGACCCGGAGCTGAGTGCATGGACATGTTTTCAATTTCTCCTTCAAAATCTGCCACGCTCGTGTTGATATCAGTTATATTTACAGGTGTTTGGATATCACGCGTAAAAAAGTTGCCCGGATCTTCCACTTTTATGCTGTTTACTGGAGTGCTAAATATGTCCTCATACTGCTTTTTTGGGATTTCACTAATTTCTTTGTCATCTTCAGTGTAGGAACCTTCTCTAGTACGAATAGGTCCAATACTGGCAGTGGTTTTTGCTTTTGATTTAGCATATGTGAAGAAATATTTTGGACTTTTCTTTATTTCTTGAATTGCTTTCTGTTCTAGTTGCCTTTCTTCACTCACACTAGGAGAGAAGTATACCCTCCTAGTGTGTTACTAGGGAGTGGGCCCCTCCTAGGGTGTTACCAGGGAGTGGGCCCCTCCTAGTGTGTTACCTGGATATGTATCCTGCCTTATGTGGTACCTGGGAATGTACCTTCCTAGTGAAGTACCTAGGAGTGTACCCTCCAGCTGCCGTACCTGGTAGTGTACCCTCCTAATGTGGTACCCGGGCGTGTACCCTTGTAGTGTGGTACCCGGGCGTGTACCCTCGTTCTATGGTACCTGGGAGTGTACCCTCCTAGTGATGTACCTGGGAGTGTACCATCCTAGTGATGTACCTGGGAGTGTACCCTCCTAGTGATATACCTGGGAGTGTACCCTCCTAGTGATGTACCTGGGAGTGTACCCTCCTAGTGATGTACCTGGGAGTGTACCCTCCTAGTGATATACCTGGGAGTGTACCCTCCTAGTGATGTACCTGGGAGTGTACCCTCCTAGTGATGTACCTGGGAGTGTACCCTCCTAGTGATGTACCTGGGAGTGTATCCTCCTAGTGATATACCTGGGAGTGTACCCTCCTTATTCTTGTGTTTCCTGGTCACACTGTTGTTATGAGTCAAAGTGTGATGTGAGCACAATTAGAATATGTCTTGGATATATTAGAATATGTCTTGGTGTGTATGAGTAAATTACCTGATTCACTTACAATATTGAACTTCATCTCCACATGTCTTAATGCTTTAGCTGTTGTCCTGTTACAGTGGCTCTAAACTCCGTTTTTCTAGTTAATTTCCTTTTTCAAATTTTGAATTGAGGTAGCCCTTTGTATTTCTCATAATAAATGAATTATGTTATTCTTACACTAAAATATTATTTCCCGCATCCTTTTAATAAGAGTGCGTGGCTGGTCTTGATGAGTGCCCTCTCTTACCTTTACAATTCCTTTACTATCTGGAGACCCTGAGTGTATGTTGTGTGGCTACTGGGAGTACTGTGTATGTCTGGTTCATGTGGTCTTGTGTTACCTTGTCTCCAGGCTGGGTACTGAACATCTCTCTGTCTGTGCTCGAAGCTCAACACTTTTAGTTATTGGGCAAGTACTGTGGCAAATAACGAGCTTGCATCTTTAGCTCAATTGTTTCTATTTCTCTACACAGCCTTCTGTGTCGTTCTTGAGATAGAGTTGAGCATTAAATATGCTCTGTAGTTTGTTTTCGTTGCTTGTAGAGGGAATGCCGTTCTCGTTCTAGTTTGCAGATTTTTCTCATTCTCCTTGACGGTATGTGGCTTTCACAAGGTTCTAGTGCTTCTGTGCCTATATTCTCAAGGCACTGTTTTAAGTATGCATTATCTTGCAGACTTTCCCAGCATATATCTTGGAGCGCTTGGTTTATTTGTTCCCAGTTAATCCGTTTCTTTTTAAAATTGAAATCGCTGAATTCTCGTCTTCTTGGATTTGATGCTCGCTGTACAGGTCTAGACTTTAATCTGAGTAACATGTATTTGTAATCATTATGTCCCTAATTAGTTCATCAATGTTTGTAAAAATAAGACTATTTGCTGGTTTAAGGCAAATCTCTCACACATCTGCCAGAGGTCATCAGTATGTGACTGTCACTTAAATAGCTTCCTGGGTTTCTCTCTGGTATAGCTCTATTTGCCACATTTTTACCATTTAAGGTGCCGTAAGCTGAAGTCGCCAAGCAGGATAATGTTTTATGGAAGGGTTTGTAACTTTTTCTAAGCAGTATTCTATTTTTGTAAGTTGGTCTTTAAACTGCTGAGGATTTGCATCTGGTGATTTATATACAAGGAGAATCACCACATTTTAAATTTCTATTTTGAATATCAGCACTTCCACCTTATCATTACTGGTGTACAGCAGCTCTGTGTAGATGAGTGTGTCCTTGACGTACAGGCTCACATCCCCTGTAGCCTATACTTTCTATCACGTCTAAAAAGATTGTGTTCTAGTATCCTTATCTCTATCATAATAGTCATTTGAGTGAGTTTCAGTCAAAACTGTGAACATTGCATTTGCCTCATTTAGGAGACCAGTTAGAACGTGGACTTGTGTATTGTATGTTTTGATGCCTTGTATTCCGGCCACAACTTGTACACGAAACGTCGCCCCACTAGTCTATTACTTGTACCTTGAAGGTCGTCTCACTAGTCCACTACATGTACACTGAAGGTCGTCCCACTAGTGCACTACATGTACACTGAAGGTCGTCCCACTAGTGCACTACATGTACACTGAAGGTCGTCCCACTAGTGCACTACATGTACACTGAAGGTCGTCCCACTAGTGCACTACATGTACACTGAAGGTCGTCCCACAGTGCACTACATGTACACTGAAGGTCGTCCCACTAGTGCACTACATGTACACTGAAGGTCGCTCCACTAGTGCACTACATGTACACTGAAGGTCGTCCCACTAGTGCACTACTTGTACACTGAAGGTCGTCCAACTGGTCCACTACATGTAGACTGTAGTCCACTTGTGACGTCTCGCCAATCTGAGACCTCATCCCTGACAGTGACTCGTTGTCTTCTGATGCTTAGGTACTCCCTATTCCATTGGAGTACTTTCCCTTTCACTCTAGCCTGCATGTCCAGCTTTTGCACTAGCCTCGTGTGGGGTAGTATGTCAAAGGCTTTCTGGCAATCCAAAAATGTGCAGTCTACCCACCCCCTCTCTTTCTTGCCAGATTTTTGTTGCCTGGTCGTAGAATTCAATTAATCCTGTGAGGCAGGACGTGCCATCCATGAACCCATGTTGATGCTGTGTTCTCAAACAAATCCCAAACTCTTCTAGTGGTGCCTGATAAACTGTTCCCTCTCATATATCTGGAACTTCTCCTTGCTCTAATATGAAGACCTCCTGGAATTTCCAATCGAATTTCTCGCATACTTCCTAGTCGTTCGTAGTGAATCTGTCTGCCTCTATCCTCAGTTTCATTACCTGTTCCTTCACTGATGTTTTCCTCCTGATGTGGTTGTGCAACAATTTAGAGAAGAGAGACAGAAGGGTAATATGAAAAGGACATAGCAAGCAAGGTAAAGACTCAAT
>WNGS01133226.1:0-10795 GCA_020271785.1 Procambarus virginalis
TATATAGAAATGAAAACTCCACACTCCAGAAGTGACTCGAACCCCGACCTCCAGGAGCACATTGCAATTGGTGCCATGGTGCCCTAACACTTGGCCATCAGTGATCGCACATAACGAGGTGATAGCCGAAGCAATTTGAACCACCTCTCTTCATCAGGATTGTAATACATGTAGTTATATAGTACAAACGTACCTAATGTGTGTAGCTGTGCACGAAGTACCTCTTCAGTACAATATGGTATCTAGTTATTAGTCAACCTAATGAGAGTCTGCGTGAAATGAATATAGATAGTATCTGGCGGATTAATTGTACCAGCTATATACGAAGGTGTTCCAGGTACCTCTTTGTCACAATATGGTATCAGAGCACACAAATCACAATAGCGTGATGCATCAACTGAACAAATCCACAAGGGCTGTGATGAGGGTCCAAATCTACGTCCTGGATGATCCCAGACGCACCTTAGTCGACTGTGGCATGACATGGCTACCATGTCGTGGCACAGTCGATTAAGACGCGTCAGGGATCATTTCGGACGAAGGTTCGAACCCCCTCATCACGGCACTTCTAGATTTGTTCATGATATTAGTGAATCCTGCCCGGTTAAGGGGGCTGCACATTGTGAAATACAATTAGGGTCTTCCTCTTGTCACTTCGACACATTAACCAGCAACCCTGTAGAATAACATACAACTATTGTACCAAGTGCTATTAGCACAAACATGGCACCTAGGGATTGATCTATAATGCGAGTACAATGTACAATTAGGGTGTGTCAATAGGGGCACATAATAATAAGTAATCAGTCATTCTAAACAGACTAAACAGTCATTATTAAACAGTAATCAAACAATATTGGATTACTAATATAACACTTCCAACGTCAATGGGACGTAATAAGGAGACAGACAATTACTTATAACGGAATACAAATGTTCCATTATAAGTAATGGTATTTATAATGGAACACTGAATGTCTGAAGACATTATGGATGCAAAATTACGATAAACACTATCAATACTTAAAAATACTAATTCTCCTGTAAATTGCTGTTTGCAGAAGTGGAGTGTGGTATTATATATTTTATTTGGTATTTATTTTACGTGCAAAGCATGCGAACAAGAACAAGAAAATGTCGTACACGAAGAACAAATATAAAACACAATGAAAAAAAAAACCAAAAATACAAAACCATAGGCCAGAGGGGCCTACAAAACAGGAATAGAAGTACATGACATTTCACAAAACAGTAATCAGAACACAAGACAGGACACACAAATACACATCACAAAGGCAACACACAAACCAGTCAGAAGGCACAAAAAGACACACACAACGAACACACAACACAACAAAGGACAAACCAGGCCAGAAGGGCCACACTGAAAGCACATAATCAGAACAGATACGCAGATAGAACATGAACACACAAGAACCGGGGAGTACAGAACACAAACACACACGCAGACAGCCACCCAAGCAGGTCCAGGCGAGACCTAAGCCCTCCATCCCCCACTCCACCTCCCTCCAAACCCCTGTCAACTACACTGCAGGAGGGAGTGCCCTCTTCCCAAGCAATCCCTGCCCCTCACCCCTTGGACTTCTTCCTGCCCCAAGCATTCCTGAGCAAGACTAAGCCCTCCATCCCAACTCCACCTCCCCTGAATTCCTGGCAACTACCTCACAGGAGGATGCGCCACTCAAGTAGCAATGACCATGGAACAACTTCCTACACTTGTGAGGAGTGAGGGTGAAATTGGATATAAGAAAGTGAGCTTCAAGGTAATGTACTCAAACATTGATGGATTAGCAATAATCAAGTGAACTGGCAGAAAGGGCGCAAAAAGAAACCCCTGATGTAATAGAACTCACAGAAACAATATTGTCAGGAGTCATAACAGATGCTGTGTTTCCAAAGGACTACTATATAGTAAGCAAGAGAGAGAAGGGAGAGGTGGTGGAGGAGTGGCCCTGCTGATAAGGAAGGACTGGAGTTTTGATGAGATGGAAATTCCGGGCTGTGACGGATTCAGAGATTACATAACAGGAACTATAACAATGGGTGGACCTAAGATAATAGTGACAGTCATTTACAACCCTCCCCTAAATGACAGAAGTCCTAGACAGGAGTTTGATAGGAACAACATGGCAACCATTAATATAATAGAGAGAGCAGTTTCAGTTGCCTGCAGGAATGGCTCAAGACTTTTAATCATGGGCGATTTCAACCAAGGAAAGATAGACTGGGAGAATGGGGACCCACATGGTGGTGCAGATAAGTAGAGAGCTAAACTCTTGGAAGTGGCAACAAGGAACTTTCTGAGCCAGCATGTCAAGGAACCCACAAGAGTGAAAGGCAATGATAAACCAGCTAGACTCGACTTGATATTCACCCTGAATGAGTCGGAAATAAGGGAAGTCAAAGTTGAAACCCCCATAGGAATGAGTGACCACAGTGTACTGATTTTTGAGTACTTGGTGGAGGTAGGGATAACCTATCAAAGGATGGGATTGGAGGGAAAAAAGACTAAATTACCGAAGAGGAAAATATGACGAGATGATGAACTTCCTCAGGGGAATACCATGGGAAACAGAACTTAGAGACAAGAATATGCAGGACGTGATGGATTTTGTCACCCAGAAATGTCAGGAAGCTGCAGACAGGTTTATCCCCATCCAAAAGGAGAAAAACGAAAAAAAAACAGAAAAATCCATGGTTCAACCAGAATGCAAGGTAGCGAAGCAACTGACCAAAACAACATGGAGAAACTACAGAAATAACAGAACACCAGAGAGCAGGGAGAGATACCAGAGGGCCAGAAATGAGTACCTCAGAGTGAGGAGGGAGCAGAGAGACAGTTTGAAAATGACATAGCAAGTAAAGCCAAGACCCAACCAAATCTGCTCCACAGCCACATCAAGAGGAAAACAGTAGGGGAAGGAACAAGTGATGAAACTGAGAACAGGGGAGAACAGATACACAGAGAATGACAAGGTGGTGTATGAAGAACTCAACAAGAGATTCCAGGAGGTCTTCACAATAGAACAAGGAGAAGCCCCTGCACTAAATGAGGAGGCGGCAAATAAAGCAACCTTGGAGGAATTTGACCTCACCAGTAATGAGGTCAAAAGGTGTCTGCTGGAGCTAGATGTGACATAGGATGTTAGGCCTGACAGAATCTCACCATGGATACTAAAGGAAGGTGCAGAAGCACCAAGTGTGCCACTCTCTATGGTGTATAACAGGTCACTGGAAACAGGAGACTTACCAAAAAGTTGGAAGACAGCTAACGTAGTTCTAATATACAAGAAGGGTGACAGGCAAGAGGCACTGAACTACAGGCCAGTTTCTCTAACTTGTATACCATGCAAGGTGATGGAGAAGATCGTGAGAAAAAGGCTCGTAGAGCATCTGGAGGAAAATAACTTTGTAACACACCAACAACATGGGTTCAGGGATGGTAAATCGTGCCTCACAGGTTTAATAGACTTCTATGACCAGGCAACAAAAATTAGGCAGGAAAGAGAAGGGTGGGCCTACTGCATTTTCCTGGACTGCCAAAAAGCCTTTGACACAGTACCCCATAAAAGGCTGTTAAAAAAGTTGGAGCATCAGGCAGGAGAAAAAGGTAAGGTGCTCCAGTGGATAAGGGAAAAGCAACAGGAAACAGTGAGTAACGGTGAAGGGGGAGACATCAGAGTGGCGAGATGTCACCAGCGGAGTCCCACAGGGCTCAGTACTTGGACTCATCCTGTTTCTAACATATGTAAACGATCTTCCGGAGGGTATAGATTCGTTCCTCTCAATGTTTGCTGATGATGCAAAAATTATGAGAAGAATCAAGACGGATGAAGATAGACAGAGACTACAGGATGACCTGGACAAACTGGAGGAATGGTCTAGAAAATGGCTGCTAAAGTTCAACTCAGGAAAGTGTAAGGTAATGAAATTAGGCGAAGGGAGCAAGAGGCTGAACACAAGGTGTCATCTGGGAGGTGAAATCCTGCTAGAGTCAAATAGAGAGAAAGATCTGGGGGTTGATATCACACCGAACCTGTCCCAGAGGCCCACATCAAAAGAATATCATCAGCGGCATATGCTAGACTGGCCAACATAAGAACTGCCTTTAGAAACTTGTATAAGGAATCGTTCATGACCCTGTATACCACTTATGTAAGACCAATCCTGGAGTATGCAGCTCCAGTCTGGAGTGCATACCTAGTTGCAGGGGTATATAAGGAAAAGTAAAATTGTTGTTCAATGTCAACCATTATTTTTTGACTAGTTGTACATGAAAAGGCCTGCAATTTTTCTAAGTTTCAGTACTATAGCCTAAATAGTAAGGGAGATTTTTTATTTTTTTATTTTTTTCAACGAATTTTACACATTTTCAAGAGTAAATGAACAAACACACCTTTCAGATATAATCATTTTATGACACTTTTTGACACATTACCATATAATAAAGGATCTCAAATAGGGGATTTTCCATAACGTCTTTAGTTTTCTCAATACAAATAGTCTAAGTTCCCCCCAAAATTATGCAAATATAACATGTTATTGCTATTATAAAATCAATAAATAACTCAGGATAAAACGCTTATTTGGGACTTTAGAGACATAAACTTTACATATAATGTGTAAGATTCATGTAAATTCAATAAAAAATGAAAGAGATGTTAATTTTCAAGTAATATAAATGCTCAAGTAAGTAAAAAATAAAGTCTAAGGTGTTGCCATCTGTGGCTGAGGTTGACATCAACCAATTTCATCCAAAATTAGCACCCTTACAGATAGGCTTACGAGCAGTCAGGTGAATAAGTTTCATGCAAATCGCCCTCTAAACAAAGAGAGAGATAAAATTTAAAAAAATGCCTTCCTTTTAACTTAAATTTTTGTTTAAACAAATTATAATTTGTTTTAATATATGCTATTGTGATAGCTGAGAGTCATAGACATGATTTCAGCTGACATTTTTGTTTGATAATCGTTTTTGACCATTTGGAAAATTTTTGACACGTAATTCAATATTGTTTTTCTTCCTTCCTATTTATGCTATGATGCTGAGACTTGGACCAGATGAAACCCTTTTCATATACAACTTGTCAAAAAAGGTTGATTGAAATCGAACGACTTTTCTTTTATTGCATATTTGGGCAAATTTGGAAACTCAGACCCCTTAATTGAGAAGATACAGATTATGCCACCTGGCTCGTCCCGAAACTGAGAGGCATGAGCTACGAAGAAAGGCTAAAGGAGCTGAACCTCACATACCTGGAAAACAGAAGAGTAAGGGAAGACATGATAACCACCTACAAAATTCTCAGGGGAATTGACAGGGTGCGCAAAGACAAACTCTTCAGCACGGGAGGGACACGAACAAGGGGACACAGGTGGAAACTTAGTACCCAGATGAGCCACAGAGACATTAGAAACAATTTTTTCAGTGTCAGAGTAGTTAATAAATGGAATGCACTAAGAAGTACACCGCACCATACACAGTTTCAAATGTAGATATGATAGAGCCCAGTTGGCTCAGGAATCTGTACACCAGTTGATTGACAGTTGAGATGCGGGACCAAAGAGCCAAATCTCAACCTCCGCAAGCACAATTAGGCGAGTACAATTAGGTGAGTACAGAGAAAACAGACTGGCACACAGGAGCCTGGAAGATAAAGCATGAAACAGAAAAATACACAAAAAATACACAAAAAATGGTAAACAAAGACACTACCACAGGCCGAAGGGCCCACAACAAACACAGCAAGGGAAGGCGAAGCAACACACGCCACCCCTGCATGTGTTTGTCCGGAAATTTCGCTACCGAAAACCGTATACAGTACGCCTCCTAGCGAAGCCACACTTCTGGACGCTCACTATGACGAAAACGTTCACGAGGGTGCGCCATTATATTTGGAACCTCGGACACGAATGCATGCATGAAGGGGACCCAAATAGTATCCGGGAGAGGGGAAGCGGCGCCACCCGCTCCTACAATACGGGAAAGCGGTAAGCAGTCAGATCATCAACAGGTTGAAGATCAGTACCAGGCGTAGCACCCGACGACCGGGTAACCGCACCCTTGGACAGGGGCTGCAACATGGGGGCCGGCAACACAGCAGGCAACACCACAGAAGACGATACGTCAGGGGGTACCACCACAGAATCCACCGCCAGAACAACATCTACAGGTCCGGACGCAGGTGCAAACCCCTCATGGCGGACCCTCTTCTTCAGGACCATCACAAGGCCCCGCCCGCACCAGCCACCACAGGAGGAGGGACCACCCCCCAACAGCGGGAAAACAAATGCCGGAGAAAAAACAGAGGTTAACTTGGAAACACTCGTCGGCGGCAGCTACAGGCACATGAACCTCCGCCACCACATGTCCACAACCGTGGACATCTTCAAGAGGAAACTAGATTGTTTCCTTCAAGGAGTGCCGGACCAACCGGGCTGTGGTGGGTATGTGGGCCTGCGGGCCGCTCCAAGCAACAGCCTGGTGGACCAAACTCTCACAAGTCAAGTGTGGCCTCGGGCCGGGCTTGGGGAGTAGATGAACTCCCAGAACCCCATCAACCATGTATCAACCAGGTATCAACCACCGTTGTAGTAGATATCGCCGCCCCAGGAACCACCCCACTGTTAACAGTTGACCACTGTTAACAGTTGCGTCATTACTGAAATTGCGATCTGTAGCTCCTTGGAGACCGAAAAATGCGTATAGTTGTGTCTGTGATACTGTTGAGCTATTTTGGCAGTAGACTGGCCCATAACGACAACCTAAAAACACTCTTCTAGGTTCCGTAGTTGATATGATTTAAACCATCACCACAAATTACTCTGTAAGCGTCAAGAGGCTTATCAAGAGGCATTAAAATTATTAATAAAATAAAGTAGGGACTGGTGTTTACCTAATTAAATGTGAGTAAATAGCAAGCTGCCTATTTACATTACCAACCTTGCTACATAAGGGTTGGTGCCTTCGTTTGATAATTACTTATATTAATGCACTAGTTATATCCACTTTGGAGGACCATAAGTATGTTGGACAATTTTGCTTAATTTGGTTTTAGCTAATATATTGTAGACGAGGCCACTGCTGGACTGGAATGGATACCTATGTTCACCTCGTCTGTGTTGATAACTATACAAACGCACCTCAAAACAATAGATATATATTTTGACCACATGAATATATATAAATATATCTATATTCAAGGTACATTAACATATCAAATGAGATGAGCTAATTGCGATAACTAAGGCATCCTTGAAAAATGAATGTACGCCAACATTACTCATGTAACAAATTTTGTTCTTGTTTTATGACCGCGGTATGAGTCAGGCTGTCATTTAAAAATAATACATGATACGAAATGTATGGATGAAACGACACATTCAAACCTTAGGCGACATGTGGTGCTGGTTAGTACTTGAGTCAGAGCTTGTGATGTGCCCCCCCCCCCCTGCATTCGTTCCTGCCGAGTTGTCATGATGAAAAGTATCCAGATAGAGTATGTTTCTTTCCTTAGACGCTCGGATAACTTCGTTTCATAGTCCAGTGTCCAGGAAAAATAAATTCGCTGCACATTTTGCTGGAATTAGACAAAGTTAGGGCTTCAGGTATTTGAGTTGTGCATCGTACAGTAGATGGCAGGAGCGGGAGAAGTATGTCTACCACTTATCTAATTCTAGTAATGAGTACTCACCCGCTTGTATTAACCTAGTTGTGCTTGCGGGGATTGAGCTTTGGCTCTTTGTTAGTATTATAAATGGGGCTACATAACCTTCCTGGTTTGGTGCCTTCTTTTGATAATTACTTACTTATTATTATAATTGACGGTCTAGTCATTCAATAACTAGGTGAATGACGTTGATGAGCATATTCAATTGTTAAATTATGAAAAATCGCACAATATGTTGGATTGCGTACAATACCTAGAAATATGAATTTGGTACCTAAATATTTTCAGCAAACGTTTGAGTTAATGTAAATATAGCACATGGTAGAGAAAGGAAGAACAAGAAAGCTGTTCATATGCAAATATTGCCCTGAAGATGTGATGTTAGTAACTGAAGGTATTTTAGATCTTGTATATTTAACGAGAAAATTTGTTTTATATAATTCTCGCTCAACAGTTACAGCGGATATGATGCCTCAAAAATTTCAGTTGCCTGTGATCAGGTTTGGTAAGGTTCCCCCTGACGCTGCTCACATAGACCACACCAACGATTACCAAAGGATTACATTTGAAACATATACATAAACTGAAAATTGTCGGTGGTTTTGGCAGTGATGGTGGTAAATGCCAGGCATGGTGGTTGTTGGGGTAATGGTGGTAGTGAGCGCCGCGTCTGGTGTTGGTAAAGATGGTAGTGAATGCGTACCTTTTGGTGGTGATAGTGATAGTGAAGTTTGTCATATATGATGGTGGAGTGTTGGTTTCTTGTTAATACTTACCTATGAATGTCATGGGGGAGAGAGGTCTAGTTCCTTGTGCCCTGCCTGAGAGCCTGGGTCCACTGGTTGTGTTCCAGTGTTAATGGTCGAATTCCATGACGAAAATACTTTTAAAATTGTGCACTGTCCTTGTTGACCGTTACGAACCTTACCTCCTGTGGAGAGGTATAAAGGGAGACACTCATTGTAATAAATTATCTGTAAGTGATGGTGGTGAGTGCCACGCCTGGTGGTGGTGATGGTGGTGAGTGCCACGCCTGGTGGTGAGTGCCACCCCTGGTGGTGAGTGCCACCCCTGGTGGTGAGTGCCACGCTTGGTGGTGATGTTGGTGGTGAGTGCCACCCCTGGTGGTGGTGATGGTGGTGAGTGCCACGCCTGGTGGTGATGTTGGTGGTGAGTGCCACGCCTGGTGGTGATGTTGGTGGTGAGTGCCACGCCTGGTGGTGGTGATGGTGGTGAGTGCCACGCCTGGTGGTGAGTGCCACCCCTGGTGGTGAGTGCCACCCCTGGTGGTGAGTGCCACGCTTGGTGGTGATGTTGGTGGTGAGTGCCACCCCTGGTGGTGATGATGGTGGTGAGTGCCACCCCTGGTGGTGATGATGGTGGTGAGTGCCACCCCTGGTGGTGAGTGCCACCCCTGGTGGTGATGAAGGTGGTGAGTGCCACCCCTGGTGGTGGTGATGGTGGTGAGTGCCACCCCTGGTGGTGATGTTGGTGGTGCGTGCCACCCCTGGTGGTGATGTTGGTGGTGAGTGCCACCCCTGGTGGTGAGTGCCACCCCTGGTGGTGAGTGCCACGCCTGGTGGTGAGTGCCACGCCTGGTGGTGAGTGCCACCCCTGGTGGTGATGTTGGTGGTGAGTGCCACCCCTGGTGGTGAGTGCCACGCCTGGTGGTGAGTGCCACCCCTGGTGGTGAGTGCCACGCCTGGTGGTGAGTGCCACCCCTGGTGGTGATGGTGGTGAGTGCCACCCCTGGTGGTGGTGATGGTGGTGAGTGCCACCCCTGGTGGTGGTGATGGTGGTGAGTGCCACCCCTGGTGGTGGTGACGGTGGTGAGTGCCAACCCTGGTGGTGGTGACGGTGGTGAGTGCCACCCCTGGTGGTGAGTGCCACCCCTGGTGGTGAGTGCCACCACTGGTGGTGATGATGGTGGTGAGTGCCACCCCTGGTGGTGGTGACGGTGGTGAGTGCCCCCCCTGGTGGTGATGATGGTGGTGAGTGCCACCCCTGGTAGTGAGTGCCACCCCTGGTGGTGATGATGGTGGTGAGTGCCACCCCTGGTGGTGAGTGCCACCCCTGGTGGTGATGGTGGTGAGTGCCACCCCTGGTGGTGATGGTGGTGAGTGCCACCCCTGGTGGTGATGGTGGTGAGTGCCACCCCTGGTGATGGTGGTGAGTGCCACCCCTGGTGGTGATGATGGTGGTGAGTGCCACCCCTGGTGGTGAGTGCCACCCCTGGTGGTGATGATGGTGGTGAGTGCCACCCCTGGTGATGGTGGTGAGTGCCACCCCTGGTGGTGATGATGGTGGTGAGTGCCACCCCTGGTGGTGATGTTGGTGGTGAGTGCCACCCCTGGTGGTGAGTGCCACCCCTGGTGGTGAGTGCCACCCCTGGTGGTGATGATGGTGGTGAGTGCCACCCCTGGTGGTGATGATGGTGGTGAGTGCCACCCCTGGTGGTGGTGATGGTGGTGAGTGCCACCCCTGGTGGTGATGATGGTGGTGAGTGCCACCCCTGGTGGTGGTGATGGTGGTGAGTGCCACCCCTGGTGGTGATGATGGTGGTGAGTGCCACCCCTGGTGGTGGTGATGGTGGTGAGTGCCACCCCTGGTGGTGATGATGGTGGTGAGTGCCACCCCTGGTGGTGGTGATGGTGGTGAGTGCCACCCCTGGTGGTGATGATGGTGGTGAGTGCCACCCCTGGTGGTGAGTGCCACCCCTGGTGGTGATGAAGGTGGTGAGTGCCACCCCTGGTGGTGGTGATGGTGGTGAGTGCCACCCCTGGTGGTGATGATGGTGGTGAGTGCCACCCCTGGTGGTGATGAAGGTGGTGAGTGCCACCCCTGGTGGTGGTGATGGTGGTGAGTGCCACCCCTGGTGGTGATGAAGGTGGTGAGTGCCACCCCTGGTGGTGAGTGCCACCCCTGGTGGTGATGAAGGTGGTGAGTGCCACCCCTGGTGGTGATGATGGTGGTGAGTGCCACCCCTGGTGGTGGTGATGGTGGTGAGTGCCACCCCTGGTGGTGATGAAGGTGGTGAGTGCCACCCCTGGTGGTGAGTGCCACCCTGGTGAAGATGAAGGTGGTGAGTGCCACCCCTGGTGGTG
>WNGS01133232.1:0-10492 GCA_020271785.1 Procambarus virginalis
AACATATATATATATATATATATATATATATATATATATATATATATACTATATTTATAGTATAGTATATATATATATAAATAGGATATATATATATATATATATATATATATATATATATATATATATATATATATATAAATAGTACATATATATATATATATATATATATTATATATATATATATATATATATGTACATATATATATATTATATATATATATATATATATATATATAATATATATATATATATATATATATATTATATATATATATATATATATATATATATATATATATATGAACAAGCCTGAATGGTCCCCAGGACTATATCCAACTGAAAACTCACACCCCAGAAGCGACTCGAACCCATACTGCCAGGAGCAACGCAACTGGTATGTACAGAGACGCCTTAATCAGCTTGACCATCACGACCTGACATAAGGAAGTGTATAGCGAAAGCTATTTGAACCACTACCCTGCCGGCACTCGGATGGTAATCTTGGGCATAGCATTTCATCAAATCACCTCATTTTTGGGGGGCAACATGTGAGGAACACAAATGCGAACAAACCTGAATGGTCCCCAGGACTATATGCAACTGAAAACTCACACCCCAGAATTGACTCGAACCCATACTGCCAGGAGCAACGCAACTGGTATGTACAGGGACGCCTTAATCCGCCTTAATATAGTCCTGGGGACCATTCAGGCTTGTTCGCATTTGTGTTCCTCACGTGTTGCCCCCCCAAAAAATGAGGTGATTTGATAAAATGCTCTGCCCAAGATAACCATCCAGGTGCCGGTGGGGAAGTGGTTCATATAGCTCAGGCTATCACTTCCGTATGTCTGGTCGTGATGGTCAAGCGGTTTAAGGCGTCCCTGTACAAACCAGTTGCGTTGCTCCTGGGAGTATGGGTTCGAGTCACTTCTGGGGTGTGAGTTTTCATTCGCATATAGTCCTGGGGACCATTCAGGCTTGTTCATATATATATATATATATATATATATATATATATATATATATATATATATATATATATATTGTCAGGGTTCCCAGTATAAGGGTGAGCAACAGTATATAAGATATCCTCTCAACGGTTGCACTATTAGCGATAAACCGTAGGCCTGCGGGTCTTCACTCCATCCTCTCGGCGCCACTGTACGCCAGGAGAGTTTCCCAGTCGATCCCCAACCAGCCTCTTTAGCCAGAGAATGAGTGGGACCACAGCTTGCTCTCTTCCAACTGTGTGCCCGCCCCGACAAGGGCTCGAATACTATCTGTAAGATCGCCAACTGGTGTTTCCTGTGTCCAGTAACACTTCAGTGGTATTGTGGGATAGTGGTAACAGCGGCAAGAGCACACTCAATAGATCTGATATCAGGCAGGTATTTATTTCTATCACTCTATCTCCTTCCAAGTATTATATAGCCACAAGAAATATGGAGGGGATGATACAAACGCCAAGGTATTTTGTATTTTACTTAAAACTCAAGACATCATATTCGTATATCAACAAGCAAACAGCTAGTACGTGCAAAAGTCGCTCGCTCTCCACATATAATCAGGAACACCCCAAGATGGCAATGCTCCCCCTCACGTCAACGTCAAAATCAGCTGAGCGACCCCCCCCCCTCACTGCGTGATCCCTCACTGCACTATTTGCTTGTTGGCGTTATGTGCCTGTTCCTTTAAATTCTCAAGAGTCACTAAGTGTTTAACAACACAATATATGTAACGATGGCCACAGCACGCAAATGATTCACTGCACTGATCTTGAGCTCAATCAAACATTTCTATTTTAATGAACATAACAATTCACTATCATGGCGTAACACACTGTACTTCATATAATGATAACGAATGCAACAAGAAATAATACTAGAGTTCTCAGTAATTCCTTTCGTAGGCGAATATTCAATTGATCACTGCACACATGAAAAATTTTTCAACACACAAGCATGTACATATATAGATAAATCATAGATATCAATAATAGTAATAATATAAATACTGGGCACATAGCCTAACACCAATAACTGGTACACTTGTATATATATATATATATATATATATATATATATATATATATATATATATATATATATATTCTCTCTCTAAGTTATCATAGTAATTCACATGAAAGAAATTATCAACACAGTACATTCTTCAATCATTCCAGGTGCCTGCAGACACCACATATATATATATATATATATATATATATATATATATATATAATATATATATATATATATATCTATATATATATATATATATATATATATATATATATAAAATACCGTGAGTGCTCTATACAGCCTCACTCTGCACAACTGTGCCTTACTGTGACATAGACCTAGGTGAGATTTGCTCACTACATGAAAGATACTTTGGCTAAATATATAGCTGACTAAAGGGAATTGGGAGGGAAACTAGAATCACCTACTTCCACCTATCCTCCGGTGAGAGTTGAGTTGTAGCTCCTGCTCCAGGCTCTCGCCTTGTGTAGGGAACGCCCCCACACACACACTGATGTGTCCTCCAGGAACCCAATCAACGTCCCAGAATAAACGCGTCGTCGCCGTGTTCTGTCCTCCGCAGGTCCGTGCTCCTCCTCCACGTCTTGTAGGTTGAAGTCGGTCTCCCGGCCGTCAACTTCTCCTCCCAGCTACGGCTGCCAACCTACTTCTCAGCTGCAATCACATGGATTCCCAATTTGTATCTTCTTTCACTGCTTCCCAGTGGATTGGCCCAGCCGCTACGTCGTCACTGTGAAGCTATCAGACGTCCCAGATGATACTGCCTAGACTTCACCTGCACAGCACCCGATACTGGAGCACTTGCTGCTCAATATTCCGTCAATTCCCTCTTCATTTCTCGCCACTGCGAGAACACTACACTCTCCCGCATATATCAAACTGATGCCCGCGACGTAGAGAACACACGGGTAAAGTGGACATGACTCTTACAGCAGGCGTGGAGAAATATAAGGGGGGGGGAATCTGTCACAATATATATATATATATATATATATATATATATATATATATATATATATATATATATATATATATATATATATATATATATATATATATATTTATATATATATATATATATATATATATATATATATATATATATATATATATATATATATATATATATGTATATATATATATATATATATATATATATATATATATATGTATATATATATATATATATATATATATATATATATATATATATATATATATATATATATATATATATATATATATATATTACATATAAAGGAAGCATAGCAGCCATAGGCAATCGAATTTCCAATTCGATTGGCGTTTGCAATAACTAGAAACAAAGCAAAGGGCCACTCTTTAGAATTGTGCTGTTTATATATAGACACGGATTGCTTCTCACATGGACAAGTATATTTTGCGTGTTCTAGAGTCGGCAAACCAGACTGTCCCTATATCTCCACAGACAATGGAACAACAAAAAATATTGTATACCTACAAGCATTTTAAAATTAAACATATTAGAAACGTGCGCTTTCCCTTTTCTTTCTTTTGTACATTCATGCTACAGTATGGATCTAAAGCTACTTTTTGGCAAACATGAAATTGACTCGCGGGAAGGCGTCCAACAGGGTGACCCCCCTTGCTCCTCTCCTTTTCTGCTTAGTCATCAAACAAGTCACAGAGGCCCTGTCCAGCAAGCTTAACATCTGGTTCTTGGATGATGGTACCCTAGCTGGTTCCCAAGACTCCTTCCTGGAGGACATCAGAAAAATCCAGGAGCAAGGTGCAGTTTTAGGCCTCACCCTGAACCCTTCTAAATGTGAAATAATATGTTCCAACCAGGGCATCGTAGAGAGAATAGAGGGTCTTCTGCCAAATATCCATAAAACTAAACCTGAAGACAGCACACTCCTTGGAGCTCCCCTGGGGTTGAAAGCCATCGATGAGGTCCTTGATAAGAAAATCGCCGACCTTAAGAGGATGGATGGGAGGATTGAGGATATTGATGCTCATGATGCACTCTACCTCATCACCAGATGTCTGTCCCTCCCCAGGTTAACCTACTTTCTGAGGTGTTCACCATCTTACAGTAGCCAAAAACTAGCTGAGTATGACCGGTTACTGAAATCAATGCTAGAAAAAGCCCTTAACCTCTCCCTTGATGACCTACAGTGGAAACAAGCCTCTCTCCCCGTAAGACTTGGGGGCCTCGGAGTTCGAGCAGCAACGCAAATCGCTGTTCCAGCCTTCCTGTCCTCCTCATCGGCATCCGACGACCTTGTGAAGGAAATTCTACCTGCCCACTTACATGAGCTGGCAGTTGTACATGATCCCAATTTTACATGCTGTGCCACAGAGTGGGCCTCTCGTGCAGGCCCATCACCTTAACCACCATCCCCGAAAGCCCACAAGCAATCCAGCTGGGATGGCCCCATTGTAGACCAAATTGCTGCAGAGTGCCTGGGTGCTGCAACAACACAACACGACACTGCTCGCCTCACAGCAGTAGCAGCCCCACATGCCGGGGATTCCCTGTTAGCAACCCCAATGTCGGCAACTGGCACACGTGTAACACCACACGCCCTCCGAATTGCTGTGGCCCTCCGTCTTGCTGTCCCAATCCACACCAGATATAGGTGTATTTGCGGCAAGGTGGCGGCTGACAGGTACGGCCACCATGGCCTACTCTGCCAAAGCACAGGGGAATGGCACTCGAGGCACAGTGAAGTCAACGACATCATCAAGAGGAGCCTCACCACAGCTGGATGCCCAGCTGAAAGAGAGCCCCGTTACCTAACGCCCCGTAACGCTGATGCTCTTATTGGTCGCCCGTATGGTATCACAGTGAACCCTTGGAAGAATGGCAAGCAGTTGGTATGGGACTACACGTGCGTATCAACCCTGGCTAACACCTACATTGACCTCAATGTTGCACAACCAGGTGGCGCTGCCACCCACAGGGAAGCAGCCAAATCCCGTAAGTACAGAGAACTGGATCACCACTACAATTTTGTTCCCATTGCTTCTGAGGCACTCGGCGCCTGGGTAAAAGTGCTACCAGTTTTTTTAAGGAACTGGGTTCTAGGGTCATTGAAACAACAAGGGACTCTAGAGCTGCCAGCTTCCTTTTCCAGCGCCTCAGCGTGGCGATACAGAGGGAAATGCGAAATGCATTCAGGGTTCCTGCCCGCCATCTGAGGAGCTGGAGGAACTCGACAACCTATGATAACCATCTTTGTACCCTATATGTAACTCATTTTTTGTAACAAAGTTCAAATAATACAAATATATTTGTGTACATACAAAAGATTGGGGTGGTAGGAGAAGATAATATTAGTGTTCAGTGAGAACCACAAGGTCTCCTCTGAATACTTTTTATTTTCTTCTCCGAGGCTATGGGTCCCCACATTGGCACCAGAGGTGGTACCCTCACAAACCTATATATCTATATATATATATATATATAATATATATATATATATATATATATAATATATATATATATATATATATATATATGCAAACAGCCTGAATGGTCCCCAGGACTAGATACAACTGAAAACTCACACCCCAGAAGTGACTCGAACCCATACTCCCAGGAGCAACGCAACTGGTTGTACAGGGATGCCTTAAACCACTTGACCATCACGACCGGACATAAGGAAGTGATAGCCGAGGCTATATGAACCACTTCCCCGCCGGCAATGGATGGTAATCTTGGGCATAGCATTTTATCAAATCACCTCATTTTTTGGAGCAACACGTAAGGAACACAAATGCAAACAAGCCTGAATGGTCCCCAGGACTAGATACAACTGAAAACTCACACCCAGAAGTGACTCGAACCCATATTCCCAGGAGCAACGCAACTGGTATGTACAGGGATGCCTTAAACCACTTGACCATCCGACGACATAAGGAATGATAAGGCAGTGATAGCCGAGGCTATATGAACCACTTCTGTGCCGGCACTCGGATGGTAATTTTGGGCATAGCATTTTATCAAATCACCTCATTTTTGGGCAACACGTGAGGAACACAAATGCAAACAAGCCTGAATGGTCCCAGGACTAGATACAACTGAAAACTCACACCCCAGAAGTGACTCGAACCCATACTCCAGGAGCAACGCAACTGGTATGTACAGGGATGCATTAAACCACTTGACCATCACGACGGGACATAAGGAAATGATAGCCGAGGCTATATGAACCACTTCCCCGCCGGCACTCGGATGGTAATCTTGGGCATAGCATTTTATAAATCACCTCATTTTTTGGGGCAACACGTGAGGAACACAAATGCAAACAAGCCTGAATGGTCCCCAGGACTAGATACAACTGAAAACTCACACCCCAGAAGTGACTCGAAACCATACTCCCAGGAGCAATGCAACTGGTATGTACAGGGACGCCTTAAACCACTTGACCATCACGGCCGGACATAAGGAAGTGATAGCCGAGGCTATGAACCACTTCCCCGCCGGCACTCGGATGGTAACTTGGGCATAGCATTTTATCAAATCACCTCATTTTTGGGGCAACACGTGAGGAACACAAATGCAAACAAGCCTAAATGGTCCCCAGGACTAGATACAACTGAAAACTCACACCCCAGAAGTGACTCGAACCCATACTCCCAGGAGCAACGCAACTGGTATGTACAGGGATGCCTTAAACCACTTGACCATCACGACCGGACATAAGGAAGTGATAGCCGAGGCTATATGAACCACTTCCCCGCCGGCACTCGGATGGTATCTTGGGCATAGCATTTTATCAAATCACCTCATTTTTGGGGCAACACGTGAGGAACACAAATGCAAACAAGCCTGAATGGTCCCCAGGACTAGATACAATGAAAACTCACACCCAGAAGTGACTCGAACCCATACTCCCAGGAGCAACGCAACTGGTATGTACAGGGATGCCTTAAACCACTTGACCATCACGACCGGACATAAGGAAGTGATAGCCGAGGCTATATGAACCACTTCCCGCCGGCACTCGGGTGGTAATCTTGGGCATAGCATTTTATCAAATCACCTCATTTTTGGGGCAACACGTGAGGAACACAAATGCAAACAAGCCTGAATGGTCCCCAGGACTAGATACAACTGAAAACTCACACCCCAGAAGTGACTCGAACCCATACTCCCAGGAGCAACGCAACTGGTATGTACAGGGATGCCTTAAACCACTTGACCATCACGACCGGACATAAGGAAGTGATAGCAAGGCTATATGAACCACTTCCCGCCGGCACTCGGATGGTAATCTTGGGCATAGCATTTTATCAAATCACCTCATTTTTTGGGGCAACACGTGAGGAACACAAATGCAAACAAGCCTGAATGGTCCCCAGGACTAGATACAACTGAAAACTCACACCCCAGAAGTGACTCGAACCCATACTCCCAGGAGCAACGCACAAGGTATGTAGGGATACCTTAAACCACTTGACCATCACGACCGGACATAAGGAAGTGATAGCCGAGGCTATATGAACCACTTCCCCGCCGGCACTCGGATGGTAATCTTGGGCATAGCATTTTATCAAATCACCTTGTTTTTGGGGCAACACGTGAGGAACACAAATGCAAACAAGCCTGAATGGTCCCCAGGACTAGATACAACTGAAAACTCACACCCCAGAAGTGACTCGACCCATACTCCCAGGAGCAACACAACTGGTATGTACAACTGGTATGTACATACAGTTGCGTTTCTCCTGGGAGTATGGGTTCGAGTCACTTCTGGGGTGTGAGTTTTCAGTTGTATCTAGTCCTGGGGACCATTCAGGCTTGTTTGCATTTGTGTTTCTCAATGTTGCCCCAAAAAATGAGGTGATTTGATAAAATGCTATGACCAAGATTACCATCCGAGTGCCGGGGGAAGTGTTCATATAGCTCGGCTATCACTTCCATATGTCCGGTCGTGATGGTCAAGTGGTTTAAGGCATCCCTGTACATACCAGTTGCGTTGCTCTGGGAGTATGGGTTCGAGTCACTTCTGGGGTGTGAGTTTTCAGTTGTATCTAGTCCTGGGGACCATTCAGGCTTGTTTGCATTTGTGTTCCTCACTTGTTGCACCAAAAAATGAGGTGATTTGATAAAATGCTATGCCCAAGATTACCATCCGAGTGCCGGCGGGGAAGTGGTTCATATAGCTCAGCTATCACTTCCTTATGTCCGGTCGTGATGGTCAAGTGGTTTAAGGCATCCTGTACATACCAGTTGCATTGCTCCTGGGAGTATGAAGTTCGAGTCACTTCTGGGGTGTGAGTTTTCAGTTGTATCTAGTCCTGGGGACCATTCAGGCTTGTTTGCATTTGTGTTCCTCACGTGTTGCCCCAAAAAATGAGGTGATTTGATAAAATGCTATGCCCAAGATTACCATCCGGTGCCGGCGGGGAAGTGGTTCATATAGCCTCGGCTATCATTTCCTTATGTCCGGTCGTGATGATCAAGTGGTTTAAGGCGTCCCTGTACATACCAGTTGCGTTGCTCCTGGGAGTATGGTTCGAGTCACTTCTGGGGGTGAGTTTTCAGTTGTATCTAGTCCTGGGGACCATTCAGGCTTGTTGCATTTGTGTTCCTCACGTGTGCCCCCAAAAAATGAGGTGATTTGATAAAATGCTATGCCCAAGATTACCATCGAGTGCCGGCGGGGAAGTGGTTCATATAGCCTCGGCTATCACTTCCTTATGTCCGGTCGTGATGGTCAAGTGGTTTAAGGCATCCCTGTACATACCAGTTGCGTTGCTCCTGGAGTATGGATTCGAGTCACTTCTGGGGTGTGAGTTTTCAGTTGTATCTAGTCCTGGGGACCATTCAGGCTTGTTTGCATTTGTGTTCCTCACGTGTTGCTCCAAAAAATGAGGTGATTTGATAAAATGCTATGCCCAAGATTACCATCCGAGTGCCGGCGGGGAAGTGGTTCATATAGCCTCGGCTATCACTTCCTTATGTCCGGTCGTGATGGTCAAGTGGTTTAAGGCATCCCTGTACATACCAGTTGCGTTGCTCCTGGAAGTATGGATTCGAGTCACTTCTGGGGTGTGAGTTTTCAGTTGTATCTAGTCCTGGGGACCATTCAGGCTTGTTTTGCATTTGTGTTCCTTACGTGTTGCTCAAAAAATGAGGTGATTTGATAAAATGCTATGCCCAAGATTACCATCCGAGTGCCGGCGGGGAAGTGGTTCATATAGCCTCGGCTATCACTTCCTTATGTCCGGTCGTGATGGTCAAGTGGTTTAAGGCATCCCTGTACATACCAGTTGCGTTGCTCCTGGGAGTATGGGTTCGAGTCACTTCTGGGGTGTGAGTTTTCAGTTGTATCTAGTCCTGGGGACCATTCAGGCTTGTTTGCATTTGTGTTCCTCATGTGTTGCCCCAAAAAATGAGGTGATTGATAAAATGCTATGCCCAAGATTACCATCCGAGTGCCGGCGGGGAAGTGGTTCATATAGCCTCGGCTATCACTTCCTTATGTCCGGTCGTGATGGTCAAGTGGTTTAAGGCATCCCTGTGCATACCAGTTGGGTTGCTCCTGGGAGTATGGGTTCGAGTCACTTCTGCGGTGTGAGTTTTCAGTTATATATATATATATATAATATATATATATATATATATATAATATATATATATATATTGTAACGATAATCTCTTCCCAGAGATTGAGCCTGCTCTTCCTCTTATCGTCACGTTCCCAGTAATATGTAAGATACGTTATTCAGTGGCTTAAACGTATATATCAAGACCAGCCACGCACCTGCAACTCCCCCTCCCCACTCCTGCCACCTGGTCGACCCGCCAACTGCTACTCCCAGTCAAACTACCGACTTGCGGCCGTCCTGCATTCTCATTGGCCGTCAACAACACACCACTCCAGCTCCACACCAATCACATTCCTCGCCAAGGCATTCTCAGGACCGCCCAGCAGTTCTCCAGCCAGAATATCTAGTGCTCTCATGCTATGAACACCTATTTGACTCACCTCGTGTGATCAAGTAGAGGCTAGCTAGTAGTAGTAGAGCTAGCGCATATATTCCCAGCACTATGGTTTTTACTTATTATTGTATGTCATTTCTCCTCCCTTTAACGTAATTCATTTTATGTTCAGTATTTTCCACTTGTTGTCTTGCACCCTTAAGCCAAGGTATTGCCTTTATTTCAATTTGTTTTTTAGTGTTATTATATCATTGTTTATTATTGTGTTTCATGTCTCTTCCCTTACCTACCACAGATTATCAAACAAGCAGTCCTTCTTTTTTTTTCCTTTTTTTTCTTTTTTTTATTTTATGTGTGACCTGGCATTAACATCTGCCAGTGGAAGACTGCCGAACACCATACTCCACTACTTTACCACACATATAATTGGGGGCCTGTCCTAGGAGCTTCACTCAGGTATTGGTAATTGTGGTAAGCGTACTTGGCTTTCATTCCCTTGCTTTCAATATTT
>WNGS01133232.1:11492-24058 GCA_020271785.1 Procambarus virginalis
ATATTGATGCTCATGATGCACTCTACCTCATCACCAGATGTCTGTCCCTCCCCAGGTTAACCTACTTTCTGAGGTGTTCACCATCTTACAGTAGCCAAAAACTAGCTCAGTATGACCGGTTACTGAATCAATGCTAGAAAAAGCCCTTAACCTCACCCTTGATGACCTACAGTGGAAAACAAGCCTCTCTCCCCGTAAGACTTGGGGGCCTCGGAGTTCGAGCAGCAACGCAAATCGCTGTTCCAGCCTTCCTGTCCTCCTCATCGGCATCCGTCGACCTTGTGAAGGAAATTCTACCTGCCCACTTACATGAGGCTGGCAGTTGTACATGATCCCAATTTTACATGCTGTGCCACAGAGGTGGCCTCTCGTGCAGGCCCATCACCTTAACCACCATCCCCGAAAAGCCCACAAGCAATCCAGCTGGGATGGCCCCCATTGTAGACCAAATTGCTGCAGAGTGCCTGGGTGCTGCAACAACACAACACGACACTGCTCGCCTCACAGCAGTAGCAGCCCCACATGCCGGGGATTCCCTGTTAGCAACCCCAATGTCGGCAACTGGCACACGTGTAACACACCACGCCCTCCGAATTGCTGTGGCCCTCCGTCTTGCTGTCCCAATCCACACCAGATATAGGTGTATTTGCGGCAAGGTGGTGGCTGACAGGTACGGCCACCATGGCC
Source organism: Procambarus virginalis (assembly GCA_020271785.1). NCBI lineage: Eukaryota > Metazoa > Arthropoda > Malacostraca > Decapoda > Cambaridae > Procambarus > Procambarus virginalis. The sequence continues at coordinate 12,180 of WNGS01133232.1, forward strand.
TACTCTGCCAAAGCACTGGAGGATGGCACTCGAGGCACTCGAGGCACAGTGAAGTCAACGACATCATCAAGAGGAGCCTCACCACAGCAGGATGCCCAGCTGAAAGAGAGAGCCCCGTTACCTAACGCCCCGTAACGCTGATGCTCTTATTGGTCGCCCGGATGGTATCACAGTGAACCCTTGAAAGAATGGCAAGCAGTTGGTATGGGACCACCCGTGCGTATCAACCCTGGCTAACACCTACATTGACCTCAATGTTGCACAACCAGGTGGCGCTGCCACCCACAGGGAAGCACCCAAATCCCGTAAGTACAGAGAACTGGATCACCACTAAAATTTTGTTCCCATTGCTTCTGAGACACTCGGCGCCTGGGTAAAAGTGCTACCAGTTTTTTTAAGGAACTGGGTTCTAGGGTCATTGAAACAACAAGGGACTCTAGAGCTGCCAGCTTCCTTTTCCAGCGCCTCAGCGTGGCGATACAGAGGGGAAATGCGAAATGCATTCAGGGTTCCTGCCCGCCTTCTGAGGCGCTGGAGGAACTCGACAACCTATGATAACCATCTTTGTACCCTATATGTAACTCATTTTTTGTAACAAAGTTCAAATAATACAAATATATTTGTGTACATACAAAAGATTGGGGGGTGGTAGGAGAAGATAATATTAGTGTTCAGTGAGAAACTACAAAGTCTCCTCTGAATACTTTTTATTTTCTTCTCAAAGGCTATGGGTCCCCACATTGCACCAGAGGTGGTACCCTCACAAACCCTATATATATATATATATATATATATAATAGTATATATATATATATATATATCTATATATATATATATATTATATATATATATATATATATATACATATGTCGTACCTAGGTAGCCAGAACGCACTTCTTTACCTACTATGCAAGGCCCGATTTTGCCTAATAGGCCAAGTTTATTCATGAATGAATTGTTTTTCGACGACCTAACCTACCTAACCTAACCTACCTAACTTTTCGGCTACCTAACCTAACCTAAGCTATAAAGATAGGTTAGGTTAGGTTAGGTAGGGTTGGTTAGGTTCGGTCATATATCTAAGTTAATTTAACTCCAATAAAAATAAATTGACCTCATATATAATGAAATGGGTAGCTTTATCATTCCATAAGAAAAAATGATAGAAAATATATTAATTCAGGAAAACTTGGCTTATTAGGCAAATCGCGCCTTGCATAGTAGGCCAAAAAGTGAGTTCTGGCTACTAGGTACGACACATAATATATATATATATATATATATATATATTTATATATGATATATATATATATATATGCAAACAAGCCTGAATGGTCCCCAGGACTAGATACAACTGAAAACTCACACCCCCAGAAGTGACTCGAACCCATACTCCCAGGAGCAACGCAACTGGTATGTACAGGGACGCCTTAAACCACTTGACCATCACGACCGGACATAAGGAAGTGATAGCCGAGGCTATATGAACCACTTCCGCCCCGCCGGCACTCGGATGGTAATCTTGGGCATAGCATTTTATCAAATCACCTCATTTTTTGGGCAACACGTAGGAACACAAATGCAAACAAGCCTGAATGGTCCCCAGGACTAGATACAACTGAAAACTCACACCCCAGAAGTGACTCGAACCCATACTCCCAGGAGCAACGCAACTGGTATGTACAGGGACGCCTTAAACCACTTGACCATCACGACCGGACATAAGAAGTGATAGCCGAGGCTTTATGAACCACTTCCCCGCCCCGCCGGCACTCGGATGGTAATCTTGGGCATAGCATTTTATCAAATCACCTCATTTTTTGGGGAACACGTGAGGAACACAAATGCAAACAAGCCTGAATGGTCCCCAGGACTAGATACAACTGAAAACTCACACCCCAGAAGTGACTCGAACCCATACTCCCAGGAGCAACGCAACTGGTAGTACAGGGACGCCTTAAACACTTGACCATCACGACCGGACATAAGGAAGTGATAGCCGAGCTATATGAACCATCCCGCCGGCACTTCGGATGGTAATCTTGGGCATAGCATTTTATCAAATCACCTCATTTTTTGGGGAACAACTGAGGAACACAAATGCAAACAAGCCTGAATGGTCCCCAGGACTAGATACAACTGAAAACTCACACCCCAGAAGTGACTCGAACCCATACTCCCAGGAGCAACGCAGACTGGTATGTACAGGGAGCCTTAAACCACTTGACCATCACGACCGGACATAAGGAAGTGATAGCCGAGGCTATAGAACCACTTCCCCGCCGGCACTCGGATGGTAATCTTGGGCATAGCATTTTATCAAATCACCCTCATTTTTTGGGGCCACATCGTGAGGAACACAAATGCAAACAAGCCCGAATGGTCCCCAGGACTAGATACAATGAAAACTCACACCCCAGAAGTGACTCGAACCCATACTCCCAGGAGCAACGCAACTGGTATGTACAGGGAGCCTTAAACCACTTGACCATCACGACCGACAAAGGAAGTGATAGCCGAGGCTATATGAACCACTTCCCGCCGGCACTCGGATGGTAATCTTGGGCAAGCATTTTATCAAATCACCTCATTTTTTTGGGGCAACACGTGAGGAACACAAATGCAAACAAGCCTGAATGGTCCCCAGGACTAGATACAACTGAAAACTCACACCCCAGAAGTGACTCGAACCCATACTCCCAGGAGCAACGCAACTGGTATGTACAGGGACGCCTTAAACCACTGACCATCACGACCGGATCATAAGGAAATGATAGCCGAGGCTATATGAACCACTTCCCCGCCGGCACTCGGATGGTAATCTTGGGCATAGCATTTTATAAATCACCTCATTTTTGGGGCAACACGTGAGGAACACAAATGCAAACAAGCCTGAATGGTCCCCAGGACTAGATACAACTGAAAACTCACACCCCAGAAGTGACTCGAACCCATACTCCCAGGAGCAACGCAACTGGTATGTACAGGGATGCCTTAAACCACTTGACCATCGCGACCGGACATAAGGAAGTGATAGCCAAGGTATATGAACCACTTCCCCGCCGGCACTCGGATGGTAACTTGGGCATAGCATTTATCAAATCATCTCATTTTTTGGGGCAACACGTGAGGAACACAAATGCAAACAAGCCTGAATGGTCCCCAGGACTAGATACAACTGAAAACTCACACCCCAGAAGTGACTCGAACCCATACTCCCAGGACCACGCAACTGGTATGTACAGGGATGCCTTAAACCACTTGACCATCACGACCGGACATAAGGAAGTGATAGCCGAGGCTATATGAACCACTTCCTCGCCGGCACTCGGATGGTAATCTTGGGCATAGCATTTTATCAAATCACCTCATTTTTTGGGGCAACACGTGAGGAACACAAATGCAAACAAGCCTGAATGGTCCCCAGGACTAGATACAAATGAAAACTCACACCCCAGAAGTGACTCGAACCCATACTCCCAGGAGCAACGCAACTGGTATGTACAGGGATGCCTTAAACCACTTGACCATCACGACCGGACATAAGGAAGTGATAGCCGAGGCTATATGAACCACTTCCCCGCCGGCACTCGGATGGTAATCTTGGGCATAGCATTTTATCAAATCACCTCATTTTTGGGGCAACACGTGAGGAACACAAATGCAAACAAGCCTGAATGGTCCCCAGGACTAGATACAACTGAAAACTCACACCCCAGAAGTGACTCGAACCCATACTCCCAGGAGCAACGCAACTGGTATGTACAGGGATGCCTTAAACCACTTGACCATCACGACCGGACATAAGGAAGTGATAGCCGAGGCTATATGAACCACTTCCCCGCCGGCACTCGGATGGTAATCTTGGGCATAGCATTTTATCAAATCACCTCATTTTTTGGGGCAACACGTGAGGAACACAAATGCAAACAAGCCTGAATGGTCCCCAGGACTAGATACAACTGAAAACTCACACCCCAGAAGTGACTCGAACCCATACTCCCAGGAGCAACGCAGCTGGTATGTACAGGGATGCCTTAAACCACTTGACCATCACGACCGGACATAAGGAAGTGATAGCCGAGGCTATACGAACCACTTCCCCGCCGGCACTCGGATGGTAATCTTGGGCATAGCATTTTATCAAATCACCTCATTTTTTGGGGCAACACGTGAGGAACACAAATGCAAACAAGCCTGAATGGTCCCCAGGACTAGATACAACTGAAAACTCACACCCCAGAAGTGACTCAAACCCATACTCCCAGGAGCAACGCAACTGGTATGTACAGGGATGCCTTAAACCACTTGACCATCACGACCGGACATAAGGAAGTGATAGCCGAGGCTATATGAACCACTTCCCCGCCGGCACTCGGATGGTAATTTTGGGCATAGCATTTTATCAAATCACCTCATTTTTTGGGGCAACACGTGAGGAACACAAATGCAAACAAGCCTGAATGGTCCCCAGGACTAGATACAACTGAAAACTCACACCCCAGAAGTGACTCGAACCCATACTCCCAGGAGCAACGCAACTGGTATGTACAGGGATGCCTTAAACCACTTGACCATCACGACCGGACATAAGGAAGTGATAGCCGAGGCTATATGAACCACTTCCCCGCCGGCACTCGGATGGTAATCTTGGGCATAGCATTTTATCAAATCACCTCATTTTTTGGGGCAACACGTGAGGAACACAAATGCAAACAAGCCTGAATGGTCCCCAGGACTAGATACAACTGAAAACTCACACCCCAGAAGTGACTCGAACCCATACTCCCAGGAGCAACGCAACTGGTATGTACAGGGATGCCTTAAACCACTTGACCATCACGACCGGACATAAGGAAGTGATAGCCGAGGCTATATGAACCACTTCCCCGCCGGCACTCGGATGGTAATCTTGGGCATAGCATTTTATCAAATCACCTCATTTTTGGGGCAACACGTGAGGAACACAAATGCAAACAAGCCTGAATGGTCCCCAGGACTAGATACAAATGAAAACTCACACCCCAGAAGTGACTCGAACCCATACTCCCAGGAGCAACGCAACTGGTATGTACAACTGGTATTGTACATACCAGTTGCGTTGCTCCTGGGAGTATGGGTTCGAGTCACTTCTGGGGTGTGAGTTTTCAGTTGTATCTAGTCCTGGGGACCATTCAGGCTTGTTTGCATTTGTGTTCTCACGTGTTGCCCAAAAAATGAGGTGATTTGATAAAATGCTATGCCCAAGATTACCATCCGAGTGCCGGCGGGGAAGTGGTTCATATAGCCTCGGCTATCACTTCCTTATGTCCGGTCGTGATGGTCAAGTGGTTTAAGGCATCCCTGTACATACCAGTTGCGTTGCTCCTGGGGTATGGGTTCGAGTCACTTCTGGGGTGTGAGTTTTCAGTTGTATCTAGTCCTGGGGACCATTCAGGCTTGTTTGCATTTGTGTTCCTCACGTGTTGCCCCAAAAAATGAGGTGATTTGATAAAATGCTATGCCCAAGATTACCATCCGAGTGCCGGCGGGGAAGTGGTTCATATAGCCTCAGCTATCACTTCCTTATGTCCGGTCGTGATGGTCAAGTGGTTTAAGGCATCCCTGTACATACCAGTTGCGTTGCTCCTGGGAGTATGGGTTCGAGTCACTTCTGGGGTGTGAGTTTTCAGTTGTATCTAGTCCTGGGGACCATTCAGGCTTGTTTGCATTTGTGTTCCTCACGTGTTGCCCCAAAAAATGAGGTGATTTGATAAAATGCTATGCCAAGATTACCATCCGAGTGCCGGCGGGGAAGTGGTTCATATAGCCTCGGCTATCATTTCCTTATGTCCGGTCGTGATGATCAAGTGGTTTAAGGCGTCCCTGTACATACCAGTTGCGTTGCTCCTGGGAGTATGGGTTCGAGTCACTTCTGGGGTGTGAGTTTTCAGTTGTATCTAGTCCTGGGGACCATTCAGGCTTGTTTGCATTTGTGTTCCTCATGTGTTGCCCCCAAAAAATGAGGTGATTTGGTAAAATGCTATGCCCAAGATTACCATCCGAGTGCCGGCGGGGAAGTGGTTCATATAGCCTCGGCTATCACTTCCTTATGTCCGGTCGTGATGGTCAAGTGGTTTAAGGCATCCCTGTGCATACCAGTTGGGTTGCTCCTGGGAGTATGGGTTCGAGTCACTTCTGCAGTGTGAGTTTTCAGTTATATATATATATATATATATATATATATATATATATATATATATATATATATATATATATATATATATATATTGTAACGATAATCTCTTCCCAGAGATTGAGCCTGCTCTTCCTTCTTATTGTCACGTTCCCAGTAATATGTAAGATACGTTATTCAGTGGCTTAAACGTATATATCAAGACCAGCCACGCACCTGCAACTCCCCCTTCCCCCACTCCTGCACACCTGGTCGACCCGCCAACTGCTACTCCGAGTCAAACTACTGACTTGCGGCCGTCCTGCATTCTCATTGGCCGTTCAACAACACACCACTCCAGCTCCACACCAATCACATTCCTCGCCAAGGCATTCTCAGGACCGCCCAGCAGTTCTCCAGCCAGATATCTAGTGCTCTCATGCTATGAACACCTTTGACTCACCTCGTGTGATCAAGTAGAGGCTTATAGCTAGCACATATATTCCCAGCACTATTGTCATTTTTACTTATTATTGTATGTCATTTCTCCTCCCTTTAACGTAATTCATTTTTATGTTCAGTTATTTTTCCACTTGTTGTCTTGCACCCTTAAGCCAAGGTATTGCCTTTATTTCAATTTGTTTTTAGTGTTATTAATATCATTGTTTATTATTGTGTTTCATGTCTCTTCCCTTACCTTACCACAGATTATCAAACAAGCCGTCATTCTTTTTTTTCCCTTTTTTTTCTTTTTTTATTTTATGTGTGACCTGGCATTAACATCTGCCAGTGGAAGACTGCCGAACACCATTCTCCACTACTTTACCATCACATATAATTGGGGGCCTGTCCTAGGAGCTTCACTCAGGTATTGGTAATTGTGGTAAGCGTACTTGCTTTCATTCCCTTGCTTTCAATATTTACATTAATCACGTTTATTATTATATGGTGCTGTGTATATTGTGCATTACGGGAGTAGCATATGGTGAGTGTGAGACAACTTTGGATTACGTGGTGACTGTAGGCCGCAGTCATACTCTTAATTGGTCGTCTCCCCCTTCCGTGTTATTACCCGTGTTTAACATCTTTTGTCCCCAGATATTTCTCACATTTTTGACAGATTATCACATAGGTACCCTGGTACTGTGGTCTGTCTCCGGGTCAATAGCACCTAATTTCTGCAATCCGACTCTAGGAGGAAAAGAGGGCCAAAGTTCCTCTAGCACGGACTATTATTGGCGAACTGGGACCTCGCCGATAGTTCTCGTCACCAGTTGACACTCGCACCCCTATTCGTCGGTCAGAATAGATGGTCCTTACTCAAGGTAGGGAATTAGCTTTCTTTCTTTTGAGCACGAAAGTCGCTAATTCTGTAAGTACCATATTCAATTTCAGTGGGTACCTTGCTTATATTCTATAGTGACTCGGCAAGGTATGACTACATTTTTGTACTACCTCATTTATTTTGGAACCATTTAGTGTTTCACTTATTTTTGAAACTCAGTTTCAACTAATTAGTAGGATTTTCTTGCATTTATCCTCCCACAGTGAGTACCAGGTACAAGATTTCCTGCGACCTTAATCATTTACCATCTTGAATTAAATCTAATTATTAATAATTCCTCAGGATAGGTATCAGTTGCCACGTTTCCTGTTTCTGACATTCACCATTTTCTCACAGTATATTCGTGTCTCATTTATTTACCATGTTTCTTTCCAAACTTTCAAGGCAGATCCAGAAGGTGAAATCGAGAAATTACGTCACGCTAAGAGGGTCGAATTGAGAACTCTTGCACATGAGTATCAATTAGAAGTTCCCCCTGACGCCAACAAGTATGCCATGCATAATATAATTTTAGATTATCTTGCGGATGAAGGTATTATAGATTCTAATACTCACGAACAACATACCATTTCAGAGAAGCATGATTTGACAGCAATAAAGCTCAAGCTAGAACTTGCCAAGATCGAGCGGGAGCAACAACAGGAAGCAGCTGCAATCAGAAAGGAAGAACGAGAACGCGAGCTTCAACTCAAGAAAGAAGAGGCCGCACTGAAGAAAGAAGAATGTGAACGTGAGTTGGCCTTATACAAAGAGCGACTCGAGATACAACGTGAACACGACAAGCGACAGGCAGAAACAGCTCTAAACTGTCGTCACAGCGAACTCGCGATGGACGCTACACATCAAGCTCAACTCCAACAAGCTGCAGCTAGTCTTCCTCCAAGTTTCAATGTCTCCCATGCAAGTAAGTTAATGCCCCCGTTCATCGAAACGGAGGTTGATGTGTTCTTCACTACTTTTGAGACCCTTGCTAATCAACTTAGTTGGCCTGACGACCAATGGGCTACCCTTCTCCGAGTACATTTAACAGGTAGAGCAGCCGTCACACTCAGCACTTTGGCATCAGAAAACGACTACACCACCTTGAAGCAAGCTGTGTTGGACGCCTACCTTCTCTCCACCGAAAGCTATCGACGAAAGTTCCGTGACTACGTCAAGGCAAGTACCACCACCTTCTTAGAATTTGCTAACACCAAACGGAGATATTTCATGAAATGGCTGGAGGCAGCACATGTCTCTACTTTTCCAGAGCTTGTCAACCTCATACTGGTTGAAGAATTTTTGAGATGTGTACCTCCTCCTGTCCGCCTATACTTAGCAGACAAAGAAGAGACCGATTTGGTGAAGTGCGCGAAGTCAGCTGACACTTACAGCCTCATCCACCGGCTGACACCAGAACCTACCAGTAAGAAGTCTTGGTACAGTTACGAGAAAGCGAGCCCAGATCAAGGTACCTCTCAACTGTACTGCAGGTATTGTCGACTCTATGGACATACCATAGAAAAATGTGGTAAGTCCCAATCTAAAGGTAACATAGAACCTCCTAAGCCCAAACCTACTCACCCTAAGTCCGGTAAGCCTGTAATGAATGTTGGTGTTCATGCTAAAGATCTCTCTCTCTTTAGCAAGCATCTATATCCAGGAACTATCACTACCCACGGTTCAGATTCAGAGGGACGTTTTGGACTTAAGATCCTGCGGAACACAGCGGCTCTACAGTCGATCGTCTTGAAATCAGCTTTGCCCAACGTCGCCTACACAGGAGAGACTGTATTCATCACTGACCTTACTGCTACTACTCCTTATCCTCTTGCCAGAGTTTACCTAGATTGTCCCTTCGTGACCGGTGAAGTCCAAGTCGCCGTCAGGGAAAAGCCTTTTCCCATGCCTGGAGTGCAACTTCTCCTGGGCAACGACTTTGCAGAAGACCAACAGCCGAACAACCTGATCGTCAAGGACATATCCCAGGTGGGTAACTCTGTGTTGGATAACCCGATTTTTGAGCATGTTCCAGCAAAGGTTCAAGAGAGTGATGAAGGTTCTCCTCCTGTTATGGTGACCACCCGTGCTCAAGCTGCACGACCACAGCCAGCTGACTCTACTGCTACCGCTGTCCCTCAGGACCCTTCGAAACTACCCCTAATCTGACCGCTTTGGAGTTCCGTAAGTTACAGAGAGATGATCTTACATTGACACCATTATTCTTTCAGGCTGAGACCCAATCCGACAGTGTTCCTGGGTTCTTTATGGAGAACGAATTACTCTATCGCAGGTATAGACCCAGTAAACTGAAGGACGAGGACGATTGGGCAGACGTTGAACAGCTAGTGATTCCTACCAGCCTGCGGCCCACGATTCTACACCTGGCCCACGGAGCACTGTCACACTACGGGTTCAACAAGACTTACCATGGAATTCGAAGACTACTACTGGCCAGGTATGGTTAACGATGTCAAGAATCATGTCAAACTGTGCCACGTGTGTCAGTTAGCCGGGAAACCGAACGTTTCCATTCCCAGAGCACCACTGATACCCATCCAGGTGCCTGAGGAACCGTTCCACAGACTTATTATTGACTGTGTGGTCCTTTGCCTCGGACCAGTGCAGGCAACGCCTAATCTTAACTATCCTGTGTCCTACCACCAGATTCCCCATAGCAGTTCCAGTGAAAAACATTACGGCTGCTACAGTGGTGAAGAATTTATTGAAAATATTCACCCAGTATGGATTTCCGAGGGAGATACAGAGCGACTGTGGCACCAACTTCACCAGTGATCTCTTCAACGGACTCTGGAGGAGTTCAACATCAAAAGGTACTGTCCAGCCCCTATCATCCTGCTTCACAGGGTTCTCTCGAGCGTAGTCATCAGACTATCAAGGCACTCTTAAAAAAGTTTGCAATGAGACCTCAAGGTTGGGATAGGCAACTTGATCTCATTATGTGTATTTTCAGAAGTCTTCCCAACGAGTCACTAGGAGTATCTCCTTATGAGATGCTCTACGGACGTAAGTGCCGTACACCTCTCAAGGCTTTCAAGGATTCTCTACGTGATGCCACCTTCAGTGAGCATCAGAATGTGCCCCAGTATCTTCAAAACCTCCGACACATTCTAGAGAGGGTCCATTCCTTTGCTAGCAACAACCTAAGAAAGCCCAAGAGAGGATGAAGACTCGTTACGACCAGCACTGCCAAGTAAGGAAGTTTAAACCGGGAGACTTAGTTCTTGCCTATTTCCCTATCCCAGGTTCTCCTTTGCAGAACAGGTTCTCAGGACCCTACCGTGTTAAAGAGTGCCGGAACAACTTCAACTACGTTCTCGGACCCCCGATAGGCGGCGGAAGACCCAGCTGTGCCACATCAATCTGCTCAAGCTCTATCATGGGGTTCCTCCCACTGTGTTAACCAACTTCACCTCATTTACAGGTCCATACAGCCACAGTGAGACCTTCCCTGCTTCTCCTTCCGAAAACATGACACTGAGACAGCGCTTTCTAATTCGGAAATCCTTACTGACTTTCACCAATCATTTCAGACAATAATTGTGCTCCTCTATCATATTCTAATACATCTCTCGCCTCACCAGATATCACCAAGTCTCCATCCTATATCGACGCCAGTGGTACGGCAACGTGGGTGACCTGGTACAACAGGCGAGAGACTATACGTACAACTACCATAAACGACACACGAGCAACAAGGAGCTACTCGTCGTCCTGAACAGGCAACACTTTGCTCCATACCAGCAAGTACTCAGTCCACCACCATCTACATGGACACAACCATCTTCATTTCCTACAGACAGCCCAACTCGACCATCGACTACTTCTATAATGGCTTGCCAGCTACATCTTTCAGCCTGGAGATTGCTACACCCAGAGTCTGACTACATCATATCAGACGTCCTCTCCAGCATCACTGAGGTAGAGCTGCTCCACCTCCCACTCTAACCTCCGTGAACGTGACTCCACCAGAACCGCAGGCTTCGGGGGAGAGTTGTGACGATAATCTCTTCAAGAGATTGAGCCTGCTCTTCTTTTATCGTCACGTTCCCAGTAATATGCAAGATACGTTTTCAGTGGCTTAAACGTATATAGCAAGACCAGCCATGCAACTGCAACTCCCCTCCCCCCACTCCTGCACACCTGGTCGACCCGCCAACTGCTACTCCCAGCCAAACTACCGACTTGCGGCCGTCCTGCATTCTCATTGGCCGTTCGACAAACAACACACACTCCAGCTCCATGCCAATCACATTCCTCGCCAAGGCATGTCAGGACCGCCCCGCGTTCCCAGCAAGAATATTTAGTGCTCTCGTGCTGTGAACACCTATTTGACTCACCTCGTGTGATCAAGTAGAGGCTTATAGCTAGCGCATATAT
>WNGS01133236.1:0-19412 GCA_020271785.1 Procambarus virginalis
ACACACAGGAAGCAGCCCGTAACAACTCTCTAACTCCCCAATTCCAATTTACTGCTAGGTAATCAGGGTGAAAGAAACTCTGCTCATTTTGTTTCTGCCATCACCGGGATCGATCACCGACCCTAGGATACGAGTCCAGAGCGCTCTCCACTCAGCTATCAGGGCCTCCGTTTGTGTGTGTGGGTGTATGGGTGTGTACTCACCTAGTTGTGCTTGCGGGGGTTGAGCTCTGGCTCTTTGGTCCGCCTCACAACTGTCAATCAACTGGTGTACAAATTCCTGAGCCACTGGGGCTCTATCATATCTACATTTTAAACTGTGTATGGAGTCAGCCTCCACCACATCACTGCTAATGCATTCCATCTGTTAACTACTCTTGACACTTAACAAATTCTTTCTAACGTCCCTGTGGCTCATTTGGGTACTCAGTCTCCATCTGTATCCCTAGTTTGCATACCACCCATGTTAAACAGCTTATTTTATCTGCCCTGTCATTTCTCTGAGAATTTGTGGAGGCAGTGATCATATCTTCCCTTACCCCTCTGTCTCCAGTGTCGTGAGAGGCCTTTCCTCGTAACTCATACCTCTTATTTCTGGACTAGCTAGTGGGATACCACTGAACTTTTTCAAGCTATGTCTTGTGCTTCACAAAGTACGGGCTCCATGCTGGGCCCGTATACCCCAGGATTGGTCTTACATATGCAGTGTACACGGTTCTGAATGATTCCTTGCCAGCCTCGCATATGTCCAGATGTAATTTCTTCTTAAGAGGCTTCTGAGACAGGTTTCATGCGATTATCAACTCCTAAATCTTTCTCTCTGTCCGTTTCATGAAATACTTCATTTCTCATTCTATATCCTGTTTCTGGCCTCCTGTTTCCACCGGTTAGTTTCATTACCTAATATTTACTCGGGTTGAACTTTAATAGATATTTGTTGGACCATTCATTCAGTTAGTCCTGGTCATCTTGTAGCCTCAAATTATAAAGTATACAATGTTCATGGGCTTTATCTAGAATATTTAATAATTTCATAAATTGAATCTACAGGCAATCCCTTGTTAGGTCATACTCATTAGGTAACATCGCACTCCAAACCGGCCAGAACTCACCCACATGTTTACCTCTGTCCAATCTATCCTTCTGGGGATTTGCTCTCTGGCCGTTAGTGGGGGTGGACTTTCCCTGGTGTTGCCTTCCAGTTGACGGCTAGTGCGTGGAAGTGGGGGTTGCTGCTGTGGCCCGTGTGGCACCCTGCTGGTACCACACGGTACCACATGGTTTGTATATTGTGAACTCGGTGCAGAGTTTTTGAGTCAGGATGGGCTCTTCCGTGCCACTCTTGAAGAGAACCACCTCAGCTGAGTTGGAGTTTACCGTGCCCTTGGACAACACCTTGGTTGGAATTGTCTTGGAGGATGTACTCCAGGTCAGGTTGACGACTTTGATGGGAGTTCAGCTGCTCCAGGATCGTCGGGTGGTGGTAAAGTTTCGCAGGGAGGTGATTTTCATGAATTTCTCCATCGGTTGAAGAGCGTTCCTTCCCTCTGCCTTATGATGGCGGCTCCGTTTGTGTGCTGAACCTGAGTGTGGCTCTGATCTATGTGGCGGTGAGGGGCGCACAATTTGAATTTCTGGATAAGCATTTAACAAGGCTGTTTCGTCGGTTGGGAAGGTGCTGAGTGTGAGATGGAATGAAGTCGATGTTGGCAAATGTACCGGTCTGCTGGATAGTACCAGGACTCTCACGATGATCACTGAACATAGTGTTCCGTCTTCGTTGACCGTATTAGGGTTTATGTTGCGGTGCATGTATAAAAAGCAGCCCTGTACGTGTTTTTGCTGTGGTCACCTGGCAGCTGCGAGTGATGTGGACGCTGCTGATCGTGTGAATATCTTTCGTGAAAATGACTTTTCTGCTCTTCCGACACAGGACGTGACATCCCAGGCCGTGGCGATTGGGGATGTTACATCGTCTCTCAGCGTACTGGTTGTTGAATCAGTGTGTGTGTAGTGATTCCGGATTGAAGCGAGGATGGGGTGGATCGCTCTAGGATGCTGGAGACCGTCTGCCCGCTGGTGTGTGCAGATGTTATGGGCCCTGGGATTTCTGTGGTAACGGAGGTACTGGTTGGGGTCCATGATGTGCTACCTGGTGGTGGTGGTTCCGGAGCACCAGGAACCGTGTCTGTTGTGGTAAAAACTCCAGGCAGTATATCTTCTTTTAATTGACTTCAATAAAATAAAGTTTATCTTAATTTTTCTTAGTAGGTAAGAATTGAGTGGACTGTATGTACTTGTTAAAACTGCCTGAAATTAATTTCACATAAATTGGGGGGACAATTTGTAGCTTAACCACTTTGTAATGGCTCCTTAAACTACCAATTGTTTACCTAAGTTTAATTATTATAATATTATCATACCACATATGGTGGTCTAATCTACTATTATTTCAATAATTATTACTAGTTATGAATACTACTACTACAATATAACTAGAATGGCCTTATCTGAGCCTGTAGTAAGGCCTGCTAAGGCTGTGTCATGTTAGCATCTATGTGGGTGTGGCTCTGTGCCTCATGGTGCCAATGGCGGCTGTGGAGGCCTACAAGGCTGGCAACAGCTAGGTACATGTGCATAGTTCTACTGCTCAGCTACTTGCTGTTCCAAGTCACAATTTTACCTGTATGGGATGCAAAGAGTTAATATCTGTTCCCTGAACATATCTATACAGGTATAACATGGTATGTGAGGGCTGTAAAATGGGGTACACGTACATTTGTGGGGTGTTTCCCATATATCATAACCGACTTACTGTAAATGATTTTAAAATGTGTACACAATAAATCAAAACAGATACTTGGTAAGCCGGATACAATCGTTGTTGTAGTTGTTGATAGGCTGTGTGGCTGGTTGTTGACACGTAAATAGGTGTCTAGGTGTTACATCAGCTCTGGAGCCATGTGCAGCGTAAGGCTGCGTTTGTTATTGTTTACGTGTGAGCGTGGCGTCTGTAAGAGACGCTCTCCCTCCCTTGTTCCAATATTGTGGCTCTACTTCTAAGTTAAATTTACGTTAACAAGGGAATCAAGCTATATTTTGGTGTTAATAATTATATTCAGTCTTAATGAACACTTTTTCATTAAATTTAGACATTAAACTGTTGTATGAACAGTGGTTTAATATGTAAATACTGCGTCGACATCGATGACGTCACGGAGTCTCCCATTCTCTAATTTTAAGAGGATACTGTTAAGGGAAGACTACACTATTCGTGTATGAGTGTGTCGGTTTCCCGACATCTGTCGCAGTTGGTGTGCGTTCTTGGTGCTCATTTGTCGCTTCTGATGCTTCTGGTCTTGGGAGTTTCCTCCCAGTTTCCAGTATCGGTTCCGGCTATCTCTCTGGTGGGAGGTGTGCGGCTGTCTCGCCGACTTCAGAACCCGTTGTGTGCGGTTGTGTTGGTTCCTCAGATGAAGCGTAGGAAGGGTACTGCCAGGCCGTGGTCTCTTGAAGGTGTAGAAACGGTGGAATCGATGTATGATGAAGAGGAGGTGGCTGAGGCAGTGCTTAAGTATATGGCGAGGCGTAGTCACTGTTACCGGTATCGGGCTATGATCGTGAAACGCTGTGGGAGGTCGTTCACCCTGGTATTGTGGCCGTGAGAGATACGATTTCGTTGTGCTGAAGAAGGGGGGCTGTGACCTCTCCTCGTGCGACTTCTGCTTCATCGTTCCTTCGTTCTCAGGCTGAGGCGGGACCCGCTCCCTAATGTGTAGACATTGCCTCCAGCCAATACTTATGTGGAAAAACATGTTCCTTGATTTACTTTTTGTCTTAGTTCTTTGTTTTGTGATAAAATGTTCAGTTATGTTGTTAAGGTGTACTTTTCTTTTATATGTATAAACTCTCTGTTTTATAGAATGAAGGAAAACTTTGTTTTGTGCCATGCTCTGCTTGCTTGGCCAGGGTGTTTTGTAGGGTCTTTCTTTTCATTGGCCTGTATATTGGTTTGTGATGAGTGTTTTTTTTTTTTTGCTACATTGGTGTCGTGTTTGAATATTGGATATTCTAAAAGACTCTTTTGTAATTATTGTATGCATTTAACTACTTGTTTTCTTATTCCATGTAACGTAGTAGGCATCCATGAGTTTCAATAGACTATGGAGTTGCGCTTTGGAAAGCACAAGGTTTTTGCGCATTCCAGAGCACAACATCTCCATTATATATCTTATAAGTCGCAAGTATAAGCATATACTGTTATGACCCCATGTAGCCTTGGTGGAACGAGTGTATCCTAGTGCGAGTTATTCTGCCTTCCGGACCTGATTGAGAGGCCAGAGGAAAATGTATATATTAGATGTATAATAATTGTCAGTAAATAATTCAAAAATATGTGCAGAGGATTAGCATTTAAATAAGTGACATGAAATAAGATGTAGATACTTTGGAGACGTGAAGTAACGCTAGTAGGACGCCGTGACCTCACTTGGGCTACAGCAGTCGTCAGAGA
Organism: Procambarus virginalis; assembly: GCA_020271785.1. Lineage (NCBI taxonomy): Eukaryota > Metazoa > Arthropoda > Malacostraca > Decapoda > Cambaridae > Procambarus > Procambarus virginalis. The sequence continues at coordinate 4,513 of WNGS01133236.1, forward strand.
TGGTTTGTAAGTAGTTATCTCCTGGATGAAGGAAGGGGATAGAGCCCTGTGTTAGTGCTTGAGTGAAGGCTAGTTGATGTCAAGTGTGAGGAAGCTGTAAGGGCACTTCGTACACATTTCTCTGTGATTTTGATAAATTAAAGGTGACCTGGAAGTGTGTCAGTCGCGCCTTTGTGGAACTCTAACTGTGTTGCTTCTTCAGTAGGAAGGAAGCAAGCAGGCATTTCTGTTGTTGTGCCTGCTGGGCGTTTCTGTGTAATCAAGTCAAGAGAAGAAAAGCGGAGAGCCAGTCTTAAAGAAAATTTGTTGGACGTCTTAGAGGACGCTATCTTGGACGGCCGGAGATGAACGCCCTCGAGCTTCGAATTCTGTAGTTTGTGTGGGAGAATTGCAACGTTTGTGTTGGAGAACTGCAACGTTTGTGTGGGAAAACTGTAACGTTTGTGTGGAGAACTGCAACGTTTGTGTGGGAAAACTGCAACGTTTGTGTGGGAGAACTGCAACGTTTGTGTGGAGACGTTAGTGAGAGAACTTCGTACCGGAGGAGGAGTAAAGCTGAACTGCAAGGTGGTGCAGGACTTTGAGTTGAGGAGTGGAACTCCAGTGACATAGTGAAACTTCAAGGCCTGTAGGGATCTACACGTATCTTGGATCTTGTGTGAAGCCAGTGGAGGAGCTTCACTGACATTCAAGGAGGACTTCATGTGCAGCTGATTGGAGGAACTGCAGGAGTACCTTGCGTAATATTTTGAGCACCTAGATTGATGATTGTACTAGGGGACCTCACGTAATGGAACAGAGAATCTTACGGAAACGTTGTTGTTTAAGGAAGTGCTTGATTGCGTTTTGGCATGAAAGGCGCAGTGCAAGGTGAGAGATTAATGCTTTTTGTAGAGTATTAAATATGTGAATATTTTATGTGGCATGTATTGCAGCCTAAAGCAGTGAAGGGAGCAGAAGGTTGTAGGCTGAAGTTTAAGCAGCAGCCTGATACAGTTATAGGTTTCATAGATAAGGTGATATTAGAGTGTTACAGTTGGAAGCAGCCTAAGAGGTTGCATTGTGTTTTTTAACTATTCCTGTATGTATATTGTGTATGTACTTATGTATTAAATGTTATATTCGTTAGCTGGCTTTTGCTCTTGTCCTGGTGAGGCTTTCTGGCTAGAGAGAGAGAGAGAGAGAGAAAGATACGGCTATAACTTGGGTAATAGTGGACTATAACTAACTAAGGGGGGTTGAGAGATCATCCCACAGTTAGGAGAGTGCCCGAGAGTCAAAGCAGATTAAGAGCAGGTGTGTGTACTCATGACAACTAAGCAATATGAATCGTACCCCCGAAATAGAGGTGACGCTGAACCCCTCTCCCAGAACCAGACGCTTACCAGGGTCATCCCTCAAATAACTGCAAGCACTCCAGTGTCCATTGCTGGTCGATCGACGGAAGCGGAAGTGTGTCTATTGAGGTCGGCTGTTTGTTCTGTCAGGGAGTGGTTGGGGTCTCAGTTCGACGGTAAGCAAGTATAACGTCGAATCAAATAACAAAGTTTCATTGTATAACAACCCCCAATCCCCAGCCTTCCCTAATAATATGTCTTATACGTCGCAAGTACTTGTTTACTATTCATGTTCCCTCAAGTTTTTTAATGTTGATTGATTTACGTTGGGGTTTCTGGTTTCATTATGAGATCTGTGCATCTGCAATTGTTTGGTGTTTCTTAACTATTTGCAAATATTGTTCTTTTGAATATATAAGGACTGAAAAAAGTCTATCCATCTGAAGAAATTCCTTAGTCCACAAGATGTTGATTCTAGTCTTATGACTATAGACACTTGCATTATACTGGACATTAAATACACTTAAAGTAATCCATCATATATAAAATTTATTTACGATACATAAGAGACAATTATATTCAGAGGTGACAGAAGTGCTTAATAGATAGATCATATTCAGGGAGTGATAGAAGTGCATAATTGATAGATCATATTCAGGGAGTGATAGAAGTGCATAATTGATAGATCATATTCAGGGGGTGATTGAAGTGCATAATTGATAGATCATATTCAGGGGGTGATTGAAGTGCATAATTGATAGATCATATTCAGGGGGTGATTGAAGTGCATAATTGATAGATCATATTCAGGGAGTGATAGAAGTGCATAATTGATAGATCATATTCAGGGGGTGATTGAAGTGCATAACATACAGATAGAAATATTCAAGGGTGATAGAAATATTGTGTATTTCTGTGCATAAAATATTGAGCGAACACACAGGGTTTGCAGCAGTCAATACCTGTAAAACCACTGTTCACCACATGGTAAGAACCCACTCGAGACTTACCTACTACACACTCAACCAACTTCACACTTAACCCACTACACACTTATCCAATACATACTCAACCAATTAGACACTCAACCAACTAAAAATGGAACCAAATAAATATTAAACCAATTAGCAACTGAACCATTTATAATCTAAGCTTGTTTTCTATTACAAATAGAAATATTCAGTGTATAATTAACACATGACCTTTCCACTGACATCTACAATTGCACAATGTACAATATATATGTATAAATGATATATATAAATATTGTAAAGATAATACAAGAATGTAACAACTCTTTTATATATCTCAAAAAAAATGTAGGAGAAAATAATAATAATAATAATAATAATAATAATAATAATAATAATAATAATAATAATAATTATAATAATACAATGAGATTAATCACACTATCGTAATGCATCAATGAGATAATCCGTAGGAGCCGTGAAGAGGGTTCGAACCTGAGTGTTCCCGGGCACATGTTCTAACAACTAGACCATTACAAGGTGACAAAGACATACACGACAGTGCCAAAGTGCCCATGAGGGAGGCGGGGGGGAGGTATGAAAATCTAGGTCGGCTTCAGGGGAAGCCTCAGGAGTACTCAAGGCTGCAGTTGGATTCCAGGTTGCAATCCTTTTGACCATGTCGTGCCCTAGTGGTCTAGTGCGTGTGCCTGGGAACATCTAGCGCACAGGTTCGATTCCTCATCATGGCTCCTAAGGATTTACTCAATTATAAAAATAAGATGATGGCAGTGTAGATGTACACACTGTTGTCCCAGGAAGTTGATCACAGTCTAGATGTTATCTTGAGTTATCTTGAGATGATTTCGGGGCTTTTTAGTGTCCCCGCGGCCCGGTCCTCGACCAGGCCTCCACCCCCAGGAAGCAGCCCGTGACAGCTGACTAACACCCAGGTACCTATATACTGCTAGGTAACAGGGGCATAGGGTGAAAGAAACTCTGCCCATTGTTTCTCGCCGGCGCCTGGGATCGAACCCAGGACCACAGGATCACAAGTCCCGCGTGCTGCCCGCTCGGCCGACCGGCTCCCTAGACGTGTACACACTGTTGTGTACAATGTACACACTGTTGTCCCAGGAAGATGATGACAGTGTAGATGTACACACTGTTGCCCCAGGAAGATTATGACAGTGTAGATGTACACACTGTTGTCCCAGGAAGATGATGACAGTGTAGATGTACACACTGTTGTCCCAGGAAGATTATGACAGTGTAGATGTACACACTGTTGTCCCAGGAAGATGATGACAGTGTAGATGTACACACTGTTGTCCCAGGAAGACGATGACAGTGTAGATGTACACACTGTTGTCCCAGGAAGATTATGACAGCGTAGATGTACACACTGTTGTACCAGGAAGACGATGACAGTGTAGATGTACACACTGTTGTCCCAGGAAGATTATGACAGTGTAGATGTACACACTTTTGTCCCAGGAAGACGATGACAGTGTAGATGTACACACTGTTGTCCCAGGAAGATTATGACAGTGTAGATGTACACACTTTTGTCCCAGGAAGACGATGACAGTGTAGATGTACACACTGTTGTCCCAGGAAGATTATGACAGTGTAGATGTACACACTGTTGTTCCAGGAAGATGATGACAGTGTAGATGTACACACTGTTGTCCCAGGAAGACGATGACAGTGTAGATGTACACACTGTTGTCCCAGGAAGATTATGACAGTGTAGATGTACACACTGTTGTCCCAGGAAGATCATGACAGTGTAGATGTACACACTGTTGTCCCAGGAAGATTATGACAGTGTAGATGTACACACTGTTGTCCCAGGAAGTTGAGCACAGTGTAGATGTACACACTGTTGTCCCAGGAAGAGGATGACAGTGTAGATGTACACACTGTTGTCCCAGGAAGATGATGACAGTGTAGATGTACACACTGTTGTCCCAGGAAGATGATGACAATATAAATGAACACACTGATGTTCCTCTGATATAGATGGTGAGAAAACGATTTTTGTTTTTGGGAACTAAATAAGCAAAATTATAGTTTTTTGTTTTTATGCTTCAGGTGGATGTTTGTATGTGTCATGTGGATGTTTGTATGTGTCATGTGGATGTTTGTTTGTGTCATGTGGATGTTTGTATGTGTCATGTGGATGTTTGTATGTGTCATGTGGATGTTTGTTTGTGTCATGTGGATGTTTGTATGTGTCATGTGGATGTTTGTATGTGTCATGTGGATGTTTGTATGTGTCATGTGGATATTTGTATGTGTCATGTGGATATTTGTATGTGTCATGTGGATGTTTGTTTGTGTCATGTGGATGTTTGTATGTGTCATGTGGATATTTGTTTGTGTCATGTGGATGTTTGAATGTGTCATGTGGATGTTCGTATGTGTCATGTGGATATTTGTTTGTGTCATGTGGATGTTTGTATGTGTCATGTGGATGTTTGTATGTGTCATGTGGATGTTTGTTTGTGTCATGTGGATATTTGTATGAGTCATGTGGATGTTTGTATGAGTCATGTGGATGTTTGTATGAGTCATGTGGATGTTTGTATGAGTCATGTGGATGTTTGTATGAGTCATGTGGATGTTTGTATGTGTCATGTGGATGTTTGTATGAGTCATGTGGATGTTTGTATGTGTCATGTGGATGTTTGTATGAGTCATGTGGATGTTTGTATGAGTCATGTGGATGTTTGTATGAGTCATGTGGATGTTTGTATGTGTCATATGGATGTTTGTATGAGTCATGTGGATGTTTGTATGTGTCATGTGGATGTTTGTATGAGTCATGTGGATGTTTGTATGTGTCATGTGGATGTTTGTATGTGTCATGTGGATGTTTGTATGAGTCATGTGGATGTTTGTATGTGTCATGTGGATGTTTGTATGTGTCATGTGGATGTTTGTATGAGTCATGTGGATGTTTGTATGAGTCTTGTGGATGTTTGTATGTGTCATGTGGATGTTTGTATGTGTCATGTGGATGTTTGTATGAGTCTTGTGGATGTTTGTATGTGTCATATGGATGTTTGTATGTGTCATATGGATGTTTGTATGTGTCATTTGGACGTTTGTATATGTCATCTGAAGGTTTATATATGTCATCTGAAGGTTTATATATGTCATGTGGATTGTATATGTTATATGGATGTCTATTTGGATGCTTCTGTATATCATTCAGAGTGTATGAATCATGCGGAAGATTGTATATATCGTTCAGGTGGTGGGTGCCATGTGGTGGCTGGAATGATTTATTCGTATATTGATATACATTGTTCACTATATCGTAAGTATTATAATGTTTATCATGAGAGTGTGATATTTGCTGACGATCTTCATCATGTTGTGGTGCGTATACTGCATGGCAATGATTGTATGGATCAGGAGGGTGATTGTATGGACCATGTGTGTGATTGTATGGATCATATGGTAGTTTGTATGGATCTTGTGGGTGATTGTATGGATCATGTGGGTATTTGTATGGATCATATGGGTGATTGTATTTATCATGTGGATGATTGTATGGATCATGTGGGTGATTGTATGGATCATGTGGGTGATTGTATGGATCATATGGTAGTTTGTATGGATCATGCGGGTGATTGTATGGATCATGTGGGTGATTGTATGGATCATGTGGGTATTTGTATGGATCATGCGGGTGATTGTATGGGTCATGTGGGTGTTTGTATGAATGATTGTATGTACCATGTGGGTATTTGTATGGATCATGTGGGTGATTGTATGGGTCATGTGGGTGTTTGTATGAATGATTGTATGTACCATGTGGGTATTTGTATGGTTCATGTGGGTGATTGTATGGATCATGTGGGTGATTGTATAGATCATGTGGTAGTTTGTATGGATGATTTGGTCTGTAACTATCATGTGTATTATTGTATACATGATCTTCGTACTGGTATGTATGATAAGGATTGAGTGCATGATATGGTTGCTTACCAGTATGACGTAATCCATATGTATCTTTTGGGTTGTGTGTGTCATCCGGTTTGTATGTGTCATGCAAGTTGTATGTGTCATGTGAGTTGTATGTTTTATGTGGGTTGTAATAGACATGTGGAGTGTGTGTATGATGCGGAGTGTGTGTATGATACGGAGTGTGTGTATGATACGGAGTGTGTGTATGATACGGAGTGTGTGTATGATATGGAGTGTGTGTATGATACGGAGTGTGTGTATGATACAGAGTGTGTGTATGATACGGAGTGTGTGTATGATACGGGGTGTGTGTATGATGCGGAGTGTGTGTATGATACGGAGTGTGTGTATGATATGGAGTGTGTGTATGATATGGAGTGTGTGTATGATTTGAAGTGTGTGTATGATACAGAGTGTGTGTATGATACGGAGTGTGTGTATGATACGGAGTGTGTATATGATACGGATTGTGTGTATGATACGGAGTGTGTGTATGATACGGAGTGTGTGTATGATACGGAGTGTGTGTATGATACGGAGTGTGTGTATGATACGGAGTGTGTGTATGATATGGAGTGTGTGTATGATTTGAAGTGTGTGTATGATACAGAGTGTGTGTATGATGCTGAGTGTATGAGTGATATGAACTATATGTATGGTTCTGGGTTTGTGTATGATACGGGGTATGTGTATGATACGGAGTGTGTGTATTATACAGAGTGCGTGTATGATATGGGGAGTGTTTATGATACGGAGTGTGTGTATGATACGAGCTATATGTTTGATTATGGGTGTGTTTATGATACGGAGTGTGCGTAAGATATGGGGTTTGTGTATGATAAGGAGTGTGTGTATGATACGGGGTATGTTTATGATACGAGGTGTGTGTATGCCGGGCAGTATATTTTTGAGCTGTTACTTGAGGGAAGAGACCATCATCAGCAGGTGATGACCCGACGACTTGTGGAGTCCTTGTCCTCCTTGGTGGCCCCACAGCTGGTGGCCCCACAGCTGGTGGCCCCACAGCTGGTGGCCCCACAGCTGGTGGCCCCACAGCTGGTGGCCCCGCAGCTGGTGGCCCCACAGCTGGTGGCCCCACAGCTGGTGGCCCCACAGCTGGTGGCCCCGCAGCGGGTGGCCCCACAGCTGGTGGTCCCACAGCTGGTGGCCCCACACCGCTACGACTGAAGAAAGAGTCAGTAGGGGCGGCGCTGGGTGGAGTGGTGTTGCGGGATTTAATCCTGATGAAGGGTGTTGTGGTGGATGATGCTTGAGGGAGCTCGCTCTCTGCCGGCCTTAAGACAAGCAGGACTAGCCCTGTGGAGGAGGTAGTTTGTGTGAGTGCAACAATCTAAGACACTGCAGGTGCAGGAGGTAGTTTGTGTGAGTGCAACAACCTAAGACACTGCACGTGGAGGAGGTAGTTTGTGTGAGTGCATCAACCTAAAACACTGCAGGTGGAGGAGGTAGTTTGTGTGAGTGCATCAACCTAACACACTGCATTCTCAGACTCTCTTCCAAGACCCCCACCGTCAGTACTCGTGACACGACAGTGACGACTCTTCCAAGACCCCCACCATCAGTACTCGTGACACGACAGTGACGACTCTTCCAAGACCCCCACCATCAGTACTCGTGACACGACAGTGACGACTCTTCCAAGACCCCCACCATCAGTACTCGTGACACGACAGTGACGACTCTTCCAAGACCCCCACCATCAGTACTCGTGACACGACAGTGACGACTCTTCCAAGACCCCCACCATCAGTACTCGTGACACGACAGTGACGACTAGCAGAATAATATGATCGTTGATACATAAATATCATGAGTTACAAACAGAATTTGTGAATGAAGAATTGAACTTCGGATTGAGTGGGATTCCTGAGAATCTGTTATGACGAATGAAGTTTTGATAAATATTAGAGTTGACTCAAATCTAGTGCAGTGAACCACTCAGTATGACGTCCACTTACACTCGTCATCATTTAATCTTTAGAAACAGTCCGATTTACCGTTCTGCCAGGCCTATGGACCGTTTGACAGGCCTATGGACCGTCTGACAGGCCTATGGACCGTCTGACAGGCCTATGGACCGTCTGACAGGCCTATGGACCGTTCTGAAAGGCCTTTGGACCGTTCTGACAGGACTCTACAGTAACAGGCACGAGCATAAGATCCTGACAGTTAATCGAGACAAACTTTCTCCCGCTGACCACTGTGTGGGAATGGAAATTCCCTCAGTTAGTTTTTCTAGTTTTCTAGATTAGGCTAGAGTGTAGGGTGCACTCTAGAAAAGAAGTTTTTCAAACTACATGCACTTGTGTGGTGTTCGATGAAAGCTTATGCTAAGGACCATTGTTTAAGACTAGCCAGGAGTCTGTGACTGCTGTGTAGAGAGTTACAGAATTTAGTCTGTTTTCTGTGAAATGGGATTTGAGAGAGTGAGTATGGTATGAGAGGGTACTTGAACACGCTAGCCAACGGTTTTAAAGGTGGGGGGACAGAGGGGTGAACGTTGCCTCCCCCAACCTGTGAGGTATGACGTCACACACCTAGGCCTTCCCCTCCTTATGACGTCACAGGACGCCTCATGGTAAGAACATCTGTGATTCGTCTAGGCACCTATGCCTCGTGGGGATGTTTAGGCGCGAAAGGCTGTGAATCGTTGCGGCACTATAGGCTGTGCCGGCTTTGTGCTGATTGGTCAAGACAAGGAGGGGGGGACGGGCATCTTTTGAGTCCCTTAGCCCACCAAAAGGCAGTCTAGGACCGGCGAGCAGAAGACAAGGTGTCCCCGGGTGGGGGTGGCGTGTCTGCCACCTCCACCACCATTAATCCCTGTGTCATACTTATTACTCATCGCGCATGGTGATCCTGCCATCGTGGATCGTGTCGGGATCCGTTTTGCGTTCTCCGGGCCTTACTCCTTGGCTTCCTTACTCCGGGCCAAGGAGTAAGGAAGGAACTGTATAATAACTCTAGAGACAGTGTTCATTCATGAGGCCCCAGGCAAGCCTCGTGGTGTATCAGATGTGGTTGCTCACATCTGGTGTTATGTGTTTTCCTGTCTATGTTAACGGACAATTGGTGGAATAGGGCAGAGCCTACCAGGGTAATTGAGGTGAAATTACAGGCCCTGTTGGACTTTGAAATTCCACCTTGCCGTGTCCGCCATGTTGTGTCGCCCGCCATTATCACACAATGTTTACGAGCGAGCCTTGCTCGTTAGTGATGTGGGTGTGAGAGAATCTGCCACCCACGGTTGTGTAAACCTGAGACTCCAGCATGAGGTCTCGGCTACCCCGCGCCGCACCGCTCCGTGGTCAGACACCGTGAAGCCATGTGATGGCCACACCCTGGCCACCCACCTGTGGGCCACACCGGCCACACTGCGCGCCACCTCATCCTGGGTGGGGCACTGCGACCACCTCGCGCTACTCCGTGGCCACCCCTTAGGGCCACACGGTGGCAACATGTCTTGGCCACCCGTTTGGGCCACGCTTGGCCACATGCCCTGGTTACACCCTAGGGCCACATCTAGTCGACGCACGTGGGAGCGAGCTAAGTATTCTGCAAGTGAGGCTGTGACCGGGTGAATGAATGAAAGAGAGTGGTAATCGTGAGTACACATTATTTGTAATGTTACTGTGTCTCAAGACTGATGTTAATTCCGGTACCAGCTGTGTTGTCCCATAGCGCCTGCCAGGCGAGGGAAGTAGCTGAGAGACAGCTGTCTGTACTGACGTCAAGGTGACTGTCTGTGAAGGTGTATGTTACACACAGAACCACACATGTAGATGTATATAGATATATATTGTGTGTAGACTGACTCGAATATGTAAACCGGTCAGTGTAGAGATTTACCATATAAGTGATCGTTGATCTGTCAATTCAATATATATCGTTCAGAGTCAAGATTAATTAATGCCATGTTGCCGCAAGTTAATTATCATTGCAGAGGTAGGCAGGCCAGTGTAGTAGGGTTGTCAGTGGGCACCCTGAGGTCTGTATAATTATGTATAATTATCTCTAGTGATATATAATTATATATATATATGTAATTTTATGATGCATGATTGGTCGCTATTTGATTATTGATCATTGATTAGTGTGTGTGTACCATTTCCATGTGTTTCATTTGCATGTATATTATTCTGTGTTGTGTTGTGAGTCAGTAAATGTGATTACTGACTGATTGCCTAATGATGGCATTAGCATGTGGGGTATGCTGACGGCATCATTATGTTGTATGTTTGGGCAGTGTTGTTGTTTGGTATACGTTATATTACTGCCCTAGGAACTGTGTTGATGATTTAAAGAGGTCCCTTTCATTATTCAGGGTAATTCACAGTACTTGATGAGAGAGCAAGCAATTGATTGGTTAATCTGCCTAATTATGAGAATTAGTGCCAGCTGTCAGCGTAGCGATAGCTGGCATAACGTAAATTAACGTCAAGTAACGTTTTTGTAAATTACGTATATTAACGTAAATTGTTTTGCTGAAGAAGTGATTGCACACAGTAGTCCCTTGCAACTGTTGCAAGATTAGAGGGGGCAGTAATGTAGGTATACTTTTGTTGTTGCCAAACCGTGTGTTATTACTGTGAGGGTACAGTAATTACAGTGTTGCAGAGAGCTGCAACCGTGTGTGGGTTGTGCATTTATGTGTGACCTATGTAACCTGGGATTACTTTGTGCTTCTTTAAGTTGTGTTGAGGACTTAAGGATTCAGTGAGAGTTAATTAACGGGTATTAACTTTATAAGGGGTTGCACATTACTTAATGAGTGTGGGAGCTGTTAAGGGAAACAGTGGTGAGCTTGTTGAGATACGTTTCAGGTGCAATTAATTGTCTGTGGGACAACTTATTGACTACTCTAGCTAATTGTGTAATTAGCATTTTCATCATGAATTCACATAGTGGGGAGGAACTGTCAGAGTCTGAAAGTATTTGTGTTAACGTAATTTGCTCGAGACTAATTACCTTTCTGGGGTATAGGAATTAGTAGCTCATGATAATTAGTGGAGTAATTAATGTCAAAGGTCTTGATGACTCGGTAAAGTGAGGTCAAGGAGCTAGCATAACTCGTTATATTAATCATATCCTGTCTTGTGACAGTGGATTAAGATGCACTCATGTTAATTAGTGAGGTAATTAACACCTCGTCCATGAATTCACAGTGTTTTATGAGACCTGCTTAGGCAGTGCGGAGTGAGACGTATTTATGTATAATTAATTATCGGTCTTGGTGACAATTAATTAATTGCTCGGGGTTAATTAGAGTAATTAACGCTCATTAAAGTAAAAGCTTGACATGGACTGTTAAGAAGCTACCAAGATAGTGGTAGGCTTAGTTAACGTAACTCGACTAGGATTTAATTAGTTGTGCGTTTGACATTAATTAGGAATTACTCACTGAATACTTGAAAGGAGTCAAGTGTGATGTAATTTAATAGACTTTGAGTTATTGTTAACAAGATGACTTATAAACAAATCCATCACGTTAGTGTGATCTCTGTCTGTGAAGATGACTTGCGTTAAGAGAGACAAGTGTTTGTGATTAACGTAAAGTACTTTGTTGCTGACTGCTGTAGACAGTCAATTAACGTAATTAATCACATAATCAATTTTGTAATTGATTAAGGCAATTTCTTTTGTTTATCGTCTGGTGACGGGAGTAAAAGTAACTTAGGGATTAGTGGAGTAGTGTCTCAGAATCCCACCTTCCCGGCTTTGTTTACTGTTTACAGTGCAACTTCTTGCAGAGAGTTGCAAAGAGTGTTCACATTAGGTTGTGATAGGGGGGAGTCAGTGTTAGACTACCCGCCTAGTTACGTGGGTATCTCGCCTGGAGGGTTGGAGGACCCGTAAGATTGTGATTATAGTATCTGTTCACCGTGAAGCCGTGACAATATTGATTGCAAGTTTGCGTCACCAGTGGGCATCATTGTTCAGTTAGTTCATTTAGTCAGCCCGAAGTGTCAGCAAGATGAAGACTGCTGTCATTTCTCGAGGGGCTGTTGAATAGCTGTGTTGCAAGTGCCACTGGATAGACATTAACGTAACGAATCACTGACTGTGGTGTAAACTAGGCTTGTGAATTATTTGTTTGCAATATTGCGTCGTCAGTGGGCACACCTGTGTTCAGGTTAGTTCAGTATGCAGCCGCACAGCAATGGACCAGAGTTGTTGCTATTTAGCTGTTGTTATAGTGTCACTTGATGGACATTAACGTAACGTAAGCTCGATGTTGTAGTAGTTTAGTCCCATGTAAATAAATTATTTTGTTATAGAAAACGGTCTATGATGTCAACCCTTCAAACATTCTTTTCCACTCATGTTCTGCTTTATACGATTGTTGCAATGTGATCTTTTTTTCAAATGACGGCTGTTCTTGGGAAATTTGAATTCCAATTCATAGCACCACATCAAATACAAATATTGGATTGTGAGAACCCGTCGGTTAACCTTTATTGGTTTTAACGTCCTTTTTAACTAGGAGGAACCAGCGACCTAAGTGGACAGGTTTTCACCCTTGTGGTGGAAGCCTGGCGGTTTGCTCCCGCTTTTCCTTTTTCTATTGATCTCATGCTTAGAGTAGAAATATGTGCAGTGTACAGTTCTTTATGCTTGAGGTCCAAAATCTCACAACCACTGCTTAGAGATATTATATCTTCAACTAAGCGCTGGATACTAGTTCAGATCAAGGCACAGCTGCACCGAACTGATTCACACTCGCTTAGACAGCCAGTTTGACAAGCAGAATGACACTGATTGTTAATGAAGCTGTTCCATCTATTATATCTGGTATTGTAAAGTGTCACAGAATAAAATTAAAAGAATATTTACCAATGAACAACTATTTAAACCGTTTTTTTTTCAAGGAAACTTGTCGAGTTACGGAAAATATATTTGGGAAACGAAGTCTCGTTATGTTTAACGAAATATTCCTTACCCATCACCACTCCGAGGACGGCCATTGTCAGCGATCTGAAAGACAATTAACCAATCAAATTTTCATAATTTATTTACCAAATATACAATTATTAACATTCAGAATTTATAGGGTCCATGTACACTGAGAAGAGTATATGGAGGGCCCCCTGGCAAGGAAGAGTACATGGGGGCCCCCAGACAGAGAAGAGTACATGAAATGGCCCATGACAAATAGGATTACATGGAGGGTCCCCTGGCAAGGAAGAGTACATGGAGGGCCCCTGGCAAGTATGAGTTACATGGAGGGCCCCCTGGCAAGGAAGAGTACATGGAGGGCCCCTGGCAAGTAAGAGTACATGGAGGGGCCCCTGGCAAGTAAGAGTACATAGAGGGCCCCCCTGGCAAGTAAGAGTACATGGAGGGCCCCTGGCAAGTAAGAGTACATGGAGGGCCCCTGGCAAGTAAGAGTACATGGAGGGTCCCTGGCAAGTAGGAGTACATGGAGGGGCCCCTGGCAAGTAGGAGTACATGGAGGGTCCCTGGCAAGTAAGAGTACATGGAGGGCCCTTGGCAAGTAAGAGTACATGGAGGGCCCCAGGCAAGTAAGAGTACATGGTGGGCCCCCTGGCAAGTAAGAGTACATGGAGGGCCCCTGGCAAGTAAGAGTACATGGAGGGCCCTGGCAATTAAGAGTACATGGAGGGCCCCTGGCAAGTAAGAGTACATGGAGGCCCCCTGGCAAGTAAGAGTACATGGAGGGCCCCTGGCAAGTAAGAGTACATGGAGGGCCCCTGGCAAGTAAGAGTACATGGAGGGCCCCTGGCAAGTAAGAGTACATGGAGGGCCCCTGGCAAGAAAGAGTACATGGAGGGCCCCTGGCAAGAAGAGTACATGGAGGGCCCCCTGACAAGTAAGAGTACATGGAGGGCCCCTGGCAAGTAGGAGTACATGGAGGGTCCTTGGCAAGTAAGAGTACATGGAGGGCCCTTAGCAAGTAAGAGTACATGTAGGGCCCCCAGGCAAGTAAGAAAGTACATGGTGGGCCCCTGGCATGTAAGAGTACATGGAGGGCCCCCTGGCAATTAAGAGTACATGGAGGGCCAAGTGACAATTAAGAGTACAAGGTGGGCCCCCTGGCAAGTAAGAATACATGGAGGGCCCCCTGGCAAGTAAGAATACATGGAGGGGCCCCTGGCAAGTAAGAGTACATGGAGGGCCCCCTGGCATGTAAGAGTACATGGAGGGCCCCTGGCAATTAAGAGTACATGGAGGGGCCCTTAGTAAGTAAGAGTACTTGCCAGGAGGTATTACTAGTAGGTATTAAGACCCTACACCACTGTGGAACTTAACCCTGTGTTACTGGCTGGTATTAAGAACCTACACCACTGTGGAACTTAACCCTGTGTTACTGGCTGGTATTAAGAACTAACACCACTAACCTAACAACTAACGTATGATGACAGGCTTCATCATATGCTGTTTAACGAAGGTATTAATAATATAGTTCAATAAAATCATGTTAAACTGTTCTTTGTTCTGAACAATTTATTCCACACAAATTTCGCAATAAAAAAAACTGTTAGGCCCGATATTTCTCTCTACCAATATTTGTCTTCATTGTGTTGTGTTTCCCCTCCCTCCCTCCTCCCCCACAAATTCCCCACCAACA
>WNGS01133238.1:0-10949 GCA_020271785.1 Procambarus virginalis
TTTAGACCAGTCCCGCCGAAAGGCATCCAACGCGAACGCTGCGCAGTCGGGAAGGCGTCACATCGGGAGAAGCCGAGACCACAAGACGCGAAGAGGTCCACATCTGGGAGACCGTACGTCTGGCAGATCAACGAACGAGTCCGTCGTCGACCGTCCACCCCGTGGAGAGGGGAGCGAGACGGACCGTCCGCCAGAACGTTGGACACTCCCCGGACGGAACCACACGGAGAGCCAAACCCGGGAATCCAGCAGACGAGCACTCGCAGGGACCAATCCAAGAGCTAAGGACTGAAGAGAACCCCCGCGGTTCAGGCAGGAACCACTGGAGTACAGTCCAAACGGAGGTAAAGGGCGATCCCCGAGCGACCCGAATCCTCCGAAGCGCGAACCAGACAGCTGCGAACTCCGAAACCGTGCTGTGAGCCGATGGAGGACGAACCCCACCGTCCTGGCCTGCCTGGTGAGCACTGGTCACAAAGCCCCAGCCAAGAGACGACGCGTCCGTGAACACAACGAGCGAGGGCTCGGGAAGGTGCCAAGGCACCGAACCCTGAAAAACCCCGAAGAGGAAGCCGGTGACGCAGCAACCGACAAAAGACCCCCGGAGGGAGAAACCCACGATCGCGAGAGAGGCGGAAAGGAAATCCCCGAAGAAACCAAAACAGACGCCGCAGCCAAACCGACCCGGCGGGTAGACTAGCACGGCGAAGTTCAGACTCCCGCACAACCGCTCAAGCAACCGCTGAGCAACCGAGACGTCTCATGCACCGCCGAAGGCGGGACCACAGCTGCAGGAACACGTCTGGAGGAAAGAATGAGTGGCCCAATAGCCCTAAACAAGGACCAGGCCCGAACCGGGATGGAAACATATGGAAAAAACCTCCCGATCACCAGGACACCAAACCCGGCGATCTGGAAGGAACCACACCCCTGGCGAGCAGACATGCGGACTGACTGGGAGCCCACACCAGCCAGACGTCGAGGTAGGCCATACACCGAATCTCAGACACAGACAGGGAACAAGATCCGGGAAAGATGCAAAAATTTCAAAGTGCTCAGCACAAAATAGGGCAGGCAACAAAAGCAGCCAGCCGGAAGCCCACCACCAACCGTGCCAGACCCAGAAAAACCTGGGAGGAACGCGCCAAGAGGTGACCTGGAGGTCCAGGGCCACCATCCAGGCACCCGGCCCCCAACAGAAGCCGGACCCCAGAAGGAAGGGACGGACCGACCACGTCCAACGTACCCACGAAGATGACACGACGAAACGCAGGGAAGAAGCCCCCCCCGCCAGCTCTGAACCCCCCAAAGGGGAGAAGCGTCACCGATGCCACCAGAGGCCGGAAGACGACGCAAAGCGCCCAACAGCAGGACCATGCGAGAGGCAATAGAGCAAGCTGCTCCCCCAGCACCCCGCCAACAGAGAAAAAAAAAAAAATTATAATAAAAGTACACATACACATTATGCATATACATATACACAAACAGATATGACATGTATACACATGCACACACACCACACAGCGTACACATGCACAAGCATACACCCAGGCATTAGGAAGCAATGTGGCGGAGGCTGACTCCCTACACAGTTTATAGTGTAGGGATGATAGAGCCCAACAGGCTCAGGAACCTGTACACCTGTCGAACGACGGTTGAGAGGCGGGACCAAAGAGCTAAAGCTCAACCCCCGCAAGCACAACGAGGCGAGTACATACAATGTAAATGTAAAGTACAAGTTGCCGACCAGTGGGCAGAGCACCACACCGGCTAGGCAAAGAAGGCACTAAACTGCATCAAAAGGCCCACCTCGACAGCAAAACCCCAAAGGCCCAGCACAACAACATGTGCCTAGACCCAAAAAGAGCAGTCTGCAAGCCAGGAAGACCCCGGAACCCCAGAAGCAGAACCAGGTCACATGAGGAAACAAAGCCCCCTGAACCCACAAAAAGGGGCCCAAGAGAAGAAACCTCTGGAAAAACCAAAGAACCCAAAGGAACCCAGAATCGAACCAGGGGAAGCCAAACCACCACAATTGCCGGCGGAGAACACCACAAAGGCAAGCGCAGCCCCCTACAGAACCCTCTGGGAAACAGTCAGAACAGACCGAAAACCGAGGGACAAGGTGTGGGAGCAAGCCTAACAGCCAGAAACACTGAGCCCCAAACCCATGGGCCCAGAAGCCCGGTGGAAATAAACACCCAAAGGAACAGTAACGGGCAGAAAAAACCAGAAAAGCAAAAAAACGACAACAGGAGAAGAAAACCCCTGAAAAAAGGGTGAAAAACTCACCCAGACGCTCGCTCGCACACCCAGGCGTATGTAAACAAACCGCAACGCCGCCCTGGTGGCCACGCCGGGAAACAGGCAGACGAAAATGGCCGCCAGCAGGGGCTGTGCTGGACGCTAAGAGACAAAACACGCCAGCAAAAGTGGGAAGCAAGCAGACTGGATGGGCTAAAAACTCCGCCCAAAAGCAGAAAAACCCCGGCAGGGGCAAACCGCCCCAGAACTGCTAGCAGGCATCCCCACAGCCCGGGAACCAGCAACAGAGGCCCCGGGGCAGAGCCGTCCTCCAAGCCCTCCGCCCTTAAAGAAAAGAAAGAGTCCATGGGAAAGGCAGCAAGAAACGGGCTGGTAAGCCCCAGAAGCCTTGGCTGGAGGAACAGGCTCTAAACCTCCGTCCCCCAACCCGAATGGGGCAGCCCCCGAAACCGCCCGAGCCTCTGCCCCAACTAAACCCCGCCCCGACCCCGAAACCCGCAGACAGTCCGGAACGGGAACAGGGAGGGAGGAGGGCGAACAGCACCTAACCAAAACGGGGCGGCCTCGGGCATCCGAGTGGGAAACCAACCTAGCATGTTGCAGCAACCTAACCTAGCTTGCAACACGGATGCCGCCTGTACTCTGAATAGCAATAACATCAGGAGTACTGGAGAACAAGCAGAGAAACTCTCTCGCAAGACTCCGGGTCAAGGTGTCAGGGACCCAACAGGCAGCATGACGGAGGTAAATGGCGACTGTCACCTAGAGACAAAGGCACAGCAACCAACGATCCCGTACAAGACGGGTTGGTACCCGGAAGACACATGCAATGGTCTCCCGAGCCCAGACAGGGGTTTCCAGGGCCCGTAGGTTAGCAACTACGGGAAGCCCGGGCAAGGTGTTGCTAACCGGTTAAGAAACCCGAAAACAAGGGTAAAGATTAATACTGAAAACCCCCGGGACGTGTACAAGCACGGGGGCCTAGCAGAGGGCTGCCAAACACTACTAGTGGAACTATAGCCACACTATGCAGACCCCCACCAGGCAAGAAAATAAAAAAAAGAAAAACCCCGCAAAAGTACACCGTCCCCAGAGGCAACAGGAACCGGCCGCCGCGTAGGTGGCAGGCAGTGCAACACCTTGGCGCCCTAACCAGCACAACACAACTCCCTACCCAAGGCCAAACAAGGGCCCCAAGCCCCAGCTGGCCCCAAGGGCGAGGCAAATGCCGAGCAGCAAGAACCCCTACGGGAGCGGTTCCCGAACGCCCCAGAGAAGATAACCCTGACACGCAAGGGCAGTACTCACAGGGCGCCTAGGGAAGGGAACCCCTAGACGCATGCAGCCCCGGCACTGATGAAATACTCCTGGCCACCGCAAACCACAAAAACAGCAGAGAACGCCACACGAGGCAAACACCGCCAAGGAATTGAGGCCAGAGAAGCGTGTATCCCGGTTGACACTAGCTTACGAACTGACGGCAGCCGGCGCGGTGAGGTCCGGGCCCCCCCCCCTCCCCCTCCCGGGGAGGGGAGGGCTGCGCGGACAACCGGCGCGGCAGTAAAGTGATTGTTTGATTGTTTTCCTTGTGATTGTAGGGAGTTTTTCTACCTCTCTGTTCGGTTTGTTGTAGTTTTCTACCATGTGGGGTTTGTTTTGTTACGCCTACCTTTCTGGGTGCCTAACCCCGGTCGATGGCAGATAAGGAAAACCCCCAACCATATGGGGTTTTCCAGGGCCATTGCTCCCTGAAACCTCTCTGAAGGGGCCAGGTTCTGGCGCTGGTCCCTGGTAGGTCTGAACTCCATAGCTAGTGTCCCGGTCTAACATAACATACATTAGCCCGATAAGCTCCAGGGAGCCGTAGGGGCTCCCCACAGAAAAGGCTTTCGACAGAGTTCCACATAAGAGGTTGTTCTGGAAACTGGAAAATATTGGAGGGGTGACAGGTAAGCTTCTAACATGGATGAAAAATTTTCTGATAGAAAAATGAGGGCAGTGATCAGAGGCAATGTATCGGACTGGAGAAATGTCACAAGCGGAGTACCACAGGGTTCAGTTCTTGCACCAGTGATGTTTATTGTCTACATAAATGATCTACCAGTTGGTATACAGAATTATATGAACATGTTTGCTGATGATGCTAAGATAATAGGAAGGATAAGAAACTTAGATGATTGTCATGCCCTTCAAGATGACCTGGACAAAATAAGTACATGGAGCGCCACTTGGCAAATGGAATTCAATGTTAATAAATGCCATGTTATGGAATGTGGAATAGGAGAACATAGACCCCACACAACCTATATATTATGTGAGAAATCTTTAAAGAATTCTGATAAAGAAAGAGATCTAGGGGTGGTTCTAGATAGAAAACTATCACCTGAGGACCACATAAAGAATATTGTGCGAGGAGCCTATGCTACGCTTTCCAACTTCAGAATTGCGTTTAAATACATGGATGGCGATATACTAAAGAAATTGTTCACGACTTTTGTTAGGCCAAAGCTAGAATATGCAGCGGTTGTATGGTGCCCATATCTTAAGAAGCACATCAACAAACTGGAAAGGGTGCAAAGACATGCTACTAAGTGGCTCCCAGAACTGAAGGGCAAGAGCTACGAGGAGAGGTTAGAGGCATTAAATATGCCAAAACTAGAAGACAGAAGAAAAAGAGGTGATATGATCACTACATACAAAATAGTAACAGGAATTGATAAAATCGATAAGGAAGATTTCCTGAGACCTGGAACTTTAAGAACAAGAGGTCATAGATATAAACTAGCTAAACACAGATGCCGAAGAAATATAAGAAAATTCACTTTCGCAAACAGAGTGGTAGACGGTTGGAACAAGTTAGGGGAGAAGGTGGTGGAGGCCAAGACCGTCAGTAGTTTCAAAGCGTTATATGACAAAGAGTGTTGGGAAGACGGGACACCACGAGCGTAGCTCTCATCCTGTAACTACACTTAGGTAATTACACTTAGGTAATTACCTCATAACACAAAAGAGGCGGGTTCCCTGAATGACTCTAGCATGGGTCGGACATGCATATGAGTGGGACTGGAAGGGTTGACAGGAACAGTCACTGGTGTGTGAACGGTCTCAGTCGTACATAGATATACCTAAAGAAAGACAGGTATATAAACATCCTCGCATCCAGCGCTCGGCCAAAAGACACCAGACCGCAGAAACTCGCCTGTCGAATGGAGGCACGAACGTGACACGACCCAACAGCGCCCAGAAGATCCTGGGAGCACCGCCAGGTGAAGAAGCCAGAGTCGGACACGCAGGAGAGCAGGGTAGAGGCGAAGGAGGCGGCCCACACTCATAACACAGGGAGAACCTCGGCGTCCTCCCAACAGCTGGAATCTAGGACATTCTCGGAGCGAAGGGGCACATACCGGAGCAAGGGAGAAGAGCGAGAGGCGAAGCACCTGAGAAAAAAGGGTGCAAAACACCAGCACTGAAACACACCACTCAGACCAAAACAAACTCCACGGCGCATGCGCATGACACGCTGGCTGAACCGCACAACTCGCTCTGCGGGAAGGCGCCAACCAGGACTACTGCACTATTAAAGTATCCAAAAGAGGACACAGTAACAACAAAACCGGCCAACGAAGCGAAGACAAAGAGCCCAAAGGGAACCCAACCTGGCCACGAGCAGCCCAACTGGGCCACAAGGAGCCCAACCGGGCCACAAGCAGCCCAATACGGCAACCCGGACTAGGAGTCGATAGACGTTCCAATAATACGGGAAGGTGCGAAAAACCTTCCTGAACCCTCGAGAACACAGAAGCAAACACCAGTCCTGAAGGCACACAAAGGCACAGTCGCACCCGAGACCAGAAGTCACGTAGAACCCCAAGAACGGGGAAACATGACGAAGACACTGTCCCTAAAAGGGGGGGGGGACATCCACCCACAGGATGGAACCAACTGACTCAAAGGCCAAGGAACCGAGCCCGGGGAGGGGCCGACGCCCAACAACACATATGGCGAGTGGGGAGGAAAACCCCACTCCGCGTAACCACAAGCCCCGCTTAGAGGGGGAAAAAAACTCCACGGGGTCCAACGGGCCCAAGGCCCCCAAATCAGCCCCTCCCCAGCCCCGGGAACCTACACGACAGGCCCCGGGACCGAGCCGTCCCCCCAAAGCCCCGGCCCTACCAGAAAACCGGGGCAGCAGTGAAAATACTAAGGAAGGGAGCCCACTGGCAGACTCTTACAACACGGCTCGAGGAACAGGCTCAAATGCCCCCATCACTACCCCGGAAGGGGAATTCCCCAAGACTGCCAGAGTCTCAAAACCATCAAACCCCGCCCCGAACCCACAGACGGTAAGGAACCGGATGTAGGCAGGAAGGGGGGACCCAGGGGAAAGACAAGGGGGGCGTGGAAGGAACCTAAGCAGCCAGCACCCCCAAGTCCCAACACGAACCAAATCGGGGCAGCTCCAGGGCTCCCGGGGAGCAAACAACGAGAGCGTTGTCACCACCAAGGCTCAAAGCGCAATCCCTTGCTGCCCGCACCCGCTTAGTCAGCACAACTGGGTAACGGAGCCACAATGAGCAACAAAACTCACAGGACTCCGGGTCGAAGGTGTCACCGACCACACAGGCAGCAGACGGAGGCAAAACAGAGTCGCCCTGAAACAAGGGGTGAGAGCAACCCTCAAACTCGCTGGAAGTGAGGGGGGACTCTGGGGTCACATTCATCGGACCCGCACACCCACAGGGGTTTCCCAGGATCTTGAGCGTTTACTATAAGAGAACTTGCATTCAGGTAATCCCAGGCAGGGTACTGCTAACCGGCGCCAAAGCTACCAAACAACTTCCTAAGAGCTGAACCCCGGGATGTGTACACTCACGGGGACCTAGCAGGGGGAACCACCAGAAAAATACTCAGAACACAAAGGACACAAGGGGCAAGAACGAAGACAAACCCCCCACCAGGTACAAAAAAAAAGAAAAAGAAAAAGAAAACCCCGCAAGAGGACAGTGTACCCAAGCAGAACAGAGCCGGCCACCATGATTGGTGGAGACAAGCAGTACAGTACCCTATGCCCCACCAGTGCAAAACTGCCCCTTACCCTAAGGCGAACAAGGGAGACAGAACACACGAGCACACAAAGAGTGGCCGAAAACCAAGCAGTAAACGGCCTAGCAGGGGCAGGACCCAAGGAACTTGTGGAAGGTGGCCCCAAGCCCCAAGGGCAGTACTTACAGGGCACCTAGGGAAGGGAACCCTAGGCGCATGCAGCCCGAGTACTGGAGACTCACTCCCGGCTCACGCACCACCTAGAAGACAGACACCACACTCTAGGTACAGTGCTGAAACAACTACTGGAGCCGGAGCACACAACCGGTGCCTATAGCATCAGCCGAAGAACTGATGGGTGGATAGTCGGTGTGGGAGGTTTGCGTCTCCCCCTTCCCCCTCATGGGGAGGGGGAGCTGCGCAGACAGCGGCGCGGTGATGTGTGACATCATACTAGTTTGCTTGTTTTCTGTTGGGGAGTTCTATCCACTAGTTCGGCTTTTGGTAGCAATTTTAACCAGAATAGAGGTTTGTTTTGAAATGCTTACCTTTCTGGATGCTTGACCCGTCGATGGCAGACATAGAATGCTTCCAACCACACGGGGGTTTCTATAGGCCATTGCTCCCCTTGCCTCTCTGAGGAGGCCAGGTTCTGGCCGCGGTCCGGTAGGCCCTAGAACTCCATACACATGACTGATGCCAAAGTCTGACATTAGCATATCAGCCTGGTAAAGCATATCAGCCTGGTAAAGCATATCAGCCTGGGGAGCCGACGGGGCTCCCCCCAGAAAAAGGTGGGAAACCCACCAAAGTGACAATCATTTCGACCTTGCCAGGAGCCACCCACTGCAAGATGACCCGACACAGGCAAGGGGAAAAAACTTGGGAAGGAGGAACCAACCAACTGAACTGCAGGCTGTGGGAAATGACCCAAAAAGCCCACAAACCATGGAACCAGGAGCTGTTAAACTCGGCGAGCTGCCCCCTCCCTCTATTGCCAGGGTTAAAGGAGCGAACTGCAAAAGGGCTGGCACAAATCACAAGAAACCGGTTTCTTCCATGGAAAGCAAGCACGATGCCAACCAGGAGGATTGGGCAGGGGAAATGCTTACAGCCCAGAATCTGGCTCCACAGAAGGCCTACCTTGATTCACAGTAGGTGATACCCAGCCACCTCCAAGGACAAGAATGAGACAACAAAGGAGGTCCAAGATAGGCCGACCAGCAGCAACCACAGAGGAAAGAAACCAAGAGACAACTTCCTTAGGAAAGAGGAGCTAAACAAGAAACCCATAGCCTATGCTGAATCCAAAGACTAGGCCAACACAGCCTGTCAACATGCGAGTCGGACAGCAAAGAAAGCGGCCACAGCCTACTGGAGCATAAGAGCCCACAGCTTGGGAAGGGCAGCCAAATCAGTATGGAGCTCAAGGAGGCCCAGAACTGCATAACGGAACTTAAAAGCGAATAGGCAAGATGGTTGTTCGCATCAAGCAGACACTAAAGGCACCTGGGAATGGAGCTGTACGAGACCCACATCCCCAAAGAGAGTGGGAGAATACAGGCAGCCAATGAGGAGCACAAAGCGGCCTGTTGGTCTAGGGGTATGATTCTCGCTTAGGGTGCGAGAGGTGGAAGGTGGCCGGGTTCAACTCCCGGACAGGCCCGAGTTAATTTTGAGGGAGCCAGTGACCGAGCGGAGAGCACCTTAGACATGTGATCCTGTGGTCTCGGGTTCGATCCCGAGCGCCGGTGAGAAACGATGGGCAGAGTTTCTTTCACCCTATGCCCTAGCAGTAAATAAGTACCTGGGAGTTAGTCAGCTGTCACAGGCTGCTTCCTGGGGTGTATGTGTGTTGTGTGGGAAAAAAATAGTAGTAGAAACAGTTGATTGACAGTTGAGAGGCAGACCAAAAGAGCAGAGCTCAATCCCCGCAAGCACAGTTAGGTGAATACAACTAGGTGAATACAAAGAAAGGCCCAAAGGAGCACCTAGAACACAGTAGACTCCTCACTCTGCACATGTGCATGAATATAACAAAAGCTGTGCCAAACCCAAGATGATAACAAAAGATGTCCGCATGCCAGAGAGACTCCGAAACCTCACATGCATCCAAAAAGGAGAGGAAATATCCAAATCCAAAAGAGGCAGGGACCATCAAAGTTTCTCGCAGGAGGCATGTGAAGAGAGCCTCCTGAGCCATCGAAGGAGGGACCCAGGAGGAAGGAAGCCTCTGGAAGAATGATCCCGACGGGCCGAAAGGAACAGAACCCTCCTGAGGTTATCTTGAGATGATTTCGGGGCTTTAGTGTCCCCGCGGCCCGGTCCTCGACCAGGCCTCCTATTTTACTGCTAGGTAACAGGGGCATAGGGTGAAAGAAACTCTGCCCATTGTTTCTCGCCGGCGCCCGGGATCGACCCCGGGACCACAGGATCACAAGTCCAGCGTGCTGTCCGCTCGGCCGACCGGCTCCCTAGGGAAAGTTGCACCCAAATATACTTATACGTACCTATAGCCTACCTAGAGAGGGTTTCAGTAGTTCTTCTGCTCCCCGAGCCCGGCTTGGGGGCCAGGATAAAGGGAGGAAGGACATGAAAATCTATTCCCTGCAACAGGAGACTCTCTGCAGAGGAAACAAGGAACCACCTAGAATCAAAAGGGACCCCAGGCCCATATCAGACTTTCCTACTCCCGGAAAAGCTCTGCCCCGGGGTTCGAGGGTCCCTTGGGGCTGAGCAAGCGTCCACACCCATGGGATAGAAAATTGGAGTCCAAGGGCGAGGCTTCAAAAGAAGGGAGGGGGAGGGGAGTTATCAGGGGAAGCACCAAGGAGAGATGCTAGGAGGGAGAATGGGAGAATTAGGGAGTGAGGGAAAGGCAGTCAGGCAGACAGCCTGCCTGTCTGCCTGCCTGCCTGCCTGCCTGCCTGCCAGCCAGCCAGCCAGCCAGCCAGCCAGCCAGCCAGCCAGCCTGCCTGCCTGCCTGCCTGCCTGCCTGCCTGCCTGCCTGCCTGCCTGCCTGCCTGCCTGCCTGACTGCCTGCCTGCCTGCCTGCCTGCCAGCCAGCCAGCCAGCCTGCCTGACAGCCAACCAGCCTGCCTGACAGCCAGCCAGCCAGCCAGCCTCTCTGCCTGCCTGCCTGCCTGTGCCAATCCCTGCCAGCCTGCCAGCCTGCTTGTCTGCCTTTCCCTCCCTCCCTAATTCTCCCATCACCCCCCCCCCCTCACTACTTCCTTCCTGCCTATCTCCCCCTCCCTTTCTCACTAATTCTCCCTCTCTCTCTCATACTGCCTTCCATCTAAGCTCCCCCATCCACCCACCAGTCAGCAATCACTGACGCAATGCGTGCATTCCTTAATCACTTTCAGTGATTAAGTGCTTAATTGCACACTAGTTTCTTTATCAGCTATCTCACCCTGTCAGAGTGAATGAGACAAATGTCTGTGAATGCTTGTGTGTATATATGTAAATGTGTGTGTGTATGCATATGTATGGATATAAAGTATATATGGAAGCTGATCAGAATTACATTTCACCTTTGTAAATGTACATTAATGGCACTGTGTAGAAGACACATCGAACACTTTATGTAAGACATATGTAAATCTGTGTATCTATGTATTTACGTATATAGGTTAGCT
>WNGS01133241.1:0-10619 GCA_020271785.1 Procambarus virginalis
AACAAATGCAGTGAATCCACAGGGCTACTATGTAGTGAGGAAAGAGAGAGAAGGGAGAGGAGGAGGTGGTGTGGCTTTGCTTTTGCTACTAAGAGAAGGTTGGAGTTTCGAAGAGATGGTAATTCAGAACTGTGAAGGTTTCAGGGACTCCATATCACGCACCATTGCAACTGGAGGACAGAAAATTATAATTGTAGTCATATATAACCCCCCACCGAATGACAGAAGACCCACACAGGATTATGATAGAAACAAACACCACACATGGCCACCATCAATAAATAGAGAGAGCAGCTTCTTGGCTAGCAGGAACGGATCCAGACTCTAATCATGGGAGACTTCAACCATGGGAAGATAGATTGGGGGAACAGAGACCCACACGGAGGCCCAGACACATGGAGAGCTAAGCTGCTGGATGTGGCAACAAGAAACTTTCTAAGTCAACACGTCAAGGGACCGACAAGAATGAGAGGAGGGGATGAACCAGCCTTGCTTGATCTGATATTTACCCTAAATGAGTCGGATATAAGGGAAGTTAAGTTGGAAGCCCCCTTGGGAATGAGTGATCATAGTGTATTGAGCTTTGAGTACCTGGTTGAGCTAGGAATTATCACCCCCAAAAAAGAACTGGGAACCAAAGGGCTGGCGTACAGAAAGGGAAACTATGAGGAGATGATAAATTCCTATGGGATATACATTGGGACACAGAACTCGGAACCAAGTCCGTACAAGACATGATGGACTATGTCACCCAAAAATGTCAGGAGGCTGTAAGCAGGTTTGTCCCAGCCCAACAGGAAAAACAGAGAAGCAAAGGAAGAATCCGTGGTTTAATAGGGAATGTATGAAAGCAAAGGAGCTGAACAAAAGGGCATGGAGGAACTTCCGTAATAACAGAACACCAGAAAGTAGAGAGAGATACCAGAGAACCAGGAACGAGTATGTCAGTGTGAGAAGAGCAGCTGAGAAAAGGTATGAAAATGATATAGCTAATAAAGCCAAGACTGAACCAAAGCTACTACACAGTCACATCAGGAGGAAGACAACAGTGAAGGAACAGGTGATTAAACTTAGGGTGGGCGAGGACAGGTACACAGAGAATGACAAAGAGGTGTGTGAAGAACTCAACAAAAGGTTCCAGGAGGTCTTTACAATAGAACAGGGAGATATCACGGCGCTGGGAGAGGTGGCAGCAAACCAGGTGACCTTGGATAGGTTCGAAATTACAAGAGATGAGGTCAAAAAGCACCTATTGGAGCTGGATGTGAGAAAAGCTGTTGGGCCGGATGGAATCTCGCCATGGGTATTGAAAGAGTGTGCAGGAGCACTTTGCTTACCACTCTCCATAGTGTATAGTAAGTCACTGGAAACGGGGGACCTACCAGAAATATGGAAGACTGCTAATGTAGTACCAATATACAAAAAGGGTGACAGACAAGAGGCACTGAACTACAGGCCAGTGTCCTTAACTTGTATACCATGCAAGGTGATGGAGAAGATTGTGAGAAAAAACCTAGTAACACATCTGGAGAGAAGAGACTTCGTGACAACCCATCAACATGGGTTCAGGGAGGGTAAATCTTGCCTTACAGGCTTGATAGAATTCTACGATCAGGTGACAAGAATTAAGCAAGAAAGAGAAGGGTGGGCGGACTGCATTTTTTTGGACTGTCGGAAAGCCTTTGACACAGTACCCCATAAAAGGTTGATGCATAAGCTGGAGAAACAGGCAGGAGTAACAGGTAGGGCGCTCCAGTGGATAAGGGAGTACCTAAGCAATAGGAAGCAGAGAGTTACAGTGAGGGGTGAGACCTCAGACTGGCGTGAAGTCACCAGTGGAGTCCCACAGGGCTCTGTACTTGGACCTATCCTGTTTCTGATATACGTAAATGATCTCCCAGAGGGTATAGACTCATTCCTCTCAATGTTTGCTGACGACGCCAAAATTATGAGAAGGATTAAGACAGAGGAGGACAGCTTGAGACTTCAAGAAGACCTGGACAAGCTGCAGGAATGGTCGAACAAATGGCTGTTAGAGTTTAACCCAAGCAAATGTAATGTAATGAAGATAGGGGTAGGAAGCAGGAGACCAGATACAAGGTATCATTTGGGAGATGAAATACTTCAAGAGTCAGAGAGAGAGAAAGACCTGGGGGTTGATATCACGCCAGACCTGTCCCCTGAAGCTCATATCAAGAGGATAACATCAGCAGCATATGCCAGGTTGGCTAACATAAGAACGGCCTTTAGAAACTTGTGTAAGGAATCTTTCAGAACATTATATACCACATATGTCAGACCAATCCTGGAGTATGCGGCTCCAGCATGGAGTCCCTATCTAGTCAAGCATAAGACTAAACTGGAAAAGGTTCAAAGGTTTGCCACCAGACTAGTACCCGAGCTGAGAGGTATGAGCTACGAGGAGCGACTGCAGGAATTAAACCTCACTTCGTTGGAAGACAGAAGAGTTAGGGGGGACATGATCACCACATTCAAGATTCTCAGGGGAATCGACAGGGTTGATAAAGACAGGCTGTTTAACACAAGGGGCACACGCACTAGGGGACACAGGTGGAAACTGAGTGCCCAAATGAGCCACAGAGATATTAGAAAGAACTTTTTTAGTGTCAGAGTGGTTGACAAATGGAATGCATTAGGAAGCGATGTGGTGGAGGCTGACTCCATACACAGTTTCAAGTGTAGATATGATAGAGCCCATAGGCTCAGGAAACTGTACACCTGTTGATTGACGGTTGAGAGGCGGGACCAAAGAGCCAGAGCTCAACCCCCGCAAGCACAACTAGGTGAGTACAACTAGGTGAGTACACCACACCCGTCCTACTACCAAACTGGACGAATCACTTCCAAAACAACACACCCTGGACCTGGGTAGAGTGGGGGGAGAACTACCAAAGCCCACCAAAAGTGACACGCAATGTGGGAAATCATTCATATTTGCAAACATACAAGGCTTGAAACCAAAATCAAGAAATAAAGTTAAGTTCATAAATGGCCTCCTAATAGAATCGAACTCAATATTTGGTGCATTTACAGAAACCCACACAAAGACCACATGGATAGTGAAATCTGGATTCCGAATTATAATCTATATAGATGTGACAGAGTAATTAGGTCAAGTGGAGGAGTAGGTCTGTATATTAAAGAGGAGCTGGCATGCACAGAGCTCCTGAACTCGTCCAATGAGGTGGTAGAGGTACTTGGAATCAAGGTAGAAAATATGAATCTACTTATTATTTTAATATACAAACCTCCAGATGCAACAGTTGAGGAATTCACTGAACAGATCCACAAAATAGAGAATATCCTTGATAACCTAGCAAACCCAGTACCAGATATCATCTTCCTTGGAGACTTCAATCTACCCAGTTTAAAATGGAGAATAGTAAACAATAACATTATAGCAGGAAGTCAACCTGGAAATAACCAACCACAGGTCAGAGAACTACTGAGATTCTGTGACAAATTCTCGCTCAGTCAGCAGATTACAGAACCAACTAGGAACGAAAACACGCTGGACCTGATATTCACGAACAATGAGGAGCTAATCAGAGACATTACTGTCTCAGACACTACGTACTCGGACCACAAGCTCATTGAAGTGCAAACTAACATTAATAACGGTAGTAGGCCCAAGAGAAACAACAAGCGAGAAGGGCTATTCAATAAATTCAATTTTAATAATAAAAGGATAGACTGGGAGAAAATAAACAGGGAACTTACAAACATTCAATGGGAAAATGTTCTAAGAAATAAAAATCCTACACAAGGAATAGAAAAACTGACTTCTGAAGCATATGAAGTCTGTCTGAAACATGTTCCTTTGAGGAAAGCCAGAAAGAGGTCCAATGTAGAAAGAGAACGCAGACGACATTACAAAAGGAGGAAGAAATTAACGGAAATGCTTAAGCAGACACGACTCTCCATACAAAGAAGAAATAATTTAAACAGGGAGATTGAAGAAATCGAACAGAGACTGAAGCATTCCTATCAGACTGAAGAAAGGCAACTAGAACAGAAAGCAATTCAAGAAATAAAGAAAAACCCAAAATATTTCTTCACATATGCTAAATCAAAAGCGAAAACCACTGCCAGTATTGGACCTATTCGTATTAGTGAAGGTTCATACACTGAGGATGACAAAGAAATTAGTGAAATCCTAAAAAAGCAGTATGAGGACATGTTTAGCACTCCGATACTCAGCATGAAAGTGGAAGATTCGGACAATTTCTTTATGAATGATACTCAAACACCTGTAAATATAACTGATATCAACACGAGCGTGGCAGATTTTGAAAGAGAAATTGACAATATGCCCATGCACTCAGCCCCGGGTCCAGACTCATGGAATTCAATATTTATAAAGAAATGCAAAGTGCCAGTAGCACAGGCACTCAGTATAGTGTGGAGGAAGAGCTTGGACACAGGGGAGATACCAGATGCGCTTAAAGCAGCAGACATTGCCCCTCTACACAAGGGTGGTAGCAAAGCATTGGCAAAGAATTATAGACCAGTTGCACTAACGTCCCACATAATAAAAGTATTTGAGAGAGTGATCAGGAGTCAGGTCACTAGATTCATGGAAACCAATGACCTCCACAATCCAGGCCAACATGGATTTAGAGCAGGAAGATCATGCCTCTCACAGCTACTTGACCACTATGACAAAATCACTGAGGCATTAGAGGAAAAACATAATGCAGATGTCGTATACACAGATTTTGCAAAGGCATTCGACAAATGTGACCATGGAGTGATTGCACACAAAATGAGGTCAATGGGTATAACTGGTAAAGTAGGACGCTGGATACTCAATTTCCTGTCGAACAGAACACAAAGAGTAACAGTCAATCAAGTAAAATCGAGTCCGAGCGCAGTTAAAAGCTCTGTACCTCAAGGTACAGTCCTTGCACCACTGCTGTTCCTTATTCTCATATCAGATATAGACAAAAACACAAGTCACAGCTTCGTGTCATCCTTTGCAGATGATACAAAAATCAGCATGAAAATTACCTCTGCTGAAGACATTGATAAACTACAAACAGATATTAACAAAGTTTTCGATTGGGCAGCAGAAAATAACATGATGTTTAACGGTGATAAATTCCAGGTACTCAGATACGGCAAAAATGAGGATCTTAAACATAATACAGGGTACAAAACACAATCGAATCTGCCCATAGTAGGAAAACAGCATGTCAAGGATTTGGGAATAATGATGTCCGACGACCTAACGTTTAGGGAGCATAACCAAGCAAGTATTGCGTCAGCCAGAAAAATGATAGGATGGATTACGAGAACCTTCAAGTCCAGAGATCCCATCACAATGGTTGTACTCTTCAAATCACTTGTGTTGTCCCGTCTTGAGTACTGCTCAGTACTCACTTCCCCCTTCAGAGCAGGAGAGATTGCTGAAATTGAGGGAATACAGAGAACATATACGGCACGCATAGACGAGATAAAGCACCTAAATTATTGGGATCGTCTCAAAGCTCTCCAAATGTACTCACTAGAAAGGAGACGAGAGAGATACCAAATAATATACACATGGAAAATACTGGAGGGACAGGTCCCAAATCTGCACAGTAAAATAACAACGTACTGGAGTGAACGACATGGAAGAAAATGCAGAATAGAACCAGTGAAGAGCACAGGTGCCATGGACACAATCAGAGAACACTGAATGAACATCAGAGGTCCACGGTTGTTCAACGTCCTACCAGCGAGCATCAGAAATATTACAGGAACAACCGTGGACATCTTCAAGAGGAAACTAGATTGTTTCCTTCAAGGAGTGCCGGACCAACTGGGCTGTGGTGGGTATGTGAGTCTGCGGGCCGCTCCAAGCAACAGCCTGGTGGACCAAACTCTCACAAGTCAAGTCTGGCCTCGGGCCGGGCTTGGGAGTAGAACAACTCCCAGAACCCCATCAACCAGGTATCAACCAGGTATATCTGTTTGATTTATTTATTTAGGGAGGGGGGGGACTAATACAAATGTCCTCAGTCAGAAAGGACTGCATGTTATGACCTCGCATACACCAGCATGATCATGGTATGACTAGTATACGCTGAGATCATACAGTATGGTGATACAAGGCCGCATAGCCTAGTATTCATTAACATTGTTGTATATAACTTATTGATTCTTGACAATTCTCTAACGTGTATCCAGTATTGTATTGATTGTCTGATGCATTTATATTTAACATTGTGGGGGTTTTCTTTTTTGCTTTCACGACTGCAATGCGTACGTCGCCAATGTACATGTGGCAGACGCTTCACGAAGCTGTCGGAATTAGCAGAATAGAAAATACGAGAGCAACCGTACAGGGCCTGGGAGCAAGGTCGAGTTAGAGTCCTTGTGGGTCTCTTCTCAGACTAGCCTCACCTGGTCCTGGTCCACGTTGATCGTTGGAATCTCCTCAATGATGTAACACTTTAAGGGACTCCTAGGGTCCTCATCACATTTATAGTTTAGTGAATTAGGCAACTCGGTGTTGAAGACACTTAGAGCTGAAGGCTTGAGTAATATTGGCAGTATTCAGAAGTGGTTCAACAGAAACACCGCATAAAGCTTAACAGTAGTTTATTTACTAACTTAACCACTAATACAAAGGGTGCTTGATTTACTTTAGATTGGTGTCAGAAAGGCTATGGTTGTATTAGCGAGACTCTTGACGTCTGGCTAATCGACTCGTATCCACGCGTGGAGAAACACCTAACTTAACACAGTTGACAGCCAATCATTAACACGGCAACCTAACTGCCGGTATGCAAAGGGATCACAAGAGTTCCAACCGGATACTCGGTAATGATGATATGCAATAAATCAACAAATACACTGTCAATGGGACAGGCAATAACATGCACAATAATAATCACACAATAACTAAATGTGTGGTGTATGTGAAGCTCACATCACAGACGAGTGAAATGCAGTGATACCACACAGATAAACACGCATTCACCGTTGATTCACCTATAACCTGCGACAGGTATGAAAGGTGAGAACTGTGGATGATACCTCAGATCAACACAGACACAATAAAACAATGACAAGATCTTGTACTTACAGATAAGTTACCTTTCCTTACTCACTCACTCAGGCACAGTTATACAAGCACTCGTAGGTGGCCTGATAGCTGGTTTCGCTCGTAGACACGGAGGGTACTCGCAGTATCTTGAGATGATTTCGTGAGTAGGGCGTGCTGTATGCTTAACAGACAGACACACGCACACACACTGGCACTGGCGGTGCGTAAGGTGGTGACGTCACATAGGAGTGAGGGCGCCGGCGGGCGCTCGAGGCACAGAGGTCCACGCCCTGGACCGAGTGCAGGCTGGCTACTGCACGTTATATGGTACATGCACTACACTGTACGCTGTGGTACAGGTACACTGTGGTAAAGTCACACACAGACTACTTGGGCGGCGGCACTGCCATAGTTCACTCTAAGTCACTCACAACGATCTTTGTCACCAGGGGTTACCTGATACCAGTCTGTTTCGCTCTGGAGATTTGTCACTTTAGGCTTGTGAACAATATACTCACTCGTGATTCTGGGTGAGTGTGGGTATATCGGAAAGACGCTGAGTTAACTTGACGGTGAGGAATGGACGGTGTTCAGTCTATTGGCCGATAGACTGAACAGCTACGTCCTCTGGGTTTGGTCCCGCTCACGTGAATGATTTTGTCTGAAGCTCAGGGCGCCTCATGGGCACACACAAAAGAGTTACAATTTGACCAATAGCATTGCAGCAAATGAGCGGGAACCAATCATATTAGCTCGTTCGATGAGCAGTAGGAGAGATGACGTCATGAACACGTCACGAACACGTCATAGCTGTTATTTTCTATCGCGCCGGTTGACCCCAGAGGTCAGACGCTGCTGGCGTCTCCCCACTGTCCCACGCTCAATGTACCCACTGACCCTTGGTGGCCAGTATGCTTAACTCCCTGTATCTACTTTCTGCCTGGACATACGGCGGCCTCTGTATTATGAAAGTGTTCCTGGTTAAGTGGGCATTCTGGAGATACCCAACATGCCAGGTCACTATCCAGGATTAAGAGAGATAGGCTTTGTGCACGAAGATCAGTGCACTGTGCACTGCAATGAGCCATTCAAGTCAGCTGTGGGAGAATCTTGGGAGACATACTCCCACAAACATGTATCATTACTGTATGTATACTATATGTATTAACTGATATGTTCTGTAATAGAAGTTTACAGCAGTAGCCTAATGGCGCTGAGACATACTGATTGATGAATATTGCCATACCTGTATGTATAGCAGGGATTTGAGATTGTTGTATGTATGATATTTCATTTGTGGTGATGAATAATTATGTATTAATTCATATTGCCATATAGAAGAGAGTGGCAGTTTGACTTGGTAAGTTCTTGAATCCTCCCCCCCCCCACACCCATACTCTTCCCTTTTGTTGTTGTTAAAGATTCAATACCTGGAACAAAAAGTTCCAAGCAGCACGGGCTATGGTGAGCCCGTAGTGGACTTGTACTCTCTCTCCCTCCCCCTTTGCTTACCGGTCGGAGTCAGTATTACCAAGTCATGAAGATAGGAACTCTCTCTCTCTATATATATTTTTGCACATGATTATATGTTCTTTTGTGTGTTCACATATTGATCTTATATTCTACGGGAGGTGTATTTTGTAATACTTTATTATTCCATATATGTTCGGTAAACAGAGTAAAAGTACAGTTTACAGAGTGATTAATGTTTGAACCAATATTGATGTTTGATTCGCGGAGGTGGTTCAGTGAGGTGCCGCTGGCTGACCGCGACGACGCACTCGCTGCTCGCTGACTTATCAGAAGGGGAAGATGCGTTTCTCTTACTCCTGTTTGTGGCACATTTTTACGTCTAATGACCTTGTAACCTATTGGATAGGATGTAACCATGTTGATGAGTTGTGGATCAGACTATACCGATGTACACCATTTTGTGGAACAGGTGGGAGGTGATATTTTTATATGTATATATGTGGTAGGTAGCTGAGGACTTTGATTGGTTGTTATGTATCCTGATTGATACTGATTCCTCACCCACTAATTGATTATTGTGGGGAACCGACCTGTGATATTTATATGAATTTATATAGAATTTATATTTTACATTAATTTATATATTTCGATAGCAAATGGTATGATGGAGTGGACTGTATTTCTGAAAATTCTCACTGACTCCTTTACACATTAGGGGAGTTTTAAATTATATGTGTAGCAATCAAAATTGATTGACTAACATTCACTACAGTGTTAAACTACATATATTAGTAATTAAAATAGGAAGGCCATATCTTTTTGTATGTTGGCCTGGTCCACCAGGCCTACATACAAAAACAGGTATAAATAGGAATAAACAAAGATGATGATACCAAATAATCCTCGTGGTTGAGGCTGGCATCGACACCATGTGCTGGTGTACCAAGTAACTGTTCTGCTTCCTCTTCAATTGTTCCTGTCAAAGGGCACTTGCAATAATAGCAGTAATCCTATATAAATACATACATACATATATATATATGTATGTGCCGGCGGGGAAGTGGTTCATATAGCTCAGGCTATCACTTCCTTATGTCCGGTCGTGATGGTCAAGTGGTTTAGGCATCCCTGTACATACCAGTTGCGTTGCTCCTGGGAGTATGGGTTCGAGTCACTTCTGGGGTGTGAGTTTTCAGTTGTATCTAGTCCTGGGGACCATTCAGGCTTGTTTGCATTATATATCTATATATATATATATATATAATATATATATATATATATATATATATATATATATATTATACACTGAATACAAGTGTATTTGCAACAGGGTGGAAGCAGACCAATACGGACTGCATGGGTTGCATTGCGGAAGCACAAAGGGCTGGCATGCAAGACACAACGAGGTCAATGACATCATCAAGAGAAGCCTCGTCTCAGCTAAGTGCCCAGCGGAGAGAGAACCTCGCATCCTAGGGTCCAAAACCCGGATTTTCCCCGCACTTCGCCCTGATGGCATACCATATACTCATGGAAGGAGGGCAGACAGTTGGTGTGGGACTACACATGTGTATCCACCCTGGCTGACACCTATGTTCACTTCGGAGCTGATCAAGCAGGTGGGCGGCCAACCACAGGAAACAGCAAAATCTCTCAAATACAGGCGACTGGCAGGTCAATACCTCTTTGTTCCCATAGCGTCTGAGACGCATGGCCCCTGGGGCAAGAGTGCCTTGGGATTTCTCAAGGAATTGGTTTCCAAGCTCATTGACGCCACCAGAGACCCAAGGGCTTGCAGTTTTTGTTTCAGCGCCTCAGCGTGGCGATCCAGAGGGGAAATGCTTGCTGCGTCCTCGGTTCCTGTCCGGAAGCGGAGGAGCTTCAAGAGATACATAACCTTTAGGCATTTGTCTTGTATGTTTTGTAACCTTTAATACACTAAAGCATAAAAAAAAGGAAGGGGGTGGTAGGAGAAAAGCACACAGAAACTGTATTGGAGGGGACCTACATTCCCTCCAATGCGTTATGTGTGATTTCCTCCGAGGCTATGGTCCCCCTTCTTCCAGCCAGAGGTGGTACTCCCTTCCATCCT
>WNGS01133242.1:0-11426 GCA_020271785.1 Procambarus virginalis
TTTCTATTTGAGTCGTCCAGCGTACGCGCATAGGTTATGAGAGGACACTTTAAATTAACGTTTTTCATAACGTTTTGAAAACTTTATGAGAATTTCCTGCCCACCTAACCTATCAGAGGACCCTTAACTTACTGTTGTTGAAAAAAAAATCCTAAATTTATTTTCATATTTTTTTCATTTTTAAATTACGTCCAAATTCGGCCATACGGCAAACGGCTAAATGCGACGTTCTTTTAAGAGCACAGGTTGTGATGGGTGGCTGGCTGGGTCAGGTGCAGGTAGCGGGGTGGTGGAAGATGGCGGGTGGGCTGTGTAGGGAGGGGGTATTAATGGAGGGACACAAGAGGGAGGTCGCTGTCACAATTATTACCTCTTTCAGATATGCGTCTATATATCTAATATTTATATATATATATATATATATATCTATAATATATATAGATATATATATAAGAATATATCATCTAATCTATAATCTATATAGATTATATTCTAATATCCATAATCTCACTGTCCAAGAGTTCCTCGGCATGGGTTTCTGTTAAAGCTCTAAATACTGCATTTGACTCGGAGGAGAGCATTTATGAATGGTAATTTTTTTTTGCTCTTGTTTTAAGTCCTATGTTGGCAAAGGTGAGTGAGGTTACTTTATATGGAGTAATTTAACTTTGAGAATTTTCTGACAGGTCCATTATGCGTGGCATATCAGATTTGTTATGACCCGTATGTTTGCTGCAGGGTTGTTGCCTATTGTAGTTGTAGCTCTGTGTGGGGTGTAATGAATGTGTGATTCTGGAATGCAAGTGGGTCTTTCGGGCAGTTCTATACACACACTCTTTTCCATCTTTTGAAATTTGTTTAGTCTGGGTATAAAATTATTTGACTTTCCTCCAAAGCCATTTTTTTAGTTGTCACTCTTTATGTAAGGTTCTGTCCCATTCACGTTTAAAGTATGGGCAGCTGAGGTTTCGAGCACTTCCTGTCCTCGAGTGAGGTTTTCCACATTTTCAGGAAGGAAAACCTGCATGTTGATTCAAAGTGACATTTTCCTTTCCTAGTATATTTAAACATTTTTAGGGATGGTGGTAGCTGCATTCTAATCCCTTTCTATTTCCAGAATATCTATGTCTGCAAATGCCCTTTACACAAAATTTGCAAATGTCTGTCTTTATGGTCTGTCTCTTTATCGATGTCTGTTGTTATGTCTGCACCTATCGAACTGTCAGTGCTGTCTGTTACACTTTCTCGTCTACTGTCATCCTTATTCTGGTATACTGAATCAGACTTGAGAATGGTCCAGGACGGACCGAAACGTCGTCGTCGTCCCTTCACCTTCTAGTGTGTGGTCTGGTCACAATACTGAATCAGAGTTTACAATCCAAAATGTATAGTTTCAGTCCCTTCCAGTCTACAGCCTCAGCTACTGTTCCATTATTATTGTTTCCCACTCTTCCTGGATGGCTGGTAAGCTTTCAATGAATACATTTTCCGGTCATAACTCATATTATCTAGAAGTTGTTTTAATAATTTCATGTTGGCAAAT
This sequence comes from Procambarus virginalis, assembly GCA_020271785.1. Lineage (NCBI taxonomy): Eukaryota > Metazoa > Arthropoda > Malacostraca > Decapoda > Cambaridae > Procambarus > Procambarus virginalis. The sequence continues at coordinate 1,544 of WNGS01133242.1, forward strand.
CACTGTTGCAAACCCGAATAAATGTCCAGCTTTCAGGCCCGTGGTACTGCTCACTTCTGAACAAACCAAGTGGAATCTATCTTAAACATATTCATGTAATTCCTGTTTTTTTGGACTTTAAGTTTTTGTTGCAATAACCAAACATTCGTTTGTTTAAGGCCATTTTGTCTGGTTTACTGTTGTTTGTCTGTATTTTTGAAAGGGAGCTTCCCCACACACACAGGCCAAATGTGCTATGTTTTGTGTGAAGTACCAAGCTATTGTACTTGTTATCTAATTTTGCAAGTGTGTAACACTTTACTGTGATCAGGACTCAACCGATGTCCTGTTTCGTCTACCCGCTTCTGCACACATGACTCAAAATGATGTCCTGATAAAATCTAATCTAACTTACGCTTTGTTGATCTTTTTTTACCTACCTGCACATATACATTTTATTGCGAAACACATTGGCACAAAAATGATGACGTACATAGAAAAATAATGTCAGACAGTGAAATAAGTATAAACTTTAAAGCGCCGGATCGCGCATGTGTCCTCGCTCACGGATCCTGGTAACAGTTGGGCTACTTTCCACACTCTTGCGGGTGGGCCGCGACCATGATTCTACGTTTATATTCATATTCTGTGTTGGGAATTTCATTGCGAGTCCATTGATACCAAAAGTAACGCTGTAGGACAAGTGTGGAGCTGACAGCAATCCCAAGAGTAGAAACATTTTGTTGATGTTTAGGCTCACGGCGAGTCATCTACGTATATTTTGTTGGTACTGGTATTCCTATACCTTTCGTGACCTTTTTTACTGACGTGCTTCTAGAGAATTTTATTGCGAAACACATTGGTACCAAAATGAAATACGTAACTCGAGAACTAAGGTCAGGAGAGTAAAAAGAGTATACACATTTTGTTTGCCCGCCATGCCCGCTTTTTTTCCTTGTTCACGGAGCGCGCGAAAGTGTGTAATATTACTACATTATATATGTAAACTACGTTGTCAGTTCCTTTCTTTAAAACACTGCATCTTTTACTTAGCTGCATGTTCCAGTACATAATGTCCATGTTAGCAGCGTGGTTAGCTTCATCATGATCCAGACCTCACCACCAGCGTGGGCGGAGCCAGTTTCATATTTAATGTTCATTATCATTCGAGCGATGTCTAACCTTGTTGAAAATTATTATATTAATTTTATTTTTAGTTTTCTATCTTTATCAAAATCTCACCACCATTCAGCGTTTATTCCACTGTATGAACTCGCTACGAGAAAAATATGTAGTACGTTGCATCCAGGAAGTAGGCCTATACCCCCACGTGTCTGTCAGACGCAATTTTGCACCTCTCGCCATAGTGTCACCGTATTCATTGTATCTTTAGATGATTATAATCCTCATGTTTTACGTTTGACTTCACTGGATGCTCTCTGCTCCACCGGCACCACAACCACCTATACATTATGACATTATCGTCCTCTGTGAGTCACTTCAGTACTACAATATATGCCATTCATTGCCTTGCGAGTCACTACAAGCACTATAATACATGCCTGTCTCTCCCTTGAAAGTCACTACAGACTCATAACACAAGCTTGTCTCTCCCTCAGTGAGTCAGTACATGCAGTATATAATACGTGCCTGCCTAGGACCTAGTGGTGACTCCTCTGTGAGTCAATACAACAACTCAAATACAAGTTTGTTTCTCCCTCAGTGAGTCACTTGAAGCACAATAATACATGCCTGCCTCTTCCTCAATAGGTCACTAGATGCCTATAATAAATGCCTGTCTCTCCCTCGAAAAGTCATTACAAGCACTTCAATATTCACTTGCCTTTCCCCTCGGTGAGTCACTACAAGCACTATAATACATGCCTGCCTCTTGCTCAGTGAGTCACTACAAGGATTATATTACATGTTGCCTCTCCCTCCTGTGAGTCACTAAAAGCACTATAAAATACATGCCTGTCTCTCCCTCTGTGACACAACAAGTCAGACAGTCAAACACTAAAAAAAGTCACTTCAAGCATTACAATATAAATAATTTACAATCAATTGATGAGGCACTACAATCACAATAGTACATGCCTGCTCTCCTTTGTGAGTCAATTCAAGCACTATAATACATGTCTGTCTCTCCTTTGGAGAGTCACTACAAGCACTACAATATTTTCCTGCCATTCTATCAATGAGTCACTACAAACACTATCATACATGCCTGTCTTAAAGGCATACATACAGGCATGTATGCCTGTATGCCATTAAAAGTTGTTCTAGTGCAATCAAAATTTATTGATGTTTTACATGTGAAAGAGCTGCAACTGATTCAAGTTTCAACATCGTAGCTAAATAGAGAGGGAAAAAAAAACGTATTTTAGACAATTTTCAACAATTTTCAAAGAGCTTATAAAAACACAATTGTCAATCGAAATCATTTTTATGACACTTAGCTATCACATTACTATAATAAAGTTTTTTTTAGGAATATTTCTATTCCAAATGTATTTAGTGCAATAATACAAATCTTCAAGTTTGCCCAAAAATTATGCAACAACATTTTGTTTATAAATATTATAAAATCAATAAATAGACTTAAGAAAATAAATTTCCGTCAATTTGAAAGGCATAAACTCTACATATAATGTGCAGGTTTCATGTAAATTGAATAATTAATGAAAAAGTAATAAGACCATGTAGTTGCAATTACTTACCTGTAGAAATGAAGGGCAAAGTTCAGCGACTTGTGGCTGAGGTTGATATCGACCATTACATTCAACTGGCACCCTAGCAAAAGGCATGCCTTCAGTAAGGTGTGTAAGCTACATGAATATCGCCTGATAACAAAAGAAAAAATTAATTATTAAAAAAAATGAAAAATAAAAATGCCAGTATTTTATATATACAATTATTTATGATGTAATTCAAAATATAACACTTACACTAGAACATACTAACCTAATATAATTGGTCTGAAATATGGGTTCTCAAGGTGGCACTGCAATGTCACTAGTAGGCACCTGCCCTATAGCCGGGTCAGCTTCCTCAGGGCCCTTTCTTGGCTTGGTGGTGCGTCTCAATGGTTTCTGTATCTTCTTGACAAGTTATTTTCCACGATATTACGAAATATTAGACGTTTACAACGTATGACGCATCACCCTACGGCGCACCCAAGCCGCGAGGACCGGATTGGGGACAATTGTGGCTGGACAAATTACTCTAAATACGTATTTTTATCATAACATAAAACGGTTTGTACCACGGTGTTGCCACAACTTTGTAGTATTTTAAGAAATATTCAGATACATTCGATTTTGGTCGATTTTTTTTCGAACTGACGCCCCCCTAAAACATTACCCCCGCAAACACAAAACGCTTTTGAAACCTCCACCAACGTTTCCATATGTTGTGAGAAAGAAAGTTGCAAGTAATGGTCAACAGCACATGAGCAACCTTTAGCCAAGATTGGTAAAAGTATTTCTTTATGTAATTTGGTAAATGTTGCAATTTCTAACATCAGTTTCTCATTTATCTGTTAAAAATATTGTTTTCATGTTAAACATTATTTATACACATTATGCTTATAAATTGTGAACGTTGTTTCATAACTGAATGAAACATTCTTAAAACATTTAGTTACTTGAAGAGTGAATTATATTTTTTGTGATATAGCTAAATATTAACTTATATAATACTATTTGTTCCCTTATCATGATACTATTGTTCTTGTTTATATATTAAATTCATGTTATTTTGTTACAAACATTAATATTATAGTAAATGTTGTGGCCGAGTTGTACGAATGGTGTGCAAAACAATTACTTTTATATATCATTATATAATCCATTTTTATATATATATTTTTAATATGATTTTGCTTAAAATTGTTTTTATAACACTATTTGATAAACTTATATGATAAATATACTTGTTTTTCATGTATGAAGTTATACATGTACTTTAGGTATAATTCATAATTTGACGTAAATTGATAATGTTCATAGGTGTATGAAGGACACATGTGACATTTAATCTAAAAAATTTAATTTGAAAAAACTATATTAAGGACCATTAAAATACCTCTATCACATTCATCTGTATTATAGGGATTTTACATTAAATATCATTGAAGTACAAATGGGTGAGTCACAACATATGTACAACTACATGAGTACAACTTCGGGAGAACAAGTAGGTGAGTACAACTTGAGAGAGTACAAGTTGGTGAGTATTACAGGAAGCCGAGTATATACATGAAGGTGATTCAACTACATGAGTGCAACTAGGGGAACTACATGTAGGCGAGTACAACTAGATTAGTACAACTTGGTGAGCGCAGCTCACTGAGAGAGTAAGGGGAACATGATAACACCTACAAAATTCTCAGGGGAATTGACAAGGTGGAAATACAAACTCTTTAGCACTGTACATCAAGAGGGAGTACAGTATAGGGGGGTACAATTAAAATGAGTACAGCTAAGCGGATACAGCAATGTGAGCTCTGCTTAACGAATAAATCTTAACGAGTACAGGTAGTTGGTTACAGTAAGGTCAGTACAGCTAGTTGGTTTCAGCAAGGTCAGTACAGCTAGGCATGCCAGCTAGGTGGGTACAGCAAGTCCAGCTAGTTGGGTACAGCAAGGTGAGTACAATTAGGCGAGTACACCTAGGGAACATATATTCTCTTCTCACAACCAAACCATCACCAGAGAAAACTTAAAAACAACACAGAAATCATTGATAGATACAGCGACAGCAGGGCGGCTTGACAACTGCGAGGCACTACACATCAAGAAGTCAACACCAGCAATCAACAGCCAATTAACGCACAACTATATTCTACCCACTTCAAGACTCCGCTCCAATATAGAAACATCAAGAAATATGGGCCAATAGGCCTTCTGCAGTTCTATTGGTACCAAACCTCTACTTCTACCCAAATCTATACCCTGTTTTCCATGTTCTGTGTTTCACCCCACCTATTGTATTACTCCACCTCACCCAAATGCAGGTAAAAAGCCAATGTTGTTTCATAAAGCATAAGTTGTGTGTAGATAAACTAAAGTCTTTGAAAATGTAATAAGTTTTACGAAACGCGCTCAAGTGTCGCGTCAGACTAGAAATAAATATTAATTTTGGAGAATTGGTTTTTCCATTTACCGTCACCAGTAAAAAGAAGAAACATAAGGAAAATAGAGGAAATTCGTGTTAGAATTATTAATCTTACTTTTTCGGTCATATTTAATAATATATTATATGTCTACAGGAAAGACTGCTACCAAAAATATACCAATATATATATATATATATATATATATATATATATATATATGAAAACTCACACCTCAGAAGTGACTCCGAACCCGATACTCCCAGGAGCAACGCAACTGGTATGTACAAGACGCCTTAAACCACTTGACCTCACGACCGGACAAATGAGGTGATAGCCGAAGGCTATTTGAAACCACCCCACCGCCGGCACTCGGATGGTTATCTTGGGCATAGCATTTTACCAAATCACCTCATTCTTTGGGGCACACGTGAGGAACACAAATGCGAACAAGCCTGAATGGTCCCCAGGACTATATGCGAATGAAAACTCACACCCCACGAAGTGGACTCGAACCCATACTCCAGGAGCAATGCAACTGGTATGTACAAGACGCCTTAAACCACTTGACCATCACGACCAGACAAAATGAGGTGATAGCCGAAGCTATTTGATCCACCCCACTGCCGGCACTCGGATGGTTATCTTGGGCATAGCATTTTACCAAATCACCTCATACTTTGGGGCACACGTAAGGACACAAATGCGAACAAGCCTGAATGGTCCCCAGGACTATATGCGGATTGAAAACTCACACCCCGCAGAAGTGACTCGAACCCATACTCCCAGGAGCAACGCAACTGGTATGTACAAAGACGCCTTAAACCACTTGACCATCACGACCGGACAAACATGAGGTGGATAGCCGAAGCTATTTGAACCACCCCACCGCCGGCACTCGGATGGTTATCTTGGGCATAGCATTTTACCAAATCACCTCATTCTTTGGGGCAGCACGTGAGGAACGCAAATGCGAACAAGCCTGAAATGGTCCACAGGACTATATGCGAATGAAAACTCACACCCCCAGAAGTGACTCGAACCCATACTCGCAGGAGCAACGCAACTGGTATGTACAAGACGCCTTAAACGACTGACCATCACGACCGGACAAAATGAGGTGATAGCCGAAGCTATTTGAACCACCCCACCGCTGGCACTCGGATGGTTATCTTGGGCATAGCATTTTACCAAATCACCTCATTCTTTGGGGCACACGTGAGGAACACAAATGCGAACAAGCCTGGAATGGTCCTCAGGACTATATGCGATGAAAACTCACACCCCAGAAGTGACTCGAACCCATACTCGCAGGAGCAACGCAACTGGTATGTACAAGACGCCCTTAAACCACTTGACCATCACGACCGGACAAAATGAGGTGATGGCCGAAGCTATTTAACCACCCCACCGCCGGCACATATTTATATATATATTATATATATCTATAATACTATATACTATATATATATAATATACTGTATATATATATAGTATAGATATAATATATATATATATATATATATATATATAGTATTATATATATATATATATATATATATATATATATATATATATATAATATATAGTAATAATATATATATAGTATAGTATATATATATATATATAGTATGTATATATAGATATATATATATAATATATATATATATATATAGTATATATATATATATATCTATATTATATATATATATATATATATATATATGTCGTACCTAGTAGTCAGAACGCAGTTCTCAGCCTACTATGCAAGGCCCGATTTTCCTAATAAGCCAAGTTTTCCTGAATAATATATTTTCTCTATTTTTTTTCTTAGGAAATGATAAAGCTACCTATTTCATTATGTATGAGGTCAATTTTTTTTTTTTATTGGAGTTAAAATTAACGTTGATATATGACCGAACCTAAACCTACCCTGCCAAACCTAACCTAACTAACCTATCTTTATAGGGTTAGGTTAGGTTAGGTAGCCGAAAAAGTTCGGTAGGTTAGGTTAAGTAGGTTACATAGTCGAAAAACAATAATTCATAAAAAATGGCTTATTAGGCAAATCGGGCCTTGCATAGTAGGCTGAGGATTACGTTCTGGCTAATAGGTACGACATATATATATATATACTATGTGATATTATATATATACTATATATAATATATCTATATATATTATATATATATATATATAATATATATATATAATTTAATATGGAAGGGTAGTACCACCTCTGGCTGGAAGAAGGGGGGACCATAGCCTCAGAGGAAATCACACATAACGCATGGAGGGAATGTAGGTCCCCTTCAATACAGTTTCTGGGTGCTTTTCTCCTACTACCCTCCTTCCTTTTTTTTTTTTTTGCTGTATTGTTTATTTAAAGGTTCCAAAACATCCAAGACAAATGCCTAAAGGTTCTGGATCTCTTGAAGCTCCTCCGCTTCCGGACAGGAACCGAGACCGCAGCAAGCATTTCCCCTCTGGATCGCCACACTGAGGCGCTGAAACAAAAAACTGCAAGCCCTTGGGTCTCTGGTGACGTCACTGAGCTTGGAAGCCCAATTCCTTGAGAAATCCCAAGGTACTCTTGCCCCAGGGGCCATGCGTCTCAGACGCTATGGGAACAAAGAGGTATTGACCTGCCAGTCGCCTGTATTTGAGAGATTTTGCTGTTTCCCTAGTGGTTGGCCGCCCACCTGCTTGATCAGCTCCGAAGTGTACATAGGTGAGAGCCAGGGTGGATACACATTGTATTCCCACACCAACTGCTTACCCTCCTTCCATGAGTATATGGTGATGCCATAATATATATATATATATATATATATATATATATATTATATATATATAGATATATATATATATATATATATATATATATATATATTATATATATATATATTATATATATATCTCATTAAATATGAGTGCATATTCTGTATTACTATCTTCTGATTTAGGGCTTCTATCCCTCTAACTATTTTCTTAGCATCAGGGCTTAGCTGAAAGAGGAGTTCTCCAAAACTCAATTTCGTAATTCAAGGTGAAGGAAAGAAGTGAATTACTATAAATGTATTACACTTATATATACAATTTCCACAACGTTTCCAACCTCCATGGCTCATTCCTCAGTGAATTTTTTTTTTATAATTTTTTTTTCAGAACTGGTTGATTTATACCCACACTGGGTCCAGGTGATAAGATAATAAAGGTGAAAACATTGGGGATACATAAGGGATAAATGGGGGGGGGGGGAACATAAGAATATAAGAATAGAACTGCTGAATGCCTATTGGCCCATACGAGGCAGCTCCTATCTAACATACAAAGATTAATCAGGTGTAATTGGCCTGTTATGTTGAACAGTGTCTTCTGTGTGGCATCGTTATGTTCTGGTCTTGTCCTTATTCTCATGGTGGGTAGAGTAAATAGTTCCGTGATTTAGGTCTTCATGGTAGGTTGTTCTATTCTTATGTGAATTGCTTCAAGAATTTGTAATCTTCTTGCATCTTGGCGTTTGGTCTATTATACAGGTATTTTTTGTTCAACATTTCTCTTGTTAGGTGATGTCATGGGCTTGTCTCATTTGATTCCTGGGGGCACCGGATTGAAGATACATTTCAAACGCCTAGTCAGCTTGGTCGACGTGATACCTATGTACTTAGATTGAAGGTTAAATCCTTCGTGGGGGCAAGTGTACATTTTATACAACGCTTGACTGCTGTAGAGGGTTCTCAGTCGGCTTCGGGATGTTTTTGATAAGGAGTTCGGAAGTCTTCTTGGTTTTGTAGAATATGATCAGGTCTATGTTTTGGTTAGGAGTAATGCTTTTAACTCCTTTACGGATTATTCATTTCATTATTCTTTCCTCTTTTATATATTCACTGTGCATGGTTGATTTGTAATATAATTTATTGGAGGTATTGGTGGTTTCTATTCTAGGTTCTGGATTATACCAACAGTCCAAGTGTCTTCTTATAGCAGCGTTTATTTCCGCGTTGCTATATCCGTTGTTCACCAATACCTGAGTTATTCTTCAAACTCTCTACTTACATTGCACCATTCGGAGCAGTGTGTAAGAGCTCGACGAATATAAGCATTGAGAACACTGGCTTTGTATCTTTGGGGGCACTCACTGCTGCCGTTCAGGCATAATCCTATGTTGGTGGGCTTAGTATATCCGTGGTGCTTACCTAGCAGTAAAGTAAGTACCTGGGTGTTAGTCAGCTATCACGGGCTGCTTCCTGGGGGTGGAGGCCTGGTCAACGGACCGGCGCCGCGGGGACACTAAAGCCCCCGAAATCATCTCAAGTTAACCTCAAGATAACCACACAACAATAAATATTGTTGTGAGAGCCCAGGACCTAGTCGTTAGATTCGCTTTGGCGAATAGCGAAGGTCAACAGCCTAAGTGAAGGGGATTTCAAACTTTTTTGGGGTCTCTGCGTTTGCTCGCGGCTAGTCAATAGTTCATAAATGGTCCCAGAGTGAGGAATGAGCTGCTTACTACAGGGGTGTGTTAGCTAAGCAAGTCCTTCCACAAGCGACCTAATTGAATATCACGACAGGAATATAGATTAAAAGAACTAAAGAATTTTTTTAGAAATTTTCCTAGTTCAAATCCTCATTCTTCATTCCTTAAACTCTCACATCGGTTCCTTGTCCATTGATACGCGAGCTGTGTGTACGAGATCTGGTAACAGTACACCCCTAGCTATATACTCACCTTGCTGCAGTTATATAGTGCTACTCACCTATCCGTACTCACCTCTTTGTACTTAC
>WNGS01133251.1:0-10752 GCA_020271785.1 Procambarus virginalis
GTATATGCTTAGGCTACTCATCCTATCCTTGCAACAGACCCTCCATACTTACTTATGAGATCCCATTGTTCCAATGGATAACAAAAACTGGAACTGTCAACTCAGAATGTATGGGGTTCATGATTTGTACCAAGAGAAACATCAACGGCATTTTCCTGCACCGTTGGAGGTTACACCCTTTCCAGTTTTAATATCCCTCCCTTTCCAACCAAGAAGCAATTTAGAGATCAGCCCAAGCTTTCGTCTTGAGGCACAAGCTCACCTCGCCTTAGCCATATTGATGCTCTGGTCCACAGAGCATTCTGTCTCTCAAACCATATACACTGATTGTTCCCTTCACCGCACCACGGGTGCAGCTTGAAGCGCAGTTGTTCTGACAATGGGGGCCGACGGCTTGTACTTTGAGTGGGGAGTCCGTATAAACAATTGGGCCCTCTCTACCCTTCAGACTGAACTATTTGCCTTGATACTTGCACTGAAATGTGTACAAGTCTCCAAACTTGATACATTAATTGTAAGTGACTCCTTATCATCCTTAAATGCTCTCAACTCTTTAAGACACAACTGTAACATGCTCGTGTCCGAAGCTAGACACAAATACAACAAAATTATTAAGGATGGTAACAGAGTCCATTTCATGTGGTCTCCATCTCATGTTGGCCTCCGAATGCATGATAGAGCTGATAAGTTAGCCAAAGAATCTGCCTTTAACCCTCAAACCGCTAGGGGCCCAAATGGAATTCACACCCACAGGCGCAACAAAAAAAAAAATCCAAAAAATTCTTTCGTCTTATAGAATTGTTTATTTTTGTTCCCTGATCACGGAAAAAATAACAAAAAAATCGTAGGTAGCATATTTTAGCCGCAGTAGGGTAGGGAAGTGTGGCAAAAAAGGGGCGTTGGCAGAGCCTTCGCCAGACGAGGTCTACTCCGCCCGAGCTGTCAGACGGCAGTTGCCACAAATATATTATTTCCTAATTATTTCAATGTCTCTGATTGATTTTTTCTTAGTTTTTTTGCAGTAATATTATTCCATACAGTGAATTGTGGTATATTTATATTATAAAATGTGTGAACCATTGCTGTACTCAAAATTATGGTGTGCATATAAGTGATTCAATTATTATGTTCATAAAACAATAAACAAATAGTTTTGCTGTTGTTACACTATATACACAGGTTATATATAAGTATCTGCATGTTTTGTTCACCATAACGAACTACTAAGTTGGTCTTGTGAGTCAAAAAGCAACGAGGAGTGGCCGCCACACACCAGCGAGCCACTCACTGCCACGCCCTCCCTCAACACCACCTCACTCACCCTCATTTACCTCCCACAATACTGTTTTTGCATTTATTCACTATACACAGACGTTATATATACGTATTTACATGTTTTGTTCACCATAACTGTACATCTAAGCTTGTATGGTGAGTAAACGCACAAAGACGTAGCTACTCCACAGTCAGCTGATCGGCGGCCACCCTCAAGGCCACACACACTAATATTTCTCCTCCAACAATATTGGTTGTGGTGTTATTATGCTATATACACACATTATATATAAGTATCTACCTGTTTTATTCACCATACTTGTACAAATAAGCTGGTATGGTGCCCAAAGACCCTTTGTGGTCACAGGTAAACAACACGATAATTCCTGCAGACGACGCTCCTCTCACCAAAATGGCGGCTCCCAACCTACTCCTCTCGCTGTTATCTCACACTATACACACGTTATATGTAAGTATCTACATTTGTGTTCACCATAGCGAACCACTAAGCTGGTATGGTGAGTGCAGTCAATAAATGGTGGCCACACACAGTCAGAAGACAACGCCACAATCCTCCCTCCACAGCCGTACTCCTCCCTCCATCGAGCACAGCGCTAAATATCTCCACAATCAAGCTGTTATCAGAATCCTGGTCAGTTTTATCAAATTCAGGGGGCTTCAGTAATACTATCACTGCTAAATAATAGCAGTATCACTTATATTTTGGCATTTGTAGGCGATGCTGTGGTCACAAGCTGAACAGCGGTGCTGTGAGCTCGTGCTGCGTGCGCCAGCCTTGGTGGCTGGCGCAATACTGACGTTCTCACACTCAAGAATGTTGGGCTGGATTTTTTTTCTAGGTGGGATCTGGCAACTATCAGTCGTGGCTGTACTATAGCTGCCCCTATCCCAGGCGGGGTGTTTAAATTATAGCGCTAGACACGAAATCATATATAAATGATGTGCGCGATTTCGGTTTTGTCATTGATATCATTTATATATGATATGCGCGGTTTAAGGGTTAAAGGAGCCGTTGAGTGTAACCTTGGATTGTCAATGAGCAATCTGAGAGCAGCAGTACACCGAGAACTTCAACAAGATCTTGTAGATCTGAGGCAAAGTGAAATTGACACCAGTAATTCCATCTATCATCATACTATCATGCAAGAGGAGCCACACATCTATGGATCATCCAATAAAATCAGCAGACTTCTAGATGTTACTGCTGCTCGGCTTAGACTCGGTTACAAGTATCTCTGGGAATTCTCATTATCTGCCGATGTAGACCTGACCAAATGTAAACTGTGTCAACAAAATTATTCGCACACCCTCCGTCACTATGTGATGGAGTGCGAAAAGATACGTGAATTTAGAGACAATTCTATAACCAATGTTCCAGCGATGTGTAAATATTTCATTCAAAATGATCTGCTACCAGAAATTTTAGCCAAATATCCCCAGTTTGCTAACTGTAGGTAGTAACTGAGTGATTGTAACCTATCCACCGCTGCCCACTGGATGGGGGGCGGTGTGCAGGACAGACATATAAATTGTGACACTAGCTCTCCACATATGACAGTTGCTTAATTTAGAACCTGTATTTGAGGTCGATCTCGAACCCATTGTTGATGTGACGACTTATATTGAATTTTGTAACTAGCTCATCAAGATTGTAACTTGCTTAGCTAAATGAATTGTGGGATTCAGTCCCTGAGCCCATTATGTGCCTCTGTAACCCTTTCCACTACCGCCCACAAGATGGGTATGGGGTGCATAATAAATGAACTAAAACTAAACTTTTTTCCCCTCTATTTCTCATATACGAACTTACATGTTAACCGACGGGTCTTGTCCCCAAGGGGTTCGGAAACCAAGTGGTGCTCTGTACTTTACATTTCTTTATGAATATTGAATACCATGAGTCAGGCCCAGAAGCTGAGTGCATAGGCATATTTGTAAATTTCTCTTTCAAAGTCTTCCGAGTTTGTGGTAATATCCGTTATATTATCTGCAGCTTGCATGTCATTCATAAAGAAGCTGTCTGGGTCATCAACTTTCATGTTGTTTATTGGTGTGCTAAACATAGCCTCATACTGGCTTCTTAGAATTTCACTAATCTCTTTCTTGTCCTCTGTGTATGTACCTTCATTTGTAATTAACAGTCCAATACTGGTCGAGGTTTTTTATTTTGATTTTGTGTATGTGAAAAAATATTTCAGATTTTTTCTTATCTCTTGTATAGCTTTCTGTTCCAATTCCATTTCCTCAGACTCATATGATCGCTTCAACGCTTGTTCTATTTCTTCGATCTCCCTGCTTAGGATTATTTTCCTTGCTTGTGATAGTTGTGTCTGCCGAAGCATTTCCGTTATTTTTTTCCTTCTCCTGTACAGTCGTCTGCGTTCTCTTTCTAGAGTGGTCCTCTTTCTGCCCCTCCTCACAGGCACGTGCTTCAAGCAGACCTTGTAAGCTTCAGCTGTCAGTTGAGCTATTCCCTGTGTGGTAGTTTTGTCGCTTAAGACCGTCTCCCATTGAATGGTTGCAAGGTCTACATTTATTTTTTCCCAGTCAATCCTCTTATTGTTGAAATTGAATTGATTGAATATTCCTTCTCGTTTGTTGGGTCTCTTAGACCTACTATCATTATTTATGCTAGTTTGCACTTCAATGAGCTTATGGTCTGAGTATGAAGTATCTGAGATTGTGATGTCTCTGATTAGTTCATCATTGTTTGTGAATAACAAGTCTAGTGTGTTTTCGTTCCTAGTTGGTTCTGTAATCTGTTGATTGAGCGAGAATTTGTCACAGAATCTCAAAAGTTCTCTGACCTGTGGTTGGTTATTTCCCGGGTCATTCCCTGCTATGATATTTGTGTTTGCCATTCTCCATCTTAGACTCGGTAAATTGAAATCTCCAAGGAAGATAATATCTGGAGCTGGGTTTGCTAGCTTATCAAGTATGTTCTCTATTTTGTGTATCTGCTCTGTGAATTCCTCAACCATTGTATCTGGCAGTTTATATATTAGAATAATAATTAGGATTAGTTTCTCTTCCTTAATTCCAAGTACCTCTACCACCTCATTAGTTGAGTTTAGTAGTTCTGTGCATACCAGGTCCTCTTTAATATACAGACCTACTCCTCCATTTGACCTAGTTTTTCTATCACATCTACATAAATTATAATTTGGATATATCTTGAGATGATTTCGGGGCTTTAGTGTACATGTGGCCCGGTCTTCGACCAGGCCTCCACCCCCAGGAAGCAGCCCGTGACAGCTGACTAACACCCAGGTACCTATTTTACTGCTACGTAATACGGGCATAGGGTGAAAGAAACTTTGCCCATTGTTTCTCGCCGGCACCTGGGATCGAACCCAGGACCACAGGATCACAAGTCCAGTGTGCTGACCGCTCGGCCGACCGGCTCCCTATACCAGATAGTGTCAGTAGATAACAGTGGCATGCACTAGGCAGTGATGTGGTGAAGACAGATGCCATACACAGTTTCAAATGCAGATATGATAGAGGCCAATAGGCTCAGGAATCTGTGCAACACTTGATTGACAGTTGAGAGGCTGTCGGTCAAGAGCCTAAGCTCAACCCCAGTAACCACAATTAGGTGAATACAACCAAGTTGACATAAGAAAAAAAGCAAACATACCTCATAGTACAGGTGACTTCATTCTTGACTCACAATCAGCAATCCTGGGTTCAGTTCCCTGGCAGACCAGAAATGGCTGGATAAGTTTCCTTTCACCTAATGGGACTGTTCATATAGAAGTAAATAAGGTCCCAGGTGTTAGATAAATGTGGAGTTGCAATTTATAAGAATGTAAACACTTAATTCATTCTATTCAAACAATTAAGTCTATACATTAATCAATGCTGCTCAAGACCATATAAGCCAGATTTCAAGTTGGTTCACTTACCATTTTTTGTCCTTTACTGTCCACAAGCGTCGTAGACCAACTTCACTGTTGTTGTTGATTTAAGGGCGAGGATGAAACTAGACGCGTGCACCCTGCTGAACTGGAATTCCGGTATGGAAACAAAGCCAGATGGCAAAAGAAAACCGCCAGTGGTGTTGCTCATCTAGCGACACCCGAATACCCCTGGCAGTGCAGGCCCACACCACACACAGGGTAACAACCCCGGCAGAGTGAGAGCCAGGCGTCCTCCACGTCCAGAGGGAACACAGGAGCCTCCAGGGCCAGCTGGACCCCACCACCTCTCGCCCAAGCCGGCTCCAGACCCCCGCTCAACGCCAGAGGTGCAAGCCGAAGAACGTTAGAAAATCTATCAGCCAGCCCGTGGCGATATAGACACCAGGCGTCGCAACCATTCGGGCAGTTGAATATTACTGCCTTAAGGCAAAACGTAACCCAGTGGACAGGAAAAGCAAAACATTAACCAGTGACTTCTAGGCAGCCGCACAGCGAAAGGTGTAAGTGACTTGTAAACAAAGATTCTGACGAGGAAACGAACCTAAATAAATAAATAAATAAATATAAATATGTTTATTCAGGTAAGGTAAATTGTACTAGACCATTGGATACAAATGTGTGACATTGGTAAAAAACTAAAAAATGTTCCTGGACTTATACAGCAGTGCAATAGATAATATGTATATAGATAACGTATATTAAGTGAACTAATAATATCAATATATAATGCTGACTTTAAATGCACAATTAACTAAGTTATCCATCCTTAGCTGGAACATTGCATCCCTCAAAAAAGGTTCTCAGATTTACATCACAAAGTAACAACTGAACACATCGATATTGTATGTCTCCAGGAGTGCAGAGTTCCCGCAAGATCCTCACCCCCGAAATTGCCCTCATTTGTTTCTTACAACCTCAGATCCAGTAACTCTTGCATTCTATACATCAAACAATCCCTACCCCATCAACTTCTGCCAGAAAAACAAACTGCCGGTCAACAGTATCATGGAGTGAGGATCTATGTGGGCAACTCTGTCCTCAATGTATTTAATCTATATGCTCCAGCAGGAAAGTTAAATTATATTGATCTTCCGGCCTGCGCTCAAGCAGAGCCAACCATCATTCTTGGTGACTACAATGCTAGACACAAGGACATTGGCGGCTCTCGCTTCAGTAACGGTAATGGGAATCAACTGCTGTCGCTACTAAATAGTCACCAAGATGTGCAGATTGTGGGTGACCTTGAACCCACGCATATTTGTGGAGGCATTCTAGACCTCTGTGTTGGTTTCAACGTCTCTCACGTCTGGTGCACATCAACTATTGTAACAGATTTGTTGTCAGATCATCACCCTAGATTGACTACTCTATGTATAGGAGATACCATCCTGCCCGGTGGAACTTTCAAACGCAAACGGCTCAGTGTTCCTCCTGCTCGACGTGAAGACTTTGTTGCTCATGTGTCAGAGTGGTACAGCACTTATGCACAGTCAGTCTGATCCCTCCACAGTCCAGACATTTAACGACGATCTAGTACAGAGCATTCAGATGTTTGCTGACCCTTTAGGTCGGCCCCCTGCACCATCCAATAGTCGGAACGACATGAAAGGTAATAAACGTCATGCCTATTACAATGACCCCAAACTGCGTACTTTGAAACGCACTGCCAGACGAGTTGGACTTGCATATAGGGAAACACGTACGCCAGCAATGCTCAAGCTCTTTCAGAAAGCCCTAGCCAAGGCGAGGGAGCGCATGACAGAGCTCAGGCAAGATAACTGGGAAACTTTTGTTAACAGTCTCAACTCTCACACCCCCTCAGCCAGGCATGGAAGGATATTAAAAGAATTAAAGGCGATAAGATCGGCCAAGTAGCACACCCTCACCCTCTACACAGAGCAAACGAGTTAGTCGATGCTTGGGCAACCACCTCTAGCTTCAATAATCTTCCCCCAGACATACAGTTCAGATTAAATGCTGGTTACGGAGATCGAGAAAGGCTCGTTGACTTCATGCTCCACAAGGAAGATGAATGCAACGTGCCATTCACTGAGTTTGAATTACTCGCGGCCCTAAACAAAGGCAAAGCCACATCCCCCGGTGAAGATGGTATCACTTATGACATATTGCGTCTGCTCCCTTTAGTACCAGGGAATCCCCTGCTTGAGCTGTATAATATGAGCTATGTTACTGGGGAACTTCCTATCTCTTGGACCAACAGTATAATCATTCCAATTCCCAAGCCAAATCAAGAGAATGCTTTCCGCCCAATTTCCCTTACTAGCTGCATTTGCAAAACATTCGAGAGAATGGTCCTAAACCGTCTCCTCCATAGAATAAGAACCATGCTATCCCCCCAGATATATGGCTTCATGCATGGAAGGAGTGTGCATCATTGCATCACCACCTTTCTTACCCTGCACACTGAAAAGTCATATACCACCTTCCTAGATCTTAAGTCTGCCTTTGATATTGCAAATAGACATGTTATCTTGAGTGAGCTTGCAAGAATGAATGTTGGTGGTCGGCTTCTTTGTTGGATCAGGGGTTACTTATCCAACAGGAAGTCATCTGTATTTTTCCAGGGGCATAGGAGTGTAACAAGAGACTTTGAACTAGGTACCCCGCAGGGTGGTGTCCTCAGTCCTACCTTATTTAATATCTTAATAAACACGCTGTTAAACTCTATACCGAGCAAACCCAACGTCCACATCATTAGCTATGCTGATGATATAATGATACACACCACTGGGTATGCTAACACACAGAACACTCTTAACTCTGTATTAGATTCATGTCAGGACCTAGGTTTAATTATCTCAGCAGAGAAAACAAAGATACTAAATCGGCGCCCACCCAGGCAGGGAGGAGCTGTTCGCAAGATGCAACTATCTGATGGCTCCCAGCTTGACTATGTAAACAGATTCAAATACCTTGGCCTTGAGGTGCCACTGTATGGTCCTGTTGTATTCAGACTCTGTCGTCAGTATAAAGAGAGGCTCCGAGCTCTCAAGGCTGTTGCAGGTTATCACTCAGGCTATGGTGCCAATGTCAGAATTGTCAAAATGATGTACCTTGCATACATCAGATCTTTAGTGGATTATGCTGCACCTCTGCTTGTTTTGATGCCTGAAAGAAAGCTTGGAGGGCTTGAAAAATTGCAGAACGAAGCCCTGAGGATAATCCTTGGGTGCCCTCGTACCACAAAGATACTTAATATGAGAAAGGAACTTAATATTCTGAGCGTTGTTGATCGTGTTACTGAAATTAACTGTCAAATTGGTATAAAAATGCTTAGGCTAACTCATCCTAATCCTTGCACAGAAGCCCTCCAGACTTACTTTATTGAAGATCAGCATTGTTCCAAATGGATAACAAAAACTGGAACTCAACTCAGAATGTATGGGGTTCATGATTTGTACCAAGAGAAACAACAACGGCACTTTCCTGCACCGTGGGAGGTTACACCCTTTCCAGTTTTAATCCCTCCCTTTCCACCCAAGAAGCAAATTAGAGATAAGCCCAAGCTTCGTCTTGAGGCAAAGCTCAACGCCTTAAGCCATATTGATGCTCTGTCCACAGAGCATTCTCTCTCTCAAATCATATACACTGATGGTTCCCTACACCGCACCACGGGTGCAGCTGGAAGTGCAGTTGTTCTGACAATGGGCGATGGCTTGTACTTTGAGTGGGGAGTCCGTATAAACAATTGGGCCTCTACCCTTCAGACCGAACTATTTGCCTTGATCCTTGCACTGAAATGTGTACAAGTCTCCAAACTTGATACATTAATTGTAAGTGACTCCTTATCATCCTTAAATGCTCTCAACTCTTTAAGACATAACTGTAACATGCTCGTGTCCGAAGCTAGACACAAATACAACAAAATTATTAAGGATGGTAACAGAGTCCATTTCATGTGGTCTCCATCTCATGTTGGCCTCCGAATGCATGATAGAGCTGATAAGTTAGCCAAAGAATCTGCCTTTAAAGGAGCCGTTGAGTGTAACCTTGGATTGTCAATGAGCAATCTGAGAGCAGCAGTACACCGAGAACTTCAACAAGATCTTGTAGATCTGAGGCAAAGTGAAATTGACACCAGTAATTCCATCTATCATCATACTATCATGCAAGAGGAGCCACACATCTATGGATCATCCAATAAAATCAGCAGACTTCTAGATGTTACTGCTGCTCGGCTTAGACTCGGTTACAAGTATCTCTGGGAATTCTCATTATCTGCCGATGTAGACCTGACCAAATGTAAACTGTGTCAACAAAATTATTCGCACACCCTCCGTCACTATGTGATGGAGTGCGAAAAGATACGTGAATTTAGAGACAATTCTATAACCAATGTTCCAGCGATGTGTAAATATTTCATTCAAAATGATCTGCTACCAGAAATTTTAGCCAAATATCCCCAGTTTGCTAACTGTAGGTAGTAACTGAGTGATTGTAACCTATCCACCGCTGCCCACTGGATGGGGGCGGTGTGCAGGACAAACATATAAATTTTGACACTAGCTCTCCACATATGTCAGTTGCTTAATTTAGAACCTGTACTTGAGGTCGATCTCGAACCCATTGTTGATGTGACGACTTATATTGAATTTTGTAACTAGCTCATCAAGATTGTAACTTGCTTAGCTAAATGAATTGTGGGGTTCAGTCCCTGAGCCCATTATGTGCCTCTGTAACCCTTTCCACTACCGCCCACAAGATGGGTATGGGGTGCATAATAAATGAACTAAACTAACTAAAAACAGGTAAGTTACATACATACAAGGGATGTGTACATTAATGGATCGATTTATAGATAGCGCTAGTACATACAATGCCTAAAGCCACTATTACGCAATGCGTTTTCGGGCAGGAAAACATTAATATCTAAACTTAATACTAATGTGTAATATATACCATGGTGTACTTTGCTCTGCCTTTCCTTTCAAAAGGTAAGTTAACTAACTTTAGTTAAAAAAAAATTGTCATCTTTACAATTGTCATCTTTCATTTTACTCCCATGTTCCATAGTACACTGGCTTTGCCTGTGTCCTCTAGTATTAACTTCAATTATCCAGTGTTCCTGAGTGTATCTCTATTTAAGCTACCTCATTTGTCTTAGTGTAACTTTAGTATTACTATAGTGTCTATAATAGTATAGTAAGCAGCTTTTCATTTTATAGTTTTTCATAATTGCTTTTTTTACTTTTTTGGTCATCTATTGCCTTGTTTCGCAGCAACCAGCCTTTTTATGCAGACTAGCATAGACCCAGAACTAAACCTCTTATCCACTATCTATGACAATCATCACTTATGACCAAAATTGCAGATATTTTACAGCACATGATGTAACAATGTATTAACATAATCACAATATCTCTGTAATCAACTTGAATTTAGATCCCTAGGTAAACACTTCGATGATGTTTATGCCTTGATTGAAACTATTGACAACAATTCACTTTTATTATACTTACTGAAACGTGGTTGAAAGAGGATACTACTCAACTCTTTAACATGCCTAACTACT
>WNGS01133260.1:0-10408 GCA_020271785.1 Procambarus virginalis
ATTTGTGAGGTTCTGGTGGTGAAATGGAATGCGAACGTAATAATACTGGTTTCAACAAAATTGTATTTTTAAAGTGCCTGAGAGAAAAGTGCAAGCCAGCGGCGGTGCAAGCTATCCGTTAGGTTTCGTTGTGTGTGTTCATAGAGAGGCTATGTCTGCAAGAGGTAGAGCAGGGGCGGGCCTGACTAACCTTCCCTCTCGCTACAAACACACCAGGGCATTATCTGGCTGGTCCTGAGGTGAGACCGGCCCAGGCCGCCAACAAAGGCCTGCAGACAAGCTCCACGGTCAGACTTTTATTTTCAGAAATCTTTGCATCTTCAAGAACCAAAAAAATTACCCAGATTGCCTCTTCAGAATATTATCTTGTGTCTGGATTATACGTATTGTCTAAGAGAGCGGCGAAGGTTCAGGTTGGTTCCGTGGCTGGACGCAGTGAATAAGAAAAATAAAATATGCCATTGAAAGAATCTGTGCAAGGTGGGCGTGTTGCTTGTTCTCTCAGCAAGATGAACCGGTACTCCTTGCTTCAAGGAGGAAACCTGGCATTGCCAAACTCGTTTTCACGGTGCGAGGCTCTTCATAAGAAAGTTCTCTTAAGCTGTGAATGTTCTCGATATGTCTATCTCTTATAAGTTGTGTTAGCGAATGAATGACATATTGATGGTTTTATCCATTTTCAGTAAAGATTTATTTTATATTTATGCAATGCTTAACAAAGGTTATTGGTTATATATAATTTAATAAACAAAACTGGAAATAAGTGGAACACATCTACTCATCAGCTTCAGAACTCTGAAAACAGTAGCACACTGGAGCCCTGCAGATGCTGTCGACACACAGGGGAAGAAAAACCACACAAGCCATTACTCGCCGCACACAACGCTAGACTCGAATTGGTGACGCTCATCCCAAGCTAAACTCGTGCAAATAAATTTGCCTTGGTGTTTTCTTCGGAAATCGACAGATGACGCACAGGAATGATAAGGGAAAAATGGATGAGGTCTCTGAAAGGCCATTTTTAATTATCCGTAAATGGTAGTGTCCAGGTTCCAGATATTTCCCAGACTGTGTAACAATGGCAGTAGCAGGCCTATCCTTGCTCCTTAGGATGGCCATATCCCTAGGACGACCCACCATTTCTGAGCTGTATTTCGATTGTGGTCATGTATTGCTATATTTAGACCATTGTAGGGATTATGAATGAATCACGGGTGCTCTGCTTCACAGTTGTACCGTGCAGCTGACCGCAGCGGCTCCCGTGTTCTTCAAAAGTGTCTTTTAACAAAACGAGAATGATTGTCTTGAGTGACTGGGTGACATTAATCGAGAGAATCATTGATGACATGAATATGTACCTCAGCTATTCTAATGATCTATTAAATCGTTAGTCTCAAAATGTTGTGTATGTAGAAAAGGTTACGTCTTTGTTTTACGTCAGATGTCTTTGATTTACCATAAATTATTTTTAAGTTTGATATTTTTTTCAAACTGCTAGTTACAATAGGAGTTGCAAACTATAACTTATAATATTTTTCTTTCAGAAATTACGATCTTGTTCAGGTTCATAAATTATGAGATGTAATAAAGCTGGAATTTAACTTTTTTGTGTGATACAAGCAAGGTGTCGGATGCTTAAAATAGAGATGGAACACGGCAGAGGTAGTGGATAGGTTTGGGGCAGAGGTCGGAGGTTCAGGGGAGTTATGGTTGGCGTCTGACCGGGTGTTAGGGTGGGGGGGCAGTTTGGGGTTAGCAGGATGAGGCTGCGAGGAATACGTGAGCTTGTAGTTGTAGATTAGAACTGGGATTAGTTGAGGTTATATAAGTTGTGAAAATGACGATGATAGAAGGCGTTGGAAATATGATAGTGGCGATAGAGGTTCTCAAGAAATGATGGTAGGCGAAGGCATTGGTTGGTGGCAGAGACAGCCGCGCATCACCATGACCCCCCAAGGTACTCTTGCCTACAACGACAACAAATACAAACTTCAGATTAGAAACGAACTAAAGGTGTATATTTCAGAGTTAAGCTGATCTCCCTACACACTCACCCCCATCACTACAGTGTACTTACCGCGGCTTATATTAAGTACTTTTATTAAAACGTCACTAGTCTGTGGACTCATTATCACAGGGTACATTCTTTATTTGAAAATATATCTTCTAAAAGGGCGTCAATTTATGGAACTCTTATGGACTCATCCCCTTATCATACAAAGCAAAGAGTGACACTGAACTGGACTAGAATGTTTTAAAGTTTAACCCATTTATTATTTACTATCAGTGATGTGTTTCTTTATGCTAGTTATTATAAGACTGTTGCTACAATTTATGGTTTCATTACTCTACTATATTTTTGTTTACTTCTGTTAGGTTAGGAAACTTCTGGAGCCGGTCGCCGAGCGGACAGCACGCTGGACTTGTGATCTGTGGTCCTGTGTTCGATCCCAGGCGCGCGGCGAGAAACATTGGGCAGAGTTTCTTTCACCCTATGCCCCTGTTACCTAGCAGTAAAATAGGTACCTGGGTGTTAGTCAGCTGTCACGGGCTGCTTCCTGGGGGTGGAGGCCTGGTCGAGGACCGGCCGCGGGGACACTAAAAGCCTCGAAATCATCTCAAGATAACCTCAAGATAACCTCAAGAAGATATAAGTTACTTCGTTATTGTCATATCCCGACACTATTTTAGAGGCGACTTGTTATTAAGTGGAAGTCACGTGATGGTGACTTTGTTTTAGGCTTATTTTTAAGGACTAAACCTAGCCTAACCATGTCTAACTAATCTAATCAAGCCTAATTAAACCTAACAACTTTATGATGGGCATGAAGTTGTTCTGCCCAAATACTCACCTTCGAAACTTGTGCGAGCTCCTACGTTGAGGTTACATTGAGATGATTTCGGGGCTTTGCGTCCCCGCGGCCCGGTCGTCGACCAGGCCTCCTTGTTGCTGGACTGGTCAACTAAGTTGTTAGACGCGGCTGCCCGCAGCCTGATGTATGAATCACAGCCTGGTTGATCAGGTATCCTTTGGAAGGTATCCAAAGTTGATCAGATATCCTAAATACAGTGCTGTACATTTATAACAGTGTGTACTATGAATCGTGTGATACGTTAAATAAATCTGACTTTACACCATAGCTATACCATAGCGCATGTATCTGAAATGCGCTGTGGTAGAGGATGATTAAATGAATTGACAATGTCAGGAGCAAATTACTAAGTGTTGGAAGGAGAATTCTTTAACACGAGAACCGTTTATTTTGATGAGGTGTTATGGTGACCTAGAGCGGTTGAGTCAGCGGGAAGTTGTGGATAAGGTGTCCGCCCTAGCCTGGGGCTGGAGACCTGTAGTGGAGGGCGCGTCGGGAGGGCGGAGGCACCCCTCATGACCAAAATGAAACACTTGGGCGGTGAGACCGAGGAGGGTTCAGGAGGGCTGGTCACTCCACCTCCCTGCGGCCTGACCATCCGCCTTCCTCCGGCCTTGTATCAGCCTGCTATTGCTATTGCTGCTGCAGATGTAATTGCGGCTCTCCCGCTGCTTATTCTCCCAGTATACTCCATGCTGATGATTTAATAGTGTGCTCGCATGGTCTCGCAATTTGTTCGCTTCAACCTAATATGTTATTGGACCATATGGTTCTTTTGATTTTTGCGTTAATTTACTGCTGCTTTCTGTTCTCGTGTTCCTCTAATTGGTGTTCTTGTACGACTGCAACAACAATGAATTAGTTTTGTAGGTGGAGACCAAAGATCCTCAAAGAGGAGAATATCCAGGTCATATTTCCGGCTGGGCTCCTCCTCCCCGTCTCATTCACTGTCCTTCTTTGGGCTCTCAACCTCGGCCCATGTACGACTCCAAGTTGCTGTACGCAGATAAAGTTGTGTCGTACTTGGGAAGGTGTGTTGTCATACTGAAGGGTTAGGTGGTGGCCGGGGAGTTGTGTTATTGTAATGAGGAAGTTTATGACGTCGAATTGAGGGGTCAGGTCGCCGTACTTGGCTCAAATCATCGTACTGAGAGTTGTATTGTTCCAAGAGCATTACTTGTCTTATTCAAGGGTAAAATCATTGCCCTCAGATGTCTTATTAACTTCAATGTACGAGAACAACCTCTGAAAAGTATGTTTTTAGCTTATAACAACAAATTTCATTTTAAATATAAAAACTAGTCCTTAGAGTACAACACAGCCTTTTATTACGACAGTTTGACCCATGTTTGGTAACTTTACACCTTAGTGCTTCTTTATAATTACTGTGTTTTTCCCTATACTTATGCGTATATGGTGAGGCATTCAGACATCATTGCAAGTCTGTGTGAGCTGTTTAACGACGTGTTCCTGTGTAAACTGGAGTTAGGTTTAAATTTGTTCTACGTAATAACAGATCTGAAAGTCTGGGGATTGTTTTTTTATTTTATTTTTGTCCCGAAGGGTTAATTTATTGGGCAGTCACTCATCCTGTGCGTGAACATACAGCCATAGCTTCAGGTACAACACCTCTAACAGGAAGAAAACCCACTGGGTTGTTCAGCCTGTTACTTGTACCCAAACACAGCTGGAACTTACTAAACTGTCCCAAAGGAGGTTAACGTTTATTAGTGGTACTGGGGATGTAATTAACGAAAGAAGGCAGTAAGCCAGAAAGACTGTACCACGTGGGAAGGTAGAGTAATCTTAGCATTTAGCTCAACAAGATACATATGTCATCTACGTCTTAAATTATATATGTGTTTGCATCACCAGAGATCCAAAGAGATTCTTTCCTTCGACAGGTGTTTAACTTGAATATTATACAGTGCAGGGTATACCTAATGACTAGTTGCGAGACCAGAAAGAATAACAAATGGAATCTCAGATTGCCAAAGTGTAGTTTTAGATGGTGAGGCTATTATCGGCGGGCTGCAGGTGGTAAACATGGAGACGGCCGGGATGGCAGGAGTACTGCTGGCCAAACCAGGTGTTAAATTATCAACAAGTAGTTCCTACTCCGTTGCTAGCCTGCGGGGCGGCCCACGCTGTTCTTAATCCAGCAACGCCTTGCTTAGCCATTCACAGTTTACAAGCCAGATACGCCTAGCTTAGCCATTCAGAGTTTACAAGCCAGATACGTCTAGTCTTAGCCATTCAGAGTTTACAAGCCAGATACACCGAGCTTAGCCATTCAGAGTTTACAAGCCAGATACACCGAGCTTAGCCATTCAGAGTTTACAAGCCAGATACACCTAGCTTAGACATTCAGAGTTTACAAGCCAGATACGTCTAGCTTAGACATTCAGAGTTTACAAGCCAGATACACCTAGCTTATACATTCAGAGTTTACAAGCCAAATACACCTAGTTTAGACATTCAGAGTTTACAAGCCAGAGTCGCAATAACGTGGCTAAAGTATGTTGACCAGACCACACACTAGAAGGTGAAGGGACGACGACGAGAATGGTCCAGGACGGACCGAAACGTCGTCATCCCTTCACCCTCTAGTGTGTGGTCTGGTCAACGGGCTATGGGAGCCCGTAGTAGACTTACCTGGCACAGGAGCGGTGGGTTGTGTATAGCTATGCCGTTGTTGTTGTTTCAGATTTAGCTACTCAGGACGAAGTGTCCATGTAGCACAGGCTATGGTGAGCCCGTAACTTACCTGGCACAGGAGCTGGGCAAGAAGCACGGGCTATGGTTAGCCTCGTGGACAGGAGATGTCTCCCGTGTATAGCTATGCCATTCAGAATTCCCTTTATACCAGTGTTCACCTTACCTCTTGGTCTGCCTAAATACCCCAGCCAATAATTTCGCCTTCAGCACGCTTTGCAGCATGTACTTAGCAGCGTTCCGCAGATATGGTAAAGAATTTAAATTATGGATTGGCGTGTGAAGTGGTATGATTGTGCTACCAGCAAAGGATGTCTAATCCCGGACATTAATAGGTATTGGTACTAAGATACTATCCTAGAGTGTGTCGTAATTTAACTTCAGAAGATACCGAGGTAGTTTTGATAACCATATTTGTAAAGGAATGCAATATATGTTTGATTTTAATAGTGGTTAAAGATACACACAAAAAACATTCATTGACAAACATTATAATACCCTCAAATTTCTTCTAAATAAACTATACACCTAAAATCGTGTATTTACACTTATGGGCCTGAATTTATCTCTAGTTTGCCAGCTAAAATAATTTATTAGCAATAATTCGATAGAGAATACAAGTAATGGAGTACGGAATTGCAGAAGCGTAGTGTAGCAACGCTAAGCTGCTAGGATATTCTAAGCCCCGAAATCTAGTAAGAGAGACTTATTCACGAAGGTATATTGAAGACAAACTTGTTTGTGTGTTCAAGACCGAGTTTGATTTTTTTCGCAGAATTCTTGAGATGCGACTAAGTAGGGACTTTGGCGTGGAATTGTCTAAGGTTGCAATAAGTCTAATGTGTTTTTGGTTTATATTGTCACTGAATTAGCTCCAATTCTTTGCTCGTTTACTGAAGTAGATTTTTTTATTATTTAAAACAGCTGCGTTTATTTGTTTAGGAGTCACGAATTATTTGTTCCCGGGAATCCATGCTGGTCAGTCAGCCCGCCCTCCTAAGGATTCCCAACGTCAAGAACACGACCAATTTTAAATGTCCTCTCCTAACCTACCAGAGGACCCAAAACAGAAAACGGGATAGCACTTCACTTTCGCGAGCCGCTTCCATTTTCTAGTACGACAATATTTGGCCTTATGTAACGCATACGATCGAAAAACGATCTTTAAACCGTAATTGTTGTTATTTCGTGCTAATGGGGAGCAATTTATTGTAGTAAATTTGTGTAAGGTAATTTTCAGATAATTCCGGGAATCCAACTGCTCAGTAGTCTGGAAAACCTCAGGCAAGGCTGATAATTAATGTTTCTCTTAACCTAAGATATAATTTGCACATTTAGATATACGATGTTTTTGTTTGCTGGAAGAAATCTGGTTTACCAAATGTATTGATGGTTGAACAGGTCCTATAAACGCGAGGCTATATTAACATAACCTATATTGGGTGCATCTTTGGGTACAAACCAACTCAATAATTCATATTGTTGACATTCTTACCATCTGGCCAGGGCCGGGACTCATCAAGGATTTTTTACGTATACGCTTACGAAACCTGTCCATCTTTCCTCGGTCATGACGGTTTAGGCTGTATTTATTTACAAAAGTGTACGAACTTCGAAACTTCACAACCCGAGGTTATTGTTGTTTATAGACAACCTCGTGAGGCTCTGGCGTTCATAAACGGTTTTAAGAAATTTAAACTGAACTGCAATGGAGGAAAGATGGCTCGTATCGATCGAACCCGGGAACCCGTGGTCCCGGGTTCGATCCCGGGCGCCGGCGAGAAACGATGGACAGAGTTTCTTTCATCCTGATTCCCCTGTTACCTAGCAGTAAATAGGTACCTGGGAGTTGGTCAGCTGTCACGGGCTGCTTCCTGGGGGTGGAGGCCTGGTCGAGGACCGGGCCGCGGGGACACTTAAGCCCCAAAATCATCTCAAGATAACCTCAAGATAACACGTTGGTGCTTGTCGTCAGGGAGTGTCACTCACTAAAGTTACCAGTGTATTTTATCGTGATAGTCTTTAGAGTTATTTTATTGTTGTCAGGATAAAAGTATGTTTGTAATTAGCGTTGGCGCAAGTGATACAAGTTGACGTTCTGGGCTTGTGGTGTGTTTATGGGTGTGGGGTGTGTAGCTGCCAGTTGGTGTAGGTGTGTAGCTGTCACTTGGTGTGGGTGTGTAGCTGTCACTTGGTGTGGGTGTGTAGCTGTCAGTTGGTGTGTGTGTGTAGCTGTCAGTTGGTGTGGGTGTGTAGCTGTCACTTGGTGTGGGTGTGTAGCCGTCAGTTGGTGTGTGTGGTGTAGCTGTCAGTTGGTGTGGTGTGTAGCTGTCACTTGGCTAGGGTGTGTAGCTGTCAGTTGGTGTGGGTGTGTAGCTGTCACTTGGCTAGGGTGTGTAGCTGTCAGTCAATGTGGGCGTTTAACTGTCAGTTGATGTGGGTGTGTAGGTGTCGGTAATGGTGTGGTCATCATTAGTGACGTTAAGGTAGAGGTGAGGGGCAGGTGTTGGCGTGTGTGTGTGTGTGTGTGTGTGTGTGTGTGTGTGTGTGTGTGTGTGTGTGTGTGTGTGTGTGTGTGTGTGTGTGTGTGGTGTGTGTGTGACAGGAACGAGTGACGGGGTCCGTCGCTTGTATAATGGTATACAGACGGGACCCTGATACGGGTGTCACCGCCCCCCTCCCCCCCCTCTAAACACCCTCCCTCAATCCCTGACCCCTCACCGTCTGCTCTCGTGTGGCCCTCTAGACTGTGTTGATTCCGTGTTGCGTGATTGACAGAGCAGCGAATTGACAGTCTAGGTCGCCCCCCCCCATTTGCCAGATTGCCCCCTCAAAAAAAATTCTTTATTAAATAATATACAATATAAAGATCATATTTACATCAATTTACAAGGGACAAATACTAGATTTATTTGCCCAAATGTCGCATCATTGTGTCAACTTATTACCTTCATGTTCTTGGTTCCGGGGATCAACATCTCCACGGCCCGGTCTCTGACCAAGCATCCTGGTTGATGGGCTGGTCATCCGGGCTGTTGGACGCGGCTGCTCGCAGCCTCACGTATGAATCACAGCTTGCTTGATCAGGTATCCTTTGGAGGTGTTTGTCAAGTTCTCTCTTGAACACCACGAGAAGTCGGCTGGCCGTTGAAGTTGATAGATCTCTCTCTCTCTCTCTCTCTCTCTCTCTCTCTCTCTCTCTCTCTCTCCTGCTCAAGTTCCGTTATATGACAGCTGTGTGTTTTAGTTATTTTTTTAGCGTAAGTAACTTGATGCAAGAGTGCAGTGATATACTGTACTCGCCTAGATGTACTCACCTACATGTACTCACCCAGATGGGCCTGCAAGATCAAGCGTCAGCATCGATAATATTCCTTCATTTTCCTTATTTGTAAAGGTAAAATTCTGTTCAGTTATGTAGTTAGTATCTTCATCTAATGCAGGTAATTGTTTTACGTCGTAATGTGTAGTCTTGTGTATTAGAAGTTATTTTAACTAGTGTAGAGCGCTGTATAATCTATAAACGTAGCCTTTTAGCTGTATCTATTTGTATAGTGTGATTTGTTTTATTAATCAGATACAAGTTAAACGGAAACAAGTCATTTCGTAGGCAAGACCTTCGCCAACGAATTATGTTGTATTAAAACCAACCTCACATACAGTAACCCCAAGCGAGTCAAGCCTAATGTAGTCCAATCAAAACCTATTCCAGGCTAGCCTAACTATACGTACACTGCACAAAGAAACCACATTTAACGTGATGCCTCAATGAGAAAATCAGTGGAAAATGTCGCATGACGCCGCCTCACGGCTCCTACTGATTTGTTTCTATATATACGGCTTGACTCCTTAGATAACAATCCCTGTGCGAGACGCGTGTGTGCGCGGGTTGACGGCCCCGAGCTCAACAGTCTGGTGAGTCATGTTATGTTTTGGTTTCATCGACCACCGCCAGCATCGCTAGCAATCATCTTGTCAGCGAGATCAGTCTCCTCTCTAGTCTGTCGGTCTTAATTGTGTCAGTTAACATAAGCAGTTGCCGCTGGCTCCCGCTCGCTAGATCCAGAACTGAAGGCTCTATGGTATGGAGTAAGACCGGACTTGATTTATGATTGTTAAATACTAAATGATATTGACACAATGGACAGGAAGGAAATGTTTAGCATGGGCAACAGCAGAACAAGACGTAGTGGATGTAACCTTGGGACGCAAAAGGAATAAAGGGATATAATTATTATTATTGTTATTATGCTGTCCAGGATCACCCCATATATATATATATATATATATATATATATATATATATATATATATATATATTATATTATATTAATATATATATATATATATATATATATATATATGTATATATATATATATATATATATATATATATATATATATGCGAACAAGCCTGAATGGTCCCCAGGACTATATGCGAGACTATATCACCTCATTTTGTCCGGTCGTGATGGTCAAGTGGTTTAAGGCGTCTTGTACATACCAGTTGCGTTGCTCCTGGGAGTATGGATTCGAGTCACTTCTGGGGTGTGAGTTTTCATTCGCATATAGTCCTGGGGACCATTCAGGCTTGTTCGCATTTGTGTTCCTCACGTGTGCCCCAAAGAATGAGGTGATTTGGTAAAATGCTATGCCCAAGATAACCATCCGAGTGCCGGCGGTGAGGTGGTTCAAATAGCTTCGGCTATCACTTCATTTTGTCCGGTCGTGATGGTCAAGTGGTTTAAGGCGTCTTGTACATACCAGTTGCGTTGCTCCTGGGAGTATGGGTTCGAGTCACTTCTGGGGTGTGAGTTTCC
>WNGS01133274.1:0-11791 GCA_020271785.1 Procambarus virginalis
GACTTAAAAAGGCTTTCGACAGAGTTCCACATAAGAGGTTGTTCTGGAAACTGGAAAATATGGAGGGGTGACAGGTAAGCTTCTAACATGGATGAAAAATTTTCTGTCTGATAGAAAAATGAGGACAGTGATCAGAGGCAATGTATCGGACTGGAGAAATGTCACAAGTGGAGTACCACAGGGTTCAGTTCTTGCACCAGTGATGTTTATTGTCTACATAAATGATCTACCAGTTGGTATACAGAATTATATGAACATGTTTGCTGATGATGCTAAGATAATAGGAAGGATAAGAAACTTAGATGATTGTCATGCCCTTCAAGATGACTGGACAAAATAAGTACATGGAGCGCCACTTGGCAAATGGAATTCAATGTTAATAAATGCCATGTTATGGAATGTGGAATAGGAGAACATAGACCCCACACAACCTATATATTATGTGAGAAATCTTTAAAGAATTCTGATAAAGAGAGAGATCTAGGGTGGTTCTAGATAGAAAACTATCACCTGAAGACCACATAAAGAATATTGTGCGAGGAGCCTATGTCACGCTTTCCAACTTCAGAATTGCGTTTAAATACATGGATGGCGATATACTAAAGAAATTGTTCACGACTGTGTTAGGCCAAAGCTAGAATATGCAAAGGTTGTGTGGTGCCCATATCTTAAGAATACATCAACAAACTGGAAAAGGTGCAAAGACATGCTACTAAGTGGCTCCCAGAACTGAAGGGCAAGAGCTACGAGGAGAGGTTAGAGGCATTAAATATGCCAAAACTAGAAGACAGAAGAAAAGAGGTGATATGATCACTACATACAAAATAGTAACAGGAATTGATAAAATCGATAGGGAAGATTTCCTGAGACCTGGAACTTTAAGAACAAGAGGTCATAGATATAACTAGCTAAACACAGATGCCGAGGAAATATAAGAAAATTCACTTTCGCAAACAGAGTGGTAGACGGTTGGAACAAGTTGGGGGAGAAGGTGGTGGAGGCCAAGACCGTCAGTAGTTTCAAAGCGTTATATGACAAAGAGTGCTGGGAAGACGGGACACCACGAGCGTAGCTCTCATCCTGTAACTACACTTAGGTAATTACACTTAGGTATTTACCTGCTCGCCCACCCACCCACACACCTGTCTCCCACCTGCCTGCTCACCCACCCACCCATCTGTTCATCCACTACCCTGCCCACCCACCTGCCAACCCACCCACCTGTTCACCCACCTGCCTGCTCGCCCACCTGTTCACCCACCTGCCTGCTCGCCCACCCGCCCATCTGTTCACCTACCTGCCTGCCTGCTCGCCCACCCCGCCCATCTGTTCACCTACCTGCCTGCCTGCTCGCCCACCTGCCAACCCATCCACCTGCTCACCCACCTTCCTGTTTGCCCACCCCCACCTTCCTGCTTGCTCACCCACCCACCTGTTCACCCACCTGAATGCTCGAAACCTTTTCACCCACTTCCTGGCCACCCACCTGCACACCCACCTGCCTGCTCCCCACCCACCCACCTGTGGAGGTTATCTTAGCATCACCAGCGATGTGGTGGAGGCTGACTCCATACACAGTTTCAAGTGTAGATATGATAGAGCCCATTAGGCTCAAGAAACTGTAGCACCTGTTGATTGACGGTTGAGAGGCGGACCAAAGAGCCAGAGCTCAACCCCCGCAAGCACAATAGGTGAGTACAACTAGGTGAGTACCTTTTCACCCACTTCCCTGCCCACCCACCTGTTTACCTGCCTGCATGCCCACTTACCCTCCTGCCAATCCACCCACCCCTGTTCACCCACCTGCTTGCTCGCCCACCCACCCGCCTGTTCACCCTCCTGCCTGCTCACACACTTGTCTGCTCGAACCTGTTCACCCCCAAGCCCCTCCTGCCATCCACCCATCCAAAACCCACCTGCTAACCCACCTATCTCTGCCTGCCCACCCACCCACCCACCTGCCTGCCCACCCACTTTCCCTGCCCACCTACCAGATAGGCAGCTACCACCCACCCAGCCCCACACCCTAATTAGTGTGTGTCAATTCATATCATGAGTGGGTATTAAAATTGTTAGAAATGATCCCTTTTGGACTCAGAGGTGAAAAAGTACTCATATCGGGAAAATGTGATTATCTGGCTGGGGGTCCTTCCTATATAGTCCGGATAATCGAGTGGAGACAGTGCAGTGTGGCCTCGATTACGATGGTAATCCATTCCCAGAGGCATATCGTAAGTTGAAATATCGTAAGTCGAAGCGACTTTTCCCAAAAATATTAACTTAAAATAAATTTTATACTGAATACAATTTTTTTCTCTAACTACAATACAGTACATCTGTTTATCTTACCTTTATGGAGGACTCTGATGCGTATGGAAGATGGTGATGAGGGGGGGAGGAGGAGAGGTGTTACTGTATGGAAGGGGAGTCCCCTTCCATTATAACATCAGGCAGTGATGACTTATCTGGGGTACACACACTCCTACGTTTTGCCTCCATACCACTAGGATCTGGTTGTGATTCACTGCTTGTTTGTCTCACTAAAAACCTTTCCATACGTTTTAATTTTTGTCTGTAGTGAGGCATCACAGTGTCATTAAAAACGTTAAGGCAACGGCCTACTGCACCGTGGTTTGGGTGAATCATTTCAGCAAAAGTTTGCAATTCTTCCCATGCTGCACACATTTTCTTAATTAATGAGGAAGGGACATTCTATACTGTCTCCTCCTCCCTTGAAGAAATTTCCTCGGCTGTCTCTTGTTGCTGCTCCTTGTGAAGTTCTTCAGTGGTCAGTTCTTCGCTGTGTTCCTCCACCAGCTTGCAACACACAACACTCAGAACACAATGAATGCCACTTCTTTTTCTAAATTTCTCAAACCATCCCCTGCTCGCCTTAAATTCTTTCGCATTTGCATTACTTGTTCCAGGGGTTTTCTATAAAAGATCTTCATGCAATTTCCTTGCTTTTTCACAAATGATGGCCTCTGCAACTCTATCACCCGCTAACTCCTTGCTTTGTATCCAAATTAATAATATCTGTTCAACATCCTCAAGTGTTTGTGTTCTGTTTTGTGATTATTGATATGCCTTTTGCCACTTTGGCACTCATAATGTCTTTTTTCTTAGCCAGTATGGTGGATATCGTTGACTGAGATTTGTTGTTCTGCCTAACTAAATCAGAAACCCGCAAACCATCTTCATATTTACGAATGATCACTTGTTTTTGCTCTGTGGTCATACATGTGTTTTCATATGTTGAACCTTACCACTGACTTTCTTGGGACCCCATGGCATGATATATAATAATCAGCTTTATGTTCAAAAAGCAAAAAATTACCCCAAAAAATAGAACTTCTTATAAGCGAGATTGTCACTAAACGGGCGGCTCTAGTACACTGAGGCAGGTCGGCCCACGCGACCGAGA
The DNA here is from genome assembly GCA_020271785.1 of Procambarus virginalis. Taxonomy (NCBI): domain Eukaryota; kingdom Metazoa; phylum Arthropoda; class Malacostraca; order Decapoda; family Cambaridae; genus Procambarus; species Procambarus virginalis. The sequence goes on from WNGS01133274.1 coordinate 3,425, forward strand.
ACCATGCGCTCGGTCGACCCGAACACGTACTAACAAATGTCGTTAGTCAACGACACTATTGTAAGTCGAGTCACATTTTCTGATCAAATTTATATCGTAACTCGAAATTATCATAAGTCGGGGCAATCGTAAGTCGAGGTGCCATTGTAGTGTGCACAGCTGTCTGTTCTTAGAATCCTATAGAATGGATGTTTCATAAACCCTAAAAGTTTGGAGTTATAATTTTTTCTGGGGGGAGCCCCGTCGGCTCCCTGGAGCTATCCAGGCTGATATGTAACTAATAACTTTCTGGCATCTAAGTGCATAGAGTTCTTGCCTACCGGGGGACCACTAGCCAGAACCTGGCCCCCCCTCAGAGAGGCACGAGGAGCAATGGCCTATCGAAACCCCTGTGTGGTTGGGAGCATTCTGTCTGCCATCAACCGGGTCTGGCACCCAGAAAGATAGGCGCCCCAAAACAAACCTTTATTCTGGTGAAAATACTGCTACCAAAAGTTGAACGAGGAGACAGAATGCCCCAACAAAGATTAGCAAATGAGCATGATGTCATCACATTGCTGTGCTGCTGTCTGCGCAATCCTCCTCCTCCCTGGGAGGGGGAAGGGGGAGCCCCAGACCCTTGCATCGGCAACCCAACCGGCAGTTCATAGGCTGGATGTCAAAAACACGCAAAAACACCGCCAACCAGAGGGAGGATGGGGTCGGAAAGCCTTTGGGTCTCGCCCAGAAAATGGCATTTCATCACATTCAACGCTGGTTTTCTGGGAAGAGCCCCATCTGCTCCCCAGAAGTAATTACCCATAAACAAGGAAAAATACAGGGACTTGCCCTGGAGGCAGTCAGTTCTCACTCCTCAACACGAAGTAGAAAAAACTGGCTGCAACCGACGACCCAATGCAAAGCAGGCCCTACCAGGTCCCGGGACAGTAAGAAGGTAGCGAGCGGCCACACCCTGTTCCACCTCCAAAAACCCCGTGCCCGAATGTCAACTCAAGACATGTTGCCAAAGACGGCAGCCAAAGCAGCAAACTTACGAACATCGTGGGCACAGGGATAGACCACAGGCTGGCTAGACCTAATAACCCTGCGGACGACCTGAGAGACCCTAACCCAACTCAACCTGCTCTTCTAGTCCTGGAGCCTGATCTGAGGTCAGGCTTGACTTGTGATAACTTAGTCAAACAGGCTGTTGCCTGGAGTGGCCCACAGGCCCACATGTCTACTACAGCCTGGTTGGTCCATCACTTCTTGCGAGAACTTATCGTGCCTCTTGAATACATCCACCTTTGTTTCGGCAATATTTCTAATGCTTGCTGGTAGGGTGTTAAACATCTATGGACCTCTGATGTTCTGACAGTGTTTTCTGATTGTTCCTATGGCACCTCTACTCTTCACTGGTACTATTCTGCATTTCCTTCCATATCTTTCACTCCAGTATGTTGTTATTCTACTGTGAAAATTTGGGATGTGGCCTTCAAGCATCTTCCATGTGTATATTATTTGATACCTTTCTCATCTCCTTTCCAAAGAGTACATTTTGAGAGCTTTAAGACGGTCTCGATAATTTAGATGTTTTATCATTTCTATGCATGCCATATATGTTCTTTGTATTCCCTCTAATTCAGAGATCTTTCTTGCACTCAAAGGGGATCTGAATACAGTACCGAGCAATACCTAAGATGGGACAGCAACAGTGATTCAAATAGTATTAGCAATGCTGTGGGGTCTCTGAATTTGAATGTTTCCATAATCCATACTATCATTTTTCTGGCCGCCGCTATATTTTCTCGGTTATGTTCACTAAATGTCAGATTGTCAGACAACATAATTCCCTGATCTTTTACATGCTGCTTTTCTTCTATGAATAGGTCTGATTGTAATGACTGATATATAAAGTATAGCTTTTGTGGTTGTTAACCCCTAAGCTGCTCTGGGCTATTTCGCTTTCAACACCCATAGGCACAAAAAAAAATATTTCATCCTATAAAAGTGTTCATTTGTGTTCCCTGATCACGGGAAAAATAATAAAAAAATCGTAAGTGGCATATTTTGGCCGTAATAGGGGGGGGGGAAGTCTGGCAAAAAACCAGCGTTGAATGTAATGAAACGCCATTTTCTGGGTGAGTCCCGGAGGCTCCCCGGAGCTATCCATGGCTGATATGGATATTCTAACTACTTTGCATCAGTCGATGTGGGTGGAGTTCTAGCCTACCGGGGACCACGAGCCAGAACCTGGCCCCCTCAGAGAGGCACGGGGAGCAATGGCCCATAGAATGCACATGTGATTTGGAGCATTCTATATCTGCCATCGACCGGGACAGGCACCCAGAAAGGTAAGCGCCATAAAACAAACCCCTATTCTGGTTAACAACAAAAATTAACAAACGAGTGGACAGAACTCCCCAAAAGAAAAACGAGTAAACTAGCATGACGTCACACCAGCCGCGCCGCATGTCTGCGCAGCTCCCCCCTCCCCGGGAGGGGGAAGGGAGAGCCCCAGACCCCCGCGCCGGCTATCCACACCTCAGTTCTGAGGCTGGATATCAAAACCACGAAAAACCGCCGACCGGAGGGCGGGAGGGATGCCGGGAGCCTCCGGGACTCACCCAGAAAATGGCGTTTCATTACATTCAACGCTGGTTTTCTGGGGGAGCCCCTACGGCTCCCCGGAGCTACCTCACCAAAGATTAAGAAAACAAGGGCACTTACCCGGGAGGCGGTCGGTGCTCCACATCTCAAGACGAAGCCGAGACAACGGGCTGCAACCGCCGACCTAAAGCAACACAAGCCCGACTGGGCCCGGGAACGTTAACAAGGTAGCGTGCAGCCAGGACCCTGTTCGACCGCCAAAACCCCGAGCCCGAATGTCAGCCCAAGACATATTGCCGAAGACGGCAGCAAGAGCAGCAAACTTACGAACGTCATGGGCACGGGGATAGACCGCAGGTTGGCTGGATTTAATAACCCTGCGGACAACCTGAGAGACCCAAACCCGCGAACAGGGAAGAAGGGAAACCGGATCAACCCAAAGCGCGTCCCCGGACACAGAAGCCGTGGCGCGCAGATAACGGCGGAGGGCCGCAACCGGACACAAAACATGGTGAACCCCCGGCCTGACAAACCACGCATCAACAACCCAAGGACCCCTCCGGAAAGCAGCAGTCTCATTCTTAGCCAAAAAGGATGGAGACGGCTGCAAACGAACAACCGAAGACCACGACCAAAAGAGCAAAAACCTCTGCGCCGGAGAAGAGCATGAAGCTCTGCCACGCGACCCCCAGAGGCCAATGCCAACAGAAAAAGAGCCTTAGCAAAGCAATCTTGAACCGAAGGGGCCACAACAAACCGAGGAGTAGAGAGATAGAAGAGCACTCTGTCCAAAGACCAGGACGGCTCAGGCGGCGCATGAGCAGGCCGGAGGTGAAACAAAGCCCGAGACAGCTTGCGAAACGGCGCAGAAGTAACATCAATACCGAAAGCAAGCTGCAGCGGCTCCGCCAGCGCCGCACGATATGAAGCGACAGTATTAGGCATGAGATGACGGTCCTGAAACAACCAAGAGAGAAAGGACAACACTACCCGAACCGAAAGCGAGGGACAACGACGAAGGTTCAAAAAGAACCGGAAGGACCGCCAGGAAACTTCATACTGCCGCCGAGAAGAAACTCGCAGGTGAGAAACCAACAAGGAAGCCACCTGCTCACCATAAAGATGGTGATAAACACGAGTCAAAAAGACCAAACGCGAAGACTCGCGGAGAAGAGCGAACCAGTCTCGTACCGGACCGGCCCGATCTCCTGAAAGAGGCGGAGCCGCGGAAAAACCTCCCGGTTCGGACACCGAGCAAGCAGTGCCTGAAACCACGGCTGGGCCAGCCACCAAGGAGCCAAGAGGACCACTCGACCTCGGTAAGTCTCCAACCGAGCCAAGACCCGGAGCAGCAGCTGAACCGGGGGAAAGAGGTACAGGAACCCCCATCTCGACCAGTCCTGCCGAAAGGCATCGATCCCGACGGCCTCGCAGTCGGGGAAGGGCACCACGTAAACCGGAAGACGCCTCGACCACGCCGACGCGAAGAGATCCACCTCCGGGCACCTGAACGTCCGGCAGAGCCAACGGAATGAGTCGGCATCGACTGTCCACTCCGTGGACAGGGGAGCGAACCTGGACAGGCCGTCCGCCAGGACGTTGGACACCCCCTGCACGTGAACTGCCAGGAGAGCCAAACCCCGAGAACTCAGCAGACGAGTCACCCGAAGCGACCAACCCCAAAGAGCCAAGGACCGCACTGAACCCCCCGATTCAGACAATGAACCACCGGGGAGCAGTCCGAATGGAGCCGGATCGTCGATCCGCGGGCGACCCGAACCCTCTGAAGCGCAAACCATACCGCTGCGAACTCCCGCACCGTGCTGTGGGCTCGACGGAAGGACGGACCCCACCGCCCCTGGCCGGCCTGGTGAGCACTGGTCACAAAACCCAGCCCAGAGACGACGCGTCCGTGAACACATCGAGCGAGGGCTCGGGTAGGCGCCAAGGCACTGAACCCCGAAAAACCCCAGAGGAAGCCGGCGACGCAGCAGCCGACACAAAGCCCCCGGGGGTCGAACCCAGCGATCGCGAGAGAGGCGGAAGGGCGTCCCCGAAGGAACCAGAACAGCCGACGAAGCCAAACCCGACCCGGCGGGTAGACCAACATCGCGAAGTTCAGACTGCCGCACAAACTCTCGAGCAACCGCCGGTGACCCGGGAGCCCCCTAGAAACAGACAGAGGCGAGACCGCAGCCGACGGAGAGACTCCGGAGGAAGAGACAAGGAAGCGGTCCGAGAGTCCCACACTAGACCCAGCCAGGACCGAACCTGGGAGGGCATCAGACGGGACTTCCGCCAGTTCACCAGGAACCCGAACCTGGCTAGCTGGGAAAGCACAAATCCCTGGCAAGCAGACACGCGGACCGACTGGGAGCCCAAACCAGCCAGTCGTCGAGGTAAGCCAACACCCGAACCCCTAAGAGACGCAGACGGGCACCACGACCCGGGTAAGGCGTGTGAACACGCGAGGGTGCCAGGTTCAACCGAAGGGAGACAACGAAAGCGGTAACACTGACGCCCCACAACAAAACCGAGCCAGTCCCGGAACCCACATGAATAGGGACGTGCCAATACGCGTCCTTGAGGTCCAGGGACACCATCCAAGCGCCCGGCTCCAACAGAAGCCGGACCTGGGACAGAGTGGTCATCCGAAACGAGGGGCAAGAAACCCAAGGGTTCAGACGGGACAAGTCCAGAATGAACCGCAGGTCCGCACAGTCCCGTTTCGGAACTGGAAACAGGCGGGAGACCCACCTGAGGGAAGGAGTCGTTTCGACTACGCCCAAGCGTACCCACTCCAAGATGACTCGACGGAGCGCAGGAGAGGAGGCCTGCCCCGTCAGCCCCGAACCCCGTGCAGGAGGCAGAGCCACCCAACGCCACCGCAGGCCGCGAGAAACGACCCGAAAAGCCCACAAATCGTGAGACCAGGCGTGAGCGAACAGAGACAGCCTCCCCCCATCGCCCCGTCAATGGGCGAACCGCGAAAGGGCCGCTGCCCCTTACGAGAACCCGACCTGCGCGCAGAGCGAACACACCGCCGACCAAGCACAGGCGGGACCGCAGGCGGCACCGGCACGGAACCCGACACCTGTGGCCCACCCCGACGAGCGGAACCGCGCGCCCTGGTACGACCCCGCCGGGAAGGAACCCCCGGGTCCCCCGGAGAACCAACAACTCAGACATAGGGCGGCAAGAGGAAGAAGCCGCCTGAATATAACGATTCACCGCAGAAGCCTCAAAAAGCAGAGGACAAAGGGAGAAGACAACCTAAGAACCAGGGCCCACGCGGATTCCAAGGAGGAAGCAAGGACCGCCTGACGACACGCGAAGCGCGCAGCGAAAAACCGCAGCAACGCCTCCCGGATAGGCGCAAAAAGCTTCAACATGGCAGACGACGCCCGAGCAGCGGAGACCAAGGCGTCAGACCCTGGAACGGCCCCAAGCGCCTCAACATCCTCCGCAAGCCAATCCGAAGATAGCTCCAGGAGAGAAAAGAAACGCAGGACCGAAGCCAAAAAGCCACGAGCGCGCAAATCCTCCCCACAAGAGCAGCCGACAGGAAGGAACCTGCACATGGAGCTGCACCGCACCAACATCCCGCAGAAGGGCAGGAGCGAAAAGACACTCATTAAGGTGCTCAAAATCGCCCCCCAGGTAAACCTGGACCACCGTCAACGCCTCACGCCACTCAAACGTGCGGGTTCGACAGAACGAGTCCCAAGCATCCAGAGAAAACAAGGGGCAGTCTGCAAGCCAGGAAGACCCCGGAACCTCATAACGAACCCAGTAAGGACACGAAAATCCAAACCTGAAGGAAGACGGATCCATTATGGAGGCGTACTCCGGTCACGCAGGAGGGAAGCCGCTAAGGCCGACCGCACCTCAGACGGAGAGATGCGGGAAGCCGAAAACCTCCGGAAAGACGGAACCGAAGGACCCACAGGGACACAGAGCCGAACCCAAGTCCAATTCGTACGCAGAGGGGGGAAAGGAAAACCCCACTCCTTGCAACAGTAAGCCCCGCTCAGAAGGACGGAAAATCCAGGCGGGGTCCAACGGAGCCCAGGCCCCCAAGTCAGCTCCTCCCCCCCCAGGAGCCTCCACACCAGGCCCCGGGGCCGAGTCGTCCTCCAAAGCCCCGGCTTCACAAGAAAACCGGGGCAGCCGAAAGCTCCGGAAGAGAAGGGCCCACTGGTCAGACCCCGGAGCAGCGCCAGGAGGAACAGACTCGAATGCCTCCGTAGCCCCCCCGACGGGGCAACCCCCGAAACTGCCCGAGTCTCAGAAACCTCTAATCCCCACCCGACCCGAAGCCCTCAGACGCTTGGGGGCCGGAAGTAGGGGGGGGGGCAGAATGAACCACTAAAGGGGAAGAACAAGGGGGTGCGGGCGGAACCAAGGCCGAAGCGACCACACCCCCCAGTCCGGGTCCCTATACCCAAAGCGGGGCAGCCGCGGGGCGTCCGGGGAAGCAAGAGTCCGCTCGCGTTGCAATAACCTAAACCTACCTTGCAACGCACGAGCTGCCTGCACCCGAATGAATCATCAGCAGACTGGGTGAATTGAGTCACAAACAAGCAACATAGCTCGCAGGACTCAGGGTCGAATGTGTCACCGACCCAACAGGCAGCATGACGGAGGCAAAAACAATGAGAGTCACCCTGAGACAAGGGGACAGAGCAACCCTCAAACTCGCACACAGCGAGAGGGGACCCAAGGGTCTCCTCCATCGGACCCAGAGCCCCCGCGGGTTTTCCAGGGCCCCTAGACTGGGTCTGCTAAGGGTTATCCCAGGCAGGGCACTGCTAACCGGCTACCCAAACTACCAAACAATCTGCTAAAAGCTGAACCCACGGGACGTGTCCACTCGCGAGGGCGAAGCAGGGGTGCCACCACACAAACGATCCTAATATAAGGGGAACAAGGCAGACCCCCTACCAGGCAAAAACAAAAAGAAAAGAAAAACCACCCAAGTGGACAACGGACCCAGAGGGAACAGAACCGGCCGCTGTAATTGAACTAGCAACGCAGTGCCCCGCGCCCCCAGTGCTATAACTACCACTTACCCCAAGGTAACAAGGGAGTAAAAAACCCCAAACCCTCAGGGCGGCCAAACGCCAAGCAGCGAAAAGCCAACAGAGGTAGACCCAAGGGACTTGTGGAAGGTAACCCCAAGCCCCAAGGGGGGTACTTACAGGGCACTCAGGGAAGGTGACCCTAAGCACATGCAGCCCGAGTACCTGAGAATACTACTCCCAGCTCACACGACCACCGTAAGAGCAGCACTGAAAAAACAATTCACAGCGCTGAGACAAGACTGGAGCTGGAGCCACACGACCATGCACGATCCCATCAGCCGAGGAACTGAGGTGTAGCCGCCGCGGGGGTCTGGGGCTCCCCCTCCCCCTCCCGGGAGGGGGAGCTGCGCAGACATGCGGCGCGGCTGGTGTGACGTCATGCTAGTTTGCTCGTTTTTCTTTTGGGGAGTTCTGTCCACTCGTTTGTTAAATTTTGTTGTTAACCAGAATAGGGTTTGTTTTGTGGCGCTTACCTTTCTGGGTGCCTGTCCCGGTCGATGGCAGATATAGAATGCTCCAAATCACATGTGCATTCTATGGGCCATTGCTCCCCGTGCCTCTCTGAGGGGGCCAGGTTCTGGCTCGTGGTCCCCGGTAGGCTAGAACTCCACCCACATCGACTGATGCAAGTAGTTAGAATATCCATATCAGCCATGGATAGCTCCGGGGAGCCGTAGGGGCTCCCCCCAGAAAA
>WNGS01133286.1:0-16357 GCA_020271785.1 Procambarus virginalis
ACTTTTGCAGGGGGTGGGGGGGGGGTTGTAACAAACTAGGTTTGTTGTAGGAATTATTCAGAATGGTTTCTCATAGACTATGGGGGTTTGGAAAGTTTGGAGTCAGGCAGTAGTTTGACCTGACCCAAGCACAGGGTCATCTCCCCTGGGATTAGCGGTTTAGGTCACAAAATGGCTGGCGCCTTTGTCTAAAGCAACGTATAATGAATTATTTTACAGAATTCAGTAATTTAGAGAAATTCAAGTCTTCATTCAAATTGTATTCAATAGAATTCCTGGTTAAAGTATCAAGAGTATCCTCAATTGTCTGAATAATGAGTAAGTCACCATCAGTGACGTCACTAGCAAGGACTAGACTCGGTCGCGGAGCGATTTGTGCGACTGAGGGTCCCAGGTCACCAAAGCCTTCCATGTTTAGTAATTCTCAAAGGTCAAATAGCCACTTTGTAATTGGAAATAGCCTTTCTCTAAGATGCCTGTGAAATTACCTTCAGTTTAAAAAGAGTTCAACCATCTGGGTTGTTCAGTGCAACAGAGATTAGTTGTTCAACTTAAACCCTGCTTAGTAATCTTGGTAAACCTGGCGTAGGAATACCACTCAGGCTTCTGTGTTGAACAGAGCGAGGAGGATCAGTGTGGACAGGTCAATGACTCGGGAAGGTGATCCACTCTCACCCTCTCCCTAAAGAGATCAGCCTAACATCTAGCTGGTCGCAGTAAAAGGTAGAGTCTGCTATAGTTTTGTATAGGAAATTAGTTCATCTCATGCCTAAGACATGGAGTGTTAACTATAAGGAGTGCTTTGATTTAGATTTTGAATAAATTATTTAGTAATTTGCATTTTTATTATTTCCATTTCATGTTTTCGTATTTCTCATTGTCCTTGGCACGTGGTCTCCACGAGTCTGAGTTTAGTTGGCCCGCCAGCCCAACAAAGATTAAGACTTCAGTTATCCCTTTGTTTGCTATAATTTCCCACACTTAACGTAGATTCTTCCCTCCTGGTCCAAATAACTGGGGGCCATGCTCCAAGGTTATTGATTGCATAATCGGTCCAGACCCCGGTTATTGCGTTTCGTGTTAATGGTCTGGTGGTGGCGGCGTAAAGGTGATTCTAGAGTTTGCTAGAAGTCAGGTACCACGTCGTGAGGCTATAGAATCTTGGCCGGTCAAACGGCTTAAGATCACGTGGCGTGGGATTCAGCTTAGAGTAGTAGCTCTGGGGTCCCTTGGATTGAAGAGGAATAATTCAGAATACGGGTAGAGGTAAGGGGTAAAGGACGGAGTAGAGCCGATACTACCCCCCCTCCCCCGTGTTACACACGTCTACACATTGGGTCACAACAATGACCTTAAAAATAAATCATGCCATACAAACTGTTCCAGGTTTTGTAAATTTAAACAAGATATTCAGACAAGGACTTCCAATACATGTAGTATACATAAACTTTGCTAAAGCTTTTGATATGGTACCACATGAAAGACTGACATGGAAAATACAAGCACATGGAATATATGGTAGAATACTAGAATGGATCAAACAATGATTAAAACAAAGAAAGCAAAGTGTCGTCCTAAACGGAAATATCTCTGACTGGAGAAATGTGGTGAGCGGAGTACAGCAAGGTTCCATTTTGGGGCTAACCCTTTTTGTCATATACATCAATGACATAGAATAGAATATCACAAACCATATCATCAAAATTGAAGATGACGCTAAGATTTATGGTAAAGTAGGGAGTGACCATAATATTGAGGCCTAACAAAGCGATCTACATGAACACCACAAGTGTCGGACGATTGGCAGATGCTCTTTAATTTCGAAAAATGCAAAGACCATGCATGTGGGGCATAAAATTGTACATCACAACTATCAAATAAAAAATATTACCTTGCAGGAGGTTGATGAAGAAGGACCTTGGAGTCAGGATCCACAAATTAGTAAAAGTTGCTCAACAAGTGGAAGCTGCAGTAAAAAAAGCCAACCATGTCCTAGGAATAGTCAGACATAACTTTGATTTCAGGGAAAATAGAGTAGCTATTTTTTTTCTACAGTATAAATCTCTGGTGCTTGTATTATTGTATCGAAGCATGGAGACCTCAGCTTCAGAAAGGTACATCTGCTTAAGAAAAAGTTCAACACCGGGCGAGAAAAATCATTCTTGAAGTAAGTGGGCTCTTTTCTTTCTTTTCTTTGATGTCCAAAGGGTTTGGAAAGGATGGGGGTGGTAGAGGGGTATGGGGAGGTGGAGTTCTGGAAGAGGATGCGGGTGTAGAGAGAGAGAGAATGTTAGAAAGTTTGGTGGCCTGTCCACCATAGGTTGACATGTGAGTGTCGTTTGTTTGGGTTCGTGGTATGTTGGGTTGCCAGTATTTTGGCTGGGTGGCTAGTGTTTGTGTCCTAGCTGGTGTCTGGAAGCCCTAGGTGGAGTTGGCTACAGGAGTTTAATCTTAGCAACATCAGGGTACTTAATCTTCTGGTAGCACAAAAAAGGTTTTTGTTGTTTTATATTTTTTTAATTTTTTTTAATTATACATTTATTTATTTATTTATTTTTTAATTCTTTATTAGGTATAGATCGGGTCCCGGATGGGCCACTCATCTAGGTCGTGTGGTAGGCCCCTTAGTATTTGAGGTCTAGGGAAGGCCTGATCATGGACGTGTCTCACTTTTTGTTAGAGAGTGATTCTTCTGGTCCTGTGTGGTGGTTCATGGATCTCGAAGTCACTGGTGGTGTTTACTGCTACATAGGGATCTTCGGGGTCTGGGACATACATGTGCTTCATGCGGTACAGCTGCCTTCTGGCCAGGTAGCTGAGCCTGATGTTCATTGGCATCATGTTGAGTGTCTCATGGATTTGGTCTGTTCTTACTCTATCCATCAGTGACAGGCCCACTGCAAAGCGAAGTGCTTTATTTTCTACCCGTTGGATCTTCAGCATGTTGGTTTTGTTGGTAAGGTTCAGAGGGACGTAAGGGTACTTTAGGCTAGGCCTTATTATCATTCAGTTCAGGTGGAGCTAGATGTGGGATGGGGCTTGCCTAAAGCGGAAGAGCCTCAACAGGGAACCCCTAGCCATCGCTGTCTTCTGGGAGACGTACTGGGTGGAGTTGAGTACCCTGTTGAAGTTGTATCCGAGCACTGTGTTGGAGTTTGAGATGGCTATGGGTTCACCCTGATCCTTATCCACCCCTCCCCCCTCGTTTTCAATTGAGAAGGCCATACATCTCACAGTGCTTATTTGGATCTTTTCTGGGTTAGTGGTGATTTTCCATTTTCTTTCCCAGTTAGCAGTCCTGGCTAGTTCTATGTTCACCTTACGGGTTACAGTTGCATGTTTGGCTACTTGGCTACTTGGGTTATATGTTATTACGTATGTTTCGTCGTCTGCAAATTGGATAATAATGGTGTCCCTGTACTCCGGTTGGGGCAGGTCATTTACAAAAACGTTGAAGAGGACCGTGCTCAGGCACGACCCTTGGGGGACTCCAGCTGTTGGGGTGAAGACTGCTGCAGCTTTCGCCTTGAAGCTGGGAGTAACTTGTCTGTTCTTTAGGAAGTTTCTGATCAGCCTGAGGAGGGTCCAGTTTTGGGCTGGTAATTCTGCTAATTTGTACACCAGACCATCGTGCCATAGGCTGTCGAAGGCCTTGTGGACGTCCCTCGTCGCAATCAGGGCTACTTGTTTTTGCTGGCGAATTGAGCTCACAGCATCGTAGATGATGTTTATTGCGTGCTGGGTTGACCTTTGTGCTTGAAAACCAAACTGTTTTTCTGTGAAGAGGTTGTTGTACTCCATGTAGTAGTTGAGACGGTTGGACATGATTTTTTCAAAGCACTTGCCTATTGTGTCTAAGGGGGAGATTGGACAGTAGTTGCCAGGCTGGTGGGGGTCTTTCTTGGGTTTGGGAATGAATGGTGTCCCAGTCAAATCTTGGCCGATTTGAAAGCTAAGGGAATGTGACCACAAGCCAGCATGGCATTAAATAGGTTGAGTAGGGATTGCAGAAAATTGCCTGGTAGGAATTTGATCTGCTTTGCTTTGATCCCCGATGGTCCTGGGGCCTTATCTCGGATGTTTTTAATGACTCCTCTCATCTCTACCATAGTTATGGGTCTTGTTAGTGGGTGGTCGTCTTGGAGGGTTGTCAGGTCTATCAAGGGGGTGCTGAGAAGGGAGGCGGCGTTTTCTATTGTCCATTGGTTGACACGGATGAAGTGAATGTTGTTGAAGGCTCTGCTGTTTGAAGCCGTGAGTGTCTTTTTTCCATACTGCACCGATGAGCTCAGCCAGTTCCTGTGCATCTTCTATTTTTTCCTGTTGTTCCTCGTCATCTTTTCCAGGAATGTGTGTTCGAGGCGGGTGAGGCTGGGTTTAGCCGATCCCAAGAGCTGTCTGATCTTATGCCAGAAGGTTCCTGGCTCCTTTTTGTACTGGTTGGCAGATCTCACAAGGGGTCCCCATATGTGGCTCTTATGAGTTAGCGTTAGGTCTATGGTTTCCCTTCTGAGTGTTTGTAGGAACAACGCTGGTGGCTGGCCAGTTTGGTAGTGGCTTTGACAGGCTCGTTGGTATTCATTCATTTTACCTCTGATTTCTTGGGTCGGTTTATATTGGTGGTGGGTCCTTGTGGTGGATCTTTCACAGATGGCCTCAGTTGCAAGCTGGATGTGGTTGTGGATGGTGTTTACTGCTTGGTCTATTGTTTGGGTGGGTAGGTTGTCAAACTCGATGATGGGGTCGTCAGTGAGGAAGGTGTCATAGTCCCAGGCTCGCATGGTTTCCAGTCTGGGCCTGGGAGGTGTCACGAACCGCAAGGGGGGGTAGCATGGAGGGTGGTGACCACAGGGATGTGATCCAATCCCACATTCTTGCCTGGGGTCACTCTGCAGTGGAACAGGTCACAGTCTCTGTTGGTCAGTTCTATGTCAGGGAAGCCCCCTCACATTGCCAGCAAAGAATGTCTTGAAGTGGAGGCCTTCGAAGGAGAGGTCTCTGTTTTGCATTAAATTGAAGAGCTGTCAGCCCTTTAGGTCTGCTCTGGTAAGAGCGTTGAATAGGGCCTGGTGGTGGTGGTGGGCATTCAGGTCTCTTGCAATTAAAGTTGGGAGGTTCCTGTCGAGCAGCCTGTTGAGTGGGATAGAGAGGAGGTAAGTGAATCCAGGGGGTAGGTATGCGGTGCAGACGATTAGGGGGCCGTGTGAGGTGGTGAGTTCTATTGAAAGGAAGTGGTCATCTTCTATGAGGATGGGGCGGTAGGAAAGCCTTCTCTTTATTAGGATTGCCACCCCGCTGTCCATCCCCCTGTTGACCTCCCTAGTGGAATATCCCCAAAGAGAGATGTGCTGGTCCTGTCTAGCCGCTGTTTCATTGAGTAAGATAATATCTGGGTTAAGTCTGGCTACCTCCAGTGTGAGGAGGTATCTGATGTTGAAGTAGTGTCTAATATTCACTTGAAGAATGGTGATCCCCGTTGTTGGTTGTGAGTCGTATGTGTTTGTTTGGCTCGAGTGCCAGTGTTGTTAACTTCAGTTTGGCTTCTGAAGTGTGTGTAGGTCTTTTGGGCCAGGGATCATGTTCCTGGTTTCGGCAGGGGGTTGGATGGGGTTTTCCACACGTTGCTGTGCAATTGAGGGGTCTTTGTTGACGCTACTGTTCTCGATGTCCACGTCTGTAGTGCTAGAGTCACTCACAGATGGAGTATTATGGGGGGCTGCTTGCCCTTATCCTGTCCTCAGGGGATGAGCTTCGGCTGCTAGTGTTGACCCTGAGCCTCTTAGAACAGTGGTGTGTGGAACTGCGGTGTGTGAGGCGCTGATTGCGTCTAGGGTTTCTTATGGCAAGGGTGCTTGTGAGGGCTTTGAGTATAATCCTGTCTGGGACTACTGTAGGAAGGGTGGACCTGGGTGTTTGCTAGTTTGTCGGGGTGGAGGGGCCGGGGTGATTCTGGGAGTTTAGTGTCTCTTGGGCGTTGGATGAGGCCTGGGGGTGGAGAGTACTTGGGTTGGGGTTTTTGGGTTGTGCTTGGTCCTGGCCGACGGCTGTTGTGTTGTTAGGAGACAGGTAGGCCAGCGAGTCCTCGGACATGTGGACAGGGGACAGGCCATTGCCCATCCTGAGTGAGTTCCAGAAATCCAGGAGCTTCACCCGGGTTGTTTGGAAATGTGATTTGGGCAAATGTTAGGAGTTCTGCTACTAAGCTGGGCTTAGGATTGGGGTTAGTTGCGAGAAGGTTAGATGTTGAGGTTTGTTGTGGATGGTTCTGGGTTTGCCCTGGTATAACCGTGGGGTCATTGAGGTGTTGGTGGCTTTGGTGTCCTCCTTGGGCGACCGACTGGGCCTGCAACCCTAGGAATTGTGCCTGTTGTTGGTTGGGGTTACCCCAGGCGTTTACTGGTGGAGGAGGGGCAGGAATGGTGATTGATGCTTGTTGACGGGCTGTTGTCACCGTTTCTTGTGCTTGCTTGATTGCATTCTGTCTATGAGGACACAAATGAGAAATTGCAATGTGTGCACCATTGCATAGTGCACACTTGGGTGTTGGGCTTGTGCATTCCATGTAGTTGTGTTCCCCTGCACACCTGCTGCACTTGGGGATTTCAATGTTGCATGCACTGGAATAGTGGTCATACTGGAAGCATTTGAAGCATTGTTTGAGATTGTGAAACCTCTGTAGGGTGATTTGGTCAGGACCAGACTTGATGCCAAATGCAGAAAAGCCAAGGTTGCAGACTTGTGCTGGTTGCTCCGGTGAAGCCAGAGTTAGCTTCAGTACTTGGTTGTTGTGGGATTGAGTTGTGAACCTGTGGGCCTGAATTATTTTAATATCCCTGTTTTTTCTCCAGATTTCTGCAGATATCTCGTTAACTGAGTGATCCATGATGATGTCATGGATCCTATGTTCAAAAATGGTGCGTTTGGCTTGGAATTCGGCCGGGGGATAGACTGTGATCCACCTTCTCCAATAGTTTGTTCAGACTGTCGGTCGAAAGGAGTTCTGGAAGGTCTGCATTGTGTACCAACAAGATGGCTCCATTCGTAATTTTGAACACATTTTTTGTAGGTAATCTGGGTGATCTCATGAATTACTTCAAGTAGTTGGGCTGGAGAACGAATCTGGCCAGATTCGTCAGTGAAGCTGACTTTGGTCGCCATGGCCTTGTGGGGCCAGGAAGCCTAGTCTAATCTGTACTAAGGTGGATGTTTGTGTTGTGTCTTGGTAGACTAAGTGGCTGGTGGGTGTTAGTTCGGCCGAGGCCGCTAACTTCTGGTTGTTAGGCAACTAGAGCTACTTGAACAGTTGGTAATTGAACCTATCGGTAGCCTAAGCCTGCTACAAGGCTGTTAGTTGCCCGATCAAACCTTCGCGAGAATTTCAAGAACCCAGTTTTGGCTACCGCTCCGGAATGATCGTTTGGAATAGCGAAATACAAGAGGTAGAAACAATTTAGAAAGACAGCTTTATTCACATCTTAATTCTATGATTAGTAGGTTGTGCATTGTGTATTGTGTGAGTGTGTGTGTGTGGAGTGTTGTTGTACAGGCAGGGAGAGAATGAGGAGGATGGGGAGTGGAGTTTGGGGGGGGGGAAAGAATGGGGATGGGTTTATTTGGACATCATTCAGCTGTAAGCGTCTGTAGAGCTGGGTTGGGTTACAGTTCAATTGCCAAGGCCTCAACGGCGCGACTTAGCGACGAGAGAACTTGTCGCTGACTGAGAGCAAGTCTGGCTGCTGAGCGGCCGGCGGCTGTGATTGGCTGGCTGGTGCACCAATCCTGAGAGAGGTGGGCGGGGCCAAGGCGCGGACGTCCCTGTAGATGGCGGGAGCTCCTGGGCTTTATGCCGTTGTGTGTTTATGCCTTTATGCTCTAAGTGGGCTCCCATACGAGGAATAGTTGAGAGTTTACAGGGATAACAACACTGCAAACTAGACATGACACGGCTGAACTCATCGAAACTTAAAATGTTGAAGAATTTGTTGATCGTTCTGTCCTCGTCGAGGCCACTCGAGAGATAGTGGCCCTCAGGCAAATTCAGGTAAATATGAACACGTTGGACTGGACGGTGTGAGAATAGCTTGAGCTGCTTCAACTCTACGTGTGTAATTTATATCTCATTAAATTTATTTTAATTTCAAAACAAGAAATACATTTTGAAATAAATTTATTTCAATATTAAAACATTAGGACCAAATATAAACAGATGTGACAGAGAACTGGAGTAAGGTCAGGTTCAGTCTCGTGTCCCGTATACAGCGCTGCTGTATAGTGTGGAATACTTATCTCTGAGAGTATTACATGTAATACAGAGCCCAGAGGAATCTTTAACGACCTTCCTTTCTCTCTCATAATTTTATAATTTCATCCCGAAATTCATAAACCGTTTTCTTTAAGGCAATCAGAAATCACTTGATTGTAAAATATTTGTTTTGCCTAAATCCTGTTGATAATATGATGGTTAGAGCACTAGTTCTTGGTCTGGTCTGGGACAGGCAGCCATCTCTGGGGCGCCCAGCATCTTGCCACAGGGTATCCCAGCCATCTCTGGGACACCCAGCATCTTGCCACGGAGTATCCCAGCCATCTCTGGGGCACCCAGCATCTTGCCACAGAGTATCCCAGCCATCTCTGGGGCACCCAGCATCTTGCCACAGAGTATCCCAGCCATCTCTGGGACACCAGCATCTTGCCACGGAGTATCCCAGCCATCTCTGGGCACCCAGCATCTTGCCACAGATTCCCTGTAATGATCTGGTGCTCAGATCATGGTTCTCCCTTCCCCCTCTCCCTCCTTCCTTCTCCCCTCCTTCCTTTTTCCCTTCCCCCTTTCTCCCCTCCCCTTACCCGTCATTCGTCTTCCCCCTTCACACCCCCCCCCTTTAGCCCATTTGTCAAGGTCCAAGGAGTTGACCTGAGGCCGACCTCTGTGATACCTTGCGTCCCCACGCAATCCTCCCCACTCGTTTCCCCTCTCCATCCTCTCATTCCCCCTCTCATTCCCTCTCTTTCCCCTCTCAACGGTCCCTTACCCATACCAGGCGAGTCAAGTGTCCCTACCCTTTATCTTGCTGGAGACGGGCTGGAACATAAATAATCAGTTTTGGTAAACATTGCTGGGAGGTACACTAGTTGCGGGTATGCCACCACCGAGGCGGGGTTCTCTCATTTTTCTGTTCTCACCTTCCGGCATCTCGCTTTCACGTGGCCTCTTTTCCCACAATTAAAACACGTACGCGAGTCCCACCAATCATTACGTGGGGGTTGTTGCGTGCGTCCACCGCCCCCCGTTTTCGTCTGGGGGGGCCCTGATCTATTGCCCACTTGTTCGGTCTCTACCTTCCTGCTCACCGCATTAACATATGGCGAAGACCGGGCCTCCTCCACATCCAAGTCCTCATCTATATGTTCTTCGGCGTATTGTACGAGTTCCCTAAAACTCAGGGAAGCCGTGTCCGTAGCTAAGTAAGGACCGATATGAGCGGGCAAGGCTTTACAAAATAACTGCTTCGCAAACCGTTCCTCCTGTTGCGCATCGTACCCCAACTCCTGAGTAAGATCGCTTATTCTGGTGCGAAGGAAGGCACCAAAATCTTTTAATTGAGTGCCTTTCTCCCTCTGAAGTGACGTTAAATAGCGACGAGCCTCCTCTTTAGTAATCTTTGCTTTAAATCGATCCTTGATGGCCTGCACGAATTGTGGCCACGTCACCAAATGCCTGAATTCCTCAGACTTCCTCAGGGGCCCGTCGCGACCCACACATGCCCCAGTGGCCAGAGTAATTTTAGTTTCATCATCAGGAGCCGCGGCTAACACCGAATCCATCTCCCACAACCAATTTTCTACGCAACGGTTGCGTTCTACTTTATTCGATGGGAGCTCAGCACAATTTAACCTTGGCAAGGACAACTTCGGGAGTGACGCCACAAGTCCCGGTCTATAGGACGGAGTGCTGGGCGTGTAAGGGGGTGCCTGACCAGGGGGGGAAGGAACTATGAGGGGTTGGGTGTAAGGTTGGGATGAGGAGGGGTTCCCCAGTGACCAAGGGGCTACCCCAGGCGAGTAACTATTGGGGGTACTACTCTGATAAGGTGGTCGTGGACCCTGTTGTTGATTGTGTGAGTGTTGTGAACCGTTCTGTCCTTGAAGTAACTGTAGCAGCATCTGTAGTACCTGTGGTTGTTGTTGAGCAACCTGTTGTATCTGTTGTTGTTGGTGTTGTGCAACCTGTAATGTCTGTTGTTGTTGTTGTGGTACCGCTTGTTGTATCTGTTGTTGTTGTTGTGGTGCAACCTGCAGTGCCTGTAGTAGCATCTGTAGGGCTTGTTGTTGTGCGTCGGGTTGTACCTGTTGTAATTGTTGGGGTTGTGAGGGTGGTGTGTGTACGTTCGTAAGCCCAGGAACCGTCAGACCTTGAGAACCCGCAATGGCATCATCCCCGGGAACTCCTTGTCCACCTGGGGTGGATGTTCTAATAGTGGGGCCCACAACCCCATCACTTCCTATCACCCCACCAATCATCGTGCTGTCAGTTGAGCAAGAGCCCCCTAATGAAATCCTGCTTTCGTCCAGGGCTGCCGCCCCTAGGGCCCCCGGATCCGTTACTCCCCCCGTGGGGTTCGCTTGGGATCCTCCCCCAAGGACTACCGTCTGTACTACCCCCACCAGGTGAGGGTCTGTCGATGGTGCTCCCCCAGTAGCCTCGTTGTCTACCGTCCCTTTACTCCTGAGCGTCATCTTCTCACACGACATATTCTCGCTAAAACCTCGCAACCTAACCCTACCCGGAGAAAACAGGCTAAGTTCTGATTCCGACAACCGATTGCGGTGAAATTTTAACACAACTCCGATTTCCACAAGTAATCACTTGATCAATAGTCTCCGAAGGTATCTCCTACCCTATTACGTTAAACCTCTAGAACATCTAGACCGGAACTATCTTTCCTTCACGTCGTTCACCGCGTTCCACAGCCCCAGTGAAAGCCATAAATCACCTAACCTTGTTGACAGACGATGACAGCTGTCGGCGGCAGAATCTCGCTGACTCCCTACTACCAATGAATGGAATTATTGTGTCTTATTAACCTCGTCTCGCATTCGTAAAATTTCTACGCAAACAGATAGAGTACACGACGGCATCGACTAGCATTTATTTATTTGTGAAAACAACTGTATACGATGAATAAGATACACGCGCACAAATACACTAAAAATAGTAGGTTACGCTACGTTAATTCATTAAACGCCAGGAAATTACTACAATTAATCTTGATAAAATGTAATGAGTTTACTATATTTATTTGACACTCGATGGACTGGTAACGCAATTGTAAAAATTAAAGTAAAAATTTCATGTCTCTAAATGAAAGACCAATATAAATGTTAGAAAAATATTGATAATTACCGCATTCTTGAACAAAATATACTGAAATTATATAGTGAATATTATCGCGAAAGGAACTACCCTGAATTTATTGTAAATAATTTAGTTTCAACTCTGTTTAATTTATCGAAAATAATCTAAGTCTGTTTACCAGCTCACAATACTTTACGCTAACTGAGTTTCTCAAATTTTCTAGATTTTCAAATTTTCTAGTAAATCTTAGGCGCGCTAGAATTGAATGACGTTATCGTTAAGTTACACTGGCGCGATGTTTATATCTTCAACAATTATTAAATTCTTAACGCCCGACGCTGACAACGGCGCTCACATATAATTATAAGTATTTATTAGTTAAACAAAAATTAATGATAATTCACTTATTTACGTTACTGAATGAACTCGATGTTAACGTAGCCTACACTGGGTCACCGCCGCTTGCGTAGAAGAATACTGAGAATTTAACACATCGCCGCGACACTCACAGCTAGACAGAGTCGCGCTGAACCTTAATTAAAAATTAGTAATTATTTTCCCAAAATTATAAATTAAATACTGGCGTGTAGGGGACTTGTTACTTTACCGAATATAACACTCACTGGACACTTGGACACGTTGGTAAGTTTACAAAAATTAAAAGCGCGCACACTGTCACGAAGCCGACTCCTCAGAAAGTAGTCTCCGCACTAATCCTTAATTAACCAAGTATTTCTTTTCTCAAAATTATAAATTAAATACCGACGTGTAGTTTGCGTATCACTTGAACTGAATATACCACTCGCAAGACACTTAGACACTTGGTTGAGCGCAAACAATTACTGAGCGCTGCCTCACTGAGCGCTGAGAACCGCTAGAAAAAAAAATCAGAGTCCCAACGCTAATTCGCTTAAATGACCAAAAATCGACTTTTGGTCTCTCAAAGTTCTAACTTGGATCACTGTAATCGCACACTGGAATTAACACTGACGACCCAATGATCGTATGGCTAGCACAAAATTAGAATTTATTCCCAAAACTGAGATTTTCCAAGCGACTTTGAAATATATCATCACAACAATTTTCAACGATTTTCACTGAATTAACGAATACACGAATCCACTTTAATGCACTGCACTTCACTTCACTTGAAAACAGTGGACCACTCACCTTGGTAATTCTCCCAGAGAATTTATACTGCATACATGTACACAAACTCCAGATATAAAAGAAATATAAAACAAATACTTAGAAAATAATAACACTTATATACGAAAATTACCTAACAAGGGGGAATACTTAACTAACGAAGGGACGCTTAACCTGAAAGGGAACTTAATATACAGGGAACTTAATGTAGTACTTAAGGAGATCTCGATTTAACCTATAACCGTCCCGTCCCGGCCCGCCCTGTCGCTTTTACCAACATTCACCAATATCCCGACAGTACCAAATAAATCCTGTCCTTCGCGGTCAACGGTTAGACTAGATAGCGGAACAACCGACGGATCTAACTGTCCGACACCACCGTAATTCCGTTGCTAGACAATCTACTACGCCATCCCTCAGTAACTCTCGGCACTTCATGGTTGTACCGTAGAAAGCTAGCGATTGGGTCGCCTAACACGCCCTCGGGGATAAATAATTAGCGTCCTAATACTTCCCCGCTCAGACAATTCGAAACCTAGAATTGTTGTTGCAAAACCACCATGCAACACCCTTGTCCGTAGTTGCAGAGGGTCGAGAAAAATACCCTGTCCAACTACCCAAGGCGGCCTCCACACTTAACTGCCTGCTAGCGCACTTAAGTGCCTGTAATCTACCTTACCAGCCTCTCAAGACCCTAGAATCGCCTACTCTATGCGAATCGCACCACATAGGATTACCGTCGACTCTATCTCATGGGCCCCGGCTGCACTCTCACCACACAGCATAACCGAACGGACAGACGCGTGAGGCTTCAATAATCGTCAAGAAATTATTGAAACACCGCTGCTACCATTGTAATGTACTACCATTGTAATGTCTACCATAGTAATGTACTACCATGGTAATATACCCTAATTGAAATATTATTAAATCATTTATTGTAATATCTCTGTCCACACTTAATAACCAGCAAACACTAATAACGGACCAGTATGACCCCTCGCTGGACTGTCACGAATATAAGCTGAATATTAAATGAGGAATATCACAAGGAAAGGGATTATTAATCTTACCCTTTTCCTTTCACTGCCACCACCTTCCAAAGGAATGAATGTGTCTATAATTATCGGTCCCCAGGAAGGAAGGGACTCGATAATCAGGGAACTCAACGGACCAGTGATTGAAATTGAATGGATTACTTTAGTCTTATTGAACTGAACGGGGGAGGCTCTCGCTTTACTTTATTATTCCTAAGAATGGAGAAACACAGGGAAGTTCTAACACAGCACATGAAAATCGCATGAATAACATATATTAACACAAGGGGACAGATAACTCACCAAGATGAAATTAACAATTATTTTATTATTGTAACTGTATATTTAAATCACAATTGACATATAGCCTACTCTAATAACATCTACCAAAATAAAAGAGGCAATGGAAATGCAATACCAATATGCAAGAAACGTAGGAGCACACTACCTTCAATCGCACACTGCGGCCAGATGTTGATGGCGGCCCTCAGCCCCGTTGGGTGCGGGCTGGCTTGCCCTCCAGTCCCGAAAAACTCCCAAGACACACTAAATGAAATTTTGTTTTACCAGCTTATTGCTGGGAAGGATTACACCTCCCACCATCTAATACAGCCCCAGGGCTCCACCCATTATTTTGGCAATGGCCAACCATTTTACACTTAGGCCTGAGGTCTGGCTCTCTAGGGCCAATAAGGACTTGGCTCTTATCTTCCGCCAATCATCTTCCCTGAGGTGCCGTGGAAGGCTACATGAATTCCTGAAGATTGAGTCAGTACTCCCCGGCTGTGCGATGGGAACAAGGTACCACTGTATTGGATTCCCGCAACTAGTGCACCTCCCAGCAATGTTTACCAAAACTGATTATTTATGTTCCAGCCCGTCTCCAGCAAGATAAAGGGTAGGGACACTTGACTCGCCTGGTATGGGTAAGGGACCGTTGAGAGGGGAAAGAGAGGGAATGAGAGGGGGATGAGAGGGGGAGAGGGAGGATGGAGAGGGGAAACGAGTGGGGAGGATTGCGTGGAGACGCAAGGTATCACAGAGGTCGGCTGCACAACCCCTCAGGTCAACTCCTTGGACCTTGACAAATGGGCTACAGGGGGGGGGTGTGAAGGGGGAAGACGAATGACGGGTAAGGGGAGGGGAGAAAGGGGGAAGGAAAAAAGGAAGGAGGGGAGAAGGAAGGAGGGGAGAGGGGGAAGGGAGAACCAATGATCTGAGCACCAGATCATTACATTACATCCTCTCTCTACGGCCCATCACGTCTACCGCTTTTGACTTTCTTCTCATCCTAACCGTCAACGCATCTCCTTACGTCTGTCCTGGTGCAGTCATCGGGAGGGTTCCCCTTCATGCAAACTGCACCTATTCTCAAGAAGAAGAAGAAGGTGAATCTAGTGAAGAGGAGTCCTTCGTGTTAGTTATATATGCATTCTCTGCTTGAAACTTGAAGTAAATATGTGTTTTATGATAGTAGAATTAGTTTTATAATAGCAAGATATTATACCCGTAGTTAAATTTTTTAAATTTTGCCCCGAGGGGCGAGTTTATTGGGCAGCGCCACTCATCTTGTGAGTGGACACACCGCCATAGCAGCATGTACAACACTCCCCAATAGGAAGAAAACCCGCTGGGTTGTTCATCCTGTCACTTGTACCCAGACACAGCTGGGACTTGCTTAACTGTCTCAAGTGAACAGCTCCTCAAACAAGAAGATTAACATCTATCAACCCTTAAAAGCTTACGTTATCTTGCGGGTGCAAAATGGGGAAATCTTTTAAGAACAGTATCAATATTTGACAGATAGTGTTTTCCTAACTCAAACAATGTGGGGTTTATTAATCTACACATATTTCTGATGCCTCTCAGGTGTTCACATTCTCTCAGGTAGTGGTCAAGGCGGTGTCCATCACTCTCACCACAGATTCTGCAACTTCGCTGCTCAACTGTTGTTTCCATTCCATATCTCCATGGATATCTGTATCCAAGACGGATTCTCGCTATTACTGATTCTCTCCCTCGTCCTCCTCCTCTTCGGCCATAATGATTGGGATTGCCAGCTGCAACCATGTTGTACCATCGTACAGATTCACTGGTTTGTGCTTCTATCCTCCTTTCCTCAGTTACCTTGTCACGGTGATGTTGCCTGACAATACCTCTAATTTGTAGTAGAGTCTTGGGTATGAAGTATTCAATATGGTCTCCTTCAGCAGCCAGCACATCTGCTCGTTCATTCCCACATATCCCAACATGGGAGGGGATCCACAGAAACTTGATGACTCTTCCCTGATTGGTAAGAACTCTCACAGATCTCTTAATTTCAGCGACTATTGCAAGATTTTCTGCCTGATTTTTACTTAGGCTTTGTAGTGCTGCTTTTGAATCGGTGCAAATCACTGCACCATTAGTGTTCCGTTCAAGAAACTTTAGCGCCATAACAATGGCAGTTAGCTCTGCTTGCGTTGAAGAGGCATAGTTCTCAATGCGTGCTTTTTCTTCATTTCTGCGTTGGAAAGTATTATCCTTGATTACCGTGTATCCTGCACCAGCCCTGCCATTGACAGGATTAGATGACCCGTCAGTGTAGATTTGATCTAGTTCATCTCCGGCTTCTTTATAAATTTCCTTGAGATACTTGTGCCTCATTTCTTGTGGTAACATGTTGGATTTTTTCATTGCCATTTCATTGATGATGATCTTGCATGAGTCATCCTCCCAGGGAGGTAACCTCTCTACAAGCAGGAGCTCACGGGCTTGCTCAAGCAGGTGAAGCTCTTCAAGGTAGCAGACTGATCTGTGATGCCATTTTTTGCTT
>WNGS01133293.1:0-5000 GCA_020271785.1 Procambarus virginalis
TTTCTTCTAGGGCTTCTGTGATTTTGTCATAGTGGTTGAGTAACTGTGACAGACAGGATCTTCCCGCTCTAAATCCATGTTGTCCTGGATTGTGCAATTCATTGTTTTCCATAAAACTAGAAATTTGATTCCTAATCACTCTTTCAAACACTTTTATTATGTGTGATGTTAGTGCAACTGGCCTATAATTTTTTGCCAAGGCTTTACTCCCCCCCTTGTGCAACGGAGCTATATCTGCAGATTTAAGTGCTGCTGGTATCTCCCCTGTATCCAGGCTCTTTCTCCATATTACGCTGAGTGCTCTCGCTACTGGTACTTTACATTTCTTTATGAATATTGAATTCCATGAGTCAGGCCCAGGGGCTGAGTGCATGGGCATATTGTCAATTTCTCTTTCAAAGTCTTCCGAGTTTGTGGTAATATCCGTTATATTATCTGCAGCTTGAATGTCATTCATAAAGAAGCTGTCTGGGTCATCAACTTTCATGTCGTTAATTGGTGTGCTAAACATAGCCTCATACTGGCTTCTTAGAATTTCACTAATCTCTTTGTTGTCCTCTGTGTACGTACCTTCATTTGTAATTAACGGTCCAATACTGGTCGAGGTTTTGGATTTTGATTTAGCGTATGTGAAAAATATTTCGGATTTTTCCTTATCTCTTGTATAGCTCTCTGTTCCAATTCCATTTCCTCAGACTCATATGATCGCTTCAACGTTTGTTCTATTTCTTCGATCTCCCTGCTTAGGCTTATTTTCCTTGCTTGTGATAGTTGTGTCTGCCGAAGCATTTCCGTAATTTTTTTCCTTCTCCTGTACAGTCGTCTGCGTTCTCTTTCTAGAGTGTTCCTCTTTCTGCCCCTCCTCACCGGCACGTGCTTCAAGCAGACCTTGTAAGCTTCAGCTGTCAGTTGAGCTATTCCCTGTGTGGGAGTTTTGTCGCTTAAGACCGTCTCCCATTGAATGGTTGAAAGGTCTACATTTATTTTTCCCAGTCAATCCTCTTATTGTTGAAATTGAATTGATTGAATATTCCTTCTCGCTTGTTGGGTCTCTTAGATCTACTACCGTTATTTATGCTAGTTCGCACTTCAATGAGCTTATGGTCTGAGTATGAAGTATCTGAGATTGTTATGTCTCTGATTAGTTCATCATTGTTTGTGAATAACAAGTCTAGTGTGTTTTCGTTCCTAGTTGGTTCTGTAATCTGTTGATTGAGCGAGAATTTGTCACAGAATCTCAAAAGTTCTCTGACCTGTGGCTGGTTATTTCCCGGGTCGTTCCCTGCTATGATATTTGTGTTTGCCATTCTCCATCTTAGACTCGGTAAATTGAAATCTCCAAGGAAGATAATATCTGGAGCTGGGTTTGCTAGGTCATCAAGTATGTTCTCTATTTTGTGCATCTGCTCTGTGAATTCCTCAACCGTTGTATCTGGCGGTTTATATATTAAAATAATAATTAGGTTTAGTTTCTCTACCTTAATTCCAAGTACCTCTACCACCTCATTAGTTGAGTTTAGTAGTTCTGTGCATACCAGGTCCTCTTTAATATACAGACCTACTCCTCCATTTGACCTAGTTTTTCTATCACATCTGTATAAATTATAATTTGGAATCCAGATTTCACCATCCATGTAATCTTTTGTATGAGTTTCCGTGAATGCCCCAAATATGGAGTTTGACTCTAATAGGAGACCATTTATGAACTTGACTTTATTTCTTGACTTTGGCTTTAGACCTTGAATGTTTGCAAAAATGAATGATTGTCCATATTGTGTGTCACTTCTGGAAGGTTTTGGTGGTTCTCCCTCCTCTCTACCCTGACCCAGGGTGTGTTGTTGTGGCAATGGTTTGTCCAGTTTTGGAAGTGATATTGGGGAGTGTGGTAGTCTCTGTGTAGTTGGGGGGTGTAGTATGTGTGGGCTTGATGACGAAATGTAGTCCAGTCTCGGCCATTTCCCCCTCTCCATCCGTACTCCTGCCACGTTTCTGCCTGTCTGTTTCTCCCTCTGTTTCTGCCTGCCTCTAAAAAATGTTCAGGGCTATTATATTGGACTTCCTCTCTTATATAGCGCTGTGTACCTCTCACGTGGAAATCGGGGCAATGAAGATCGTAGCATTTCCTCTCATTAACTGAGAGTTTGCATAGCTTAGGGTGAAAATATCTACACTCAGTATCAAAACGACATCTGCCTTTCCCTAACCAGTTCCGGCATTTCCGTGGGTGCATGAATGAGCATTCCGTGCCTCTGGGCCCATATCTGCACTGTCCTTTTGCATAATACCTGCAAATATTTTCATCTGTGATTGCATTATTCTTGTAATGGTAATTGCATTATATCTTGTAATATTCCTCCCCACTGGGGCCCCATTATCTCACTGGGGGCCTCATTATCTCACTTGGGGCCCCATTATCTCTGAGGGCCTCATTATCTCACTAGGGCCCCATTATATCACTGGAGGCCCCATTATCTCACTAGGGGCCCCATTATCTCCCTGGGGACCCCCATTACCTCACTGGGGGTCCTATTATCTCACTGGGGGGCCCCATTATCCCACTGGGGGCCCCATTATCTCACTGGGGGCCCCATTATCTCACTGGGGCCCCATTATCTCGCTGGGGCCCCATTATCTCACTGGAGCCCCATTATCTCACTGGGGGCCCCCATTACCTCACTGGAGCCCCATTATCTCACTGGGGGGCCCCCATTACCTCACTGGGGGCCCCATTATCTCACTGGGGGCCCCATTATCCCACTGGGGGCCCCATTATTTCACTAGAGGCCCACATTATCTCACTGGGCGCCCCATTATCTCACTGGGGGCCCTATTATCTCACTGGAGGCCCCATTATTTCACTGGGGGCCCCATTATGTCACTAGGAGCCCCATTATCTCACTGGGGCCCCATTATCTCACTGGGGCCCCATTATCTCACAAGGGGCCTCATTATCTCACTGGGGCCCCATTATCTCTGGGGGCCTCATTATCTCACTGGGGCCCCATTATCTCTGGGGGCCTCATTATCTCACTAGGGTCCCATATCTCACTGGAGGCCCCATTATCTCACTAGGGGCCCTATTATTTCACTGGGGGCCCCATTATCTCACTGGGAGCCCCATTATCTCACTGGGGGCCCCATTATCTCACTGGGAGCCCCATTATCTCACTGGGGCCCCATTATCACTGGGGGCCCTATTATCTCACTAGGGACCCAATTTTCTCTCTGGAGGCCCCATTATCTCACTGGAGGCCTCATTATCTCACTGGAGGCCTCATTATCTCACTAGGGCCCCGTTATCTCCGGGGGCCCCATTATATCACTGGGAGTCCACATTATCTCACTGCCCCCCCCCCCCCCCATTATCTAACCTATTTCCCACATATATGTACTCTATTAGTCTAAAATTGCGTGTATTAGGCCTAGGATTGCTTGGATAGGTTAGGCTCTTTATTTAAATTAATTTTTTTCTAGAATGACATTTGGGCTAATTAAATAATGAAAAACTTGGACTTTTAGGGGGTGCAAAAGTACCCATTGGTACGTTTGACCAAATAATTGCTGTAAGTACTATCATTTAAAACGATAGTCTGAGGTTTTATCATGCCGTCCAATTAGTCTTAATAATAATAGTGGGGGAACTTAAATAAATGGAAACCTGAATTTTAAATTTCCATTGAAAACAAATATTTTTTTACTAATAACTCGGCACGACTTGAGATCGGTCATGCTTTACACTCTGTGAAGCAGTGGATGCTGGGTAATATAATGATGCTGTTTATCTCAGAGTGAAGCAAGACCCTCCTCTCCTGTTAAACGTGAGTGGGGTACGTAGACCAAATATATCGTTGAATTATTGCAAGGTTTACACAAAGTCCAAGTTACAGGTTTCTGATAAAAGCAGTAAAGCCAGTAGGATGTTTAACTTTGCATTAATATACACAGTACAAGCCAGTAGAATGATTAACTTTGTATCAATATACTCAGTAAAACCCAGTAGAATGATTAACTTTGTATTAATTAATATACACAGTAAAATCAGTAGAATGATTAACTTTGTATTAATATACACAGTAAAAGCCAGTAGGATGATTAACGTTGTATTAATATACACAGTAAAGCCAGTAGAATGTTTGACTTAACAGTGATCTACGCAATAAAGGCAGTAAGAGTTTTTGTTGTATTAATAGAAAAAAATATGTTTCTTTTTTGAAACATATTATACACATATACACAAGTGAAACTACTGTGTGAACATTAGAACTGCCTTGCATAGGCCAGTAAGCTTGCTGAAATATTTTTGCCTCACTTGGACCAGTAGACCTATTGCAATGTTTCTGCCCGGCATGAACCAGCAGGCCTACTGCAGGGGAATTATCGTCTGATGTTGAGAATGTTATGCAACAAATTCAGCCTAAAATATGGTAGATTTGAATCGATAAAACCTTAAGTGAATGTTGATAAGCAATCTGACCCTAATATATTGTCCTGCTCATGCTGCACCCAGTCTCACAACCCGGTCTGTCTGCCAAAAGGTCGTGTTTTGTACGTTATGTAACCAGCGTCACAAATACAACCTACTATGAAAAGTAAGGGGCTCACAAATATTCACGTTTTCTATGCATTGGACTCTGTAGGTTAGGTGAGTTGCTTGGCTTCGTACGTTTCTGGTTAGATAATAGGCTAGATACTGTACGGAGTGGCAAATCAAAAGAACGGGCTGCCGAGACAGCATTATGTGATTGGCTGAAGAGATTGTTATCTTGCTCGTATCACAAAGATAATGCCTCAAGATTGTCCAAGAGGAAGATTGATTTCATGTTGATTTCATGTCCGACAAGCTGTCAACTGGTTAGCTAAGGGGAGGGTAACATGAGTCCCGTCTGTCTACGTCCGCTGACATATGTACGTATATTTGCATATATTTCTGTTTGCATCTCATAGCAAGACCATTGACTTGTTTGCGCTGCAGTTTAACCAGCGACCCCTAGTATATATTA
>WNGS01133293.1:10000-11263 GCA_020271785.1 Procambarus virginalis
TGAGCAGTTAGCGGTGTTCATCTCCACAAAGTACAATGGCCAACACAATTGTCTCCATGAATAAGCATGAGGTGGGCTTCATCTCACATTTAAAAGTGATCTACACTTGAACGTACTAACAAGTTCATTTAGATATGTGCGTCTTTTATAATATTAAATTCAGACACCTTAAGCGACTAGATGGGAACGAACGTAAGAACAGGGTTTTATACTCATCAGAGCTGTAAATGCTTTACATATTTACAACTACAAAATATAATGTCTATCCAGAGTAGGAGGACAGACGCTTGCCTCACTCTACTTTTCAACGTGTAACGTCGGGGGTTTGGGAGTGTCATAGGCCAGTCGGGGTAGTCCCAAGTGCCATTCTTCAGAAAAATATTGGCATGTATACCTCACTGCGATTTTGACGAAGTCAAATAAAATGATGACAATGTTTTCTGTAAAGTTTTGATGCTACCGCCGTTTATCCGCGCATTTTCATGGTTGAAAAGCGAGAAGGGATGTAGGGAGGGGGGGGGGTGAATATAATGAAATATAGGAGGGTGAGAGAGATAGCATATATATATATATATATATATATATATATATATATATATATATATATATATATATATATATATATATATATATATACATACATACATACATACATACATACATACATACATACATACATACATACATACATACATATATGGGTCCCGCCTCTCAACCGTCCATCAACTGGTGTATAGATTCCTGAGCTTACTGGGCAATGTGTGTGTGATATCGTAGCCTCTGATAATGTGTTGAAGAAAAAGTTTTCCGTTATTGTGTAATTTCTAATACACACACACACACACACACATATATATCAGGCAAGGAGTGCCACAGTGGCACCGGATATAACACAATACACAAAATTTGACAGCCACAGGTGTGGTGCAACAGGTGTGTAGGGCACACGTGTTACAAGTAACGACACCCTCGCACTTACCACATTACGAACAAATCCACAAGGGCCGTGACGAGGATTCGAACCTGCGTCCGAGAGCATCCCAGTCGCTGCCTTAATCGACCACATACGAACTTCGTCAAACATCAAATATCACAGTCAAAAGGTTATCGTGAATAACCGAACTCAATTACGGGTTCACCATAGCCCGTGCTACATGGAAATTTGAGTTTCAAGTAGGTAAATCTTAAGCACCAACAACATCGTCGATCACCCGGTGATCTGGATCTGTGGCTGCCCCGCTTTTGAACGAGGGCCCTTGTGAG
>WNGS01133295.1:0-12728 GCA_020271785.1 Procambarus virginalis
ACTAGAAATAAGATTACTCATGAAAAATAACCATTTCTTTCTTTTATAATATTGTATATATATATATACTGACTGAAGAGACAAAACATAATGGATATTAGTAAGAGAGAGAGTAGTGCATCATTTACCAGCTTCCTATACTCTGCTTCTTTCTCTTCTCTCCTTAGCAGTTTGTTCTTGTTTGTACCTGAAATTAACAAGTGTCTTAAAGTCTGTGAATATAATCAAATTATTCCGGCATTTACAACTACCGAGAAATAAGATTTATTTCCTAAACAAAATTAAACAGCCTCTCTTAGCTAATCAATTATATACCTGTATTATTGAAAAACAAAATCTTATAATTTAGTAGAAAGTATATAATACTGAGGTTGATCATAATTTGTTCTATTCTCTTAAAAAGATCTACTCTACTAAGTAAAAATACTGTCCCATCTCTCAAATCTTGCATTCTAAACTTAGGCATCATAAAACAAATTGGTATGATTTATGAGGCTCACTTTAGCAATGTTTACAAAATTTTAA
Organism: Procambarus virginalis; assembly: GCA_020271785.1. Lineage (NCBI taxonomy): Eukaryota > Metazoa > Arthropoda > Malacostraca > Decapoda > Cambaridae > Procambarus > Procambarus virginalis. The sequence goes on from WNGS01133295.1 coordinate 526, forward strand.
TTCATGATGGTCATGTTACTAGCCTTTAACACTATTGTTTTAGTATTCCTTACAAACTACAGTACCCACATCTACACTCCACACTTTGAAAACAAATACAGTACAGGGAAATAAATAACATAAATATATCTGTATGTGTATATTTGTAAGTATGAAAACCATATCAGGTAAACAAATCTAAACTTGGAAAAAGAAGGGGGGATTCTTTGAGCAATACTCCAGTCCTCTTCCATCCTCCTCAAGAAATATATACTGTATTTCAAAATTCATCAGTACCGAAAACTCAACAATTGTTTGTCCCCAAGGAAGTAAGATTCGAGAGACTCGACAATATAGTGTAATGTTATCTGAACTCAATCACAGCTATATGGAAGTGACACTACTCTGTTATCTAGCAGTTTTGTTTAAAATTATACTCATCTAATGTATATGTTCATGTAAACCTATGAGAGAATCTCATAGAATCACCACCACAAAATATACTTAATGCAGTGTTTAGTAATATGCTATGTCATCTTTTATGCTTCATTTCATTTTGCTTATATGATGTGGGAATCAAAGTGCTATTGAAAAAATACATAAATATAACATTCTTATTTGCCCTTACCGTAGTTGACTGTCCCATCCCTCTTTCAGATTAATCTTTGCTGCTTCTTCCCTTTGCTGTTTTTCTTCTGCACATTTCCTCTCCTTGGCCTGCTTCTCCAATACTTCTAGCTCCAGACGCATATCACGACAAATATCTCGCATATGCTAATGGATAAATTTATAAATGAAAGCTCATATATAAAGTACTGTAGTATTTTTGTTCTAATTAAATTTTCTACTGAGTCAATACTATCACATCAAAAATGTTTACTGTAGTGCAAGTGTTTGCTTACAATTAGTTAATTACATCTTTCCCATTATAGATGTACGACATTTGTCAGTTACGGTCACCAGTACTGTTATGATTTTTACACACCTGTTCTGTCTCGAGCTTCTTTACCAATTCCAGCTCTCTGTGATTCTGCTGTAATCTCTGCAATTCTTCCTCTTGTCTCTTGTACTCCTTCTGTAGATCCACTATCAAATTATACTCCTCTGCTGATCTAGAATATCAAATATTAACTGAATGAATTGTAACTATTTTTTACTTATTACTAAGCTCTAAGCTGTACTAAGTCCCATTAGTACAGTCGGGTTCATTCACAACACACAATCCAGAATTTCTGGTTCGAATCCCGGATGGGACAGAAATGGTCGAGCACATTTCCTTTCACCTATTGTACCTATTCACCTAGCAGTAAGGAGGTACAGTACTCAGGAGTTAGTCAGCATGTTGTAGGGTTGCAACCTGGGCTGGGTCAGTAATTTGACCAGATAAAAAGAGAGTACTGTACAATATATTACAAGTAGTTAACCTGTGGTATATAGTCTCTTCCACATGTTTTAGTTTCTATATCAGTTTCATCTTTAGTTACTGTCTTGATCATGCATAAATAGACTTTCTTGATAAACAGAAATCTTTCAAATCCAAGGTAAGATAAGGTTTAACTAAGACAGATTTATGAAAAAATGGCATTTAAAATGTTAAAGAGTAGGATCTATTTCTCAAGCAGAAACTAAAATTCATTTAATTTCTATATTCTTTAATTGAGACTAGCATGTCACTGTATATCTAAACTGCAAGAAACATTTTGGCAATATAATATTGTGTAGAGTGGTGGAGGAGATAATGTTATTATATGCATTGCCTATACCATACCTTGCTAAATGTCTGTCTTGCAGTTTTTGTTCCTCTTGATGAAGCTGTTTAAGCTGACTCTGCTTCAGTAGCATCTCATGATTGAGTTTCTGAGATTCTTGCTTCTTTTTTAATTGCCTTAAAATAATTACATAATTCATAAATTTGGTAAACTATTACTGTACTAGAAAAAGTCAATAAATGAAATCATTATAAGTCATTCTCAATTCAACAGTTGTTAAAAATGATCAATAATTCATTGTTAAAATTCACACAATACTAAAAATGTATAATAAATGTGGGCCATAAAAATGTCCACACATAACACATACTCTTCCATGTCTTTCCTCATCAACCTGTCCTCATCCACCTCAGACAACATTTCCAGAGTTTTCTCAGCTTCAGCTTTAGCTTTGTTTGCAGCCTTCTCAGCTATTTGATCCTTCAGAACCTAAGAAACATAAAAGCTAGAACTATTGTCTACCTATGCCACTCAAAATGCAGTTTTATTATTAACTAATACCCCATAAAAAATAAATGGTGAATAACATGTTCAAAACAAACACAAGGATTCAAATTATAGTATGATCATACACAAATTATTACTATTTTTAACATTTAAAACAAGAATTAAACTTTAAGCAAAATCAGTCAGCTGCTCCTAAAGTAAGATCACCCTATGCCATTGCTAAGACACTGGCATACGCTATCGTTGGCTAGGCTATCTGGCAATGGCTATCTTTGCCATTAAATGATGAAAAAAATCAAGTATACAGTGAATAACTTGCTCTTTGTGTCTCTAGTCTCTTTGCATGCTTTTCAGCACAGGTGATGGCAATAGACAACTTTTCTTCAGAGTCCAGCTTCTCAAGTAGTTTTGTGTATTGCTTGTCTTTAACCTGGAAAAGTATAAGAATTATATCAGTGGAAGGTAAATCTGGCAAATGAAGTTAAATTAATGTGCATTATAAAAGAAAAGCGGATCTTACATTCATTAGTTTCTGCTCTGCCTTCTTTTGTGCGATAGCTGCATTGTTGTCACGTGAGAGAGCACAAGCGTGAAGTTTGGACTCCAGTGCCCGTAACTCTGGGCTTGAGGACATGATCTGCCGCCTGGAAATATAACTATGTAAGTTACATATCACTATAACAGTTTTATTCAATTATATTTAATTACTTACAAAATGAAGGTTAAGTATCAATAAAATATCACAATTTTAAGTTTCCAATGGAATTCAAATTATTCAATCTGCGGCAGGACAGAAAAGGTTGAGCATGTTTCCTTTCACCTAACAACTCTGTTCACATAGCAGTAAATAGGTTACTTGTATAGATCCAGTATTTAGATCATACTGGGATAGAAAAATTAAGCTTACATTAGTTCATTATATTTGGTTGGAGGTACTATGAGAATACTTCACATTACTCTGTACTGAAAGCAATGGGAGAGCCGAGACCTTACACGGCCGGATTATAGAATAAATATGTTACCTTAATACACCTGCATTCCAGTGGTTTACTTCCATACTTATAACCTTCTTAAAAGTAATATAAACTCTCTCTCAGTCTCTTCTTTATCTCTTCTAACAAAGACAGCTTATTTTTATCGGAATTTTGTGTTGACGCGCGGAGTCCTTAAGTATGGATTATATAATAAAGTTACTATAATAGCTTCTATTATAATTTTATTTGAATGTTAGTAATTAATATTAAAAACTTGACAAATTATGCTTACTAAATTAAAAGTTTTAGTAAATTAAACAAAGGCAAACTGCAATTGCTTATATATTTTACAAATATATAACACTGAACGATTGACTTAAATTTTTGCAAATTTGGTTTTGTTTACGTCGCTTAGAAAACAAATCACCGACAGAATTAAAGGGACCTAACTCGTGGGAGAGATTCTCAAATGCTGTACTTCTTTTAAGTAGTTTAAAAGAAACATAAAGAAGTATGTAACTGGTATTATTTATTGTGATTGATACACCTATATATCCCTACGTAATACTAGCAAGGATAAAACAATGATTAATTTAAGTAAGTATTGACATATATATATATATATATATATATATATATATATATATATATATATATATATATATATATATATATATATATATATATATATATATATATATATATATATATATTGCCAGGAGCACTATGCAACTGGTGTACAGGAGACCTTAACCACTCGACCATCACGACCATACAAAAGATGATGGTAGCCGAGGCTATTTGCCCATCATCCCGACGGCACTATGGTGGTAATCTTGGGCATAGTTATTTTATCAAATCACCTCATTTTTGGGGGCCACGTGAGCAACTCAAATTAAATTAAGTTCTTTTAATTTGTCCTTATACAATTTAATGAATAAAAAGGCTTTCCTAATGTGACGATGTCTATTGAATTTTGTAACTAGTTCATCAACATTGTAACTTGCTTAGCTAAATAAATTGTGGGGTTCAGTCCCTGAGCCCATTATGTGCCTCTGTAACCCTTTCCACTACCGCCCACAAGATGGGTATGGGGTGCATAATAAATGAACTAAACTAAACACTCAACAAAGAACAGTACATCATAACCAGACGTTATATAATGATATTCTCAACAGTAGATAAAAGAAAATTAACTGTTACCTAATACCAGAATAGTATAAAAGCTTATCATAAGCTACGGGATTTGTAGATCATTGTTTAAAGGGAATTTTGAAGTAATAATGATACAGCTGATGCCATCTGTCGGCAGAAGAGAACACTATCAACTGGCAGGTCAACAGTGGCCATAAGATACAGCTTACGCCATCTGTTGACATCAAATTACACTTATAACAAATTACCCCACAAAATACAACTAACGCCATCTCGTTTTTTTCCAACGCACTATAAATAGCCAAACAGCAACCCATAAGGCAGGTTGTTGGGCTCGGGTAGGAGGTTCCTAGCTCCGCCCACAGATGGTATGGGGTGCATAATCAATGGCATATCATTGGTAGATATTCTTTGTTGACATTCACACAACAGCCAATCACAGGAAGGGATCAGCTAAAGGCTCCATCCACTTAATAAATCATCTTTATTCAGCACACCATCCTTGCTTATGACATTCTGTTTTAACTTGAATCTACCTAAAAAGTGAAGGGTTAAGTATTTAAAAGCATTAACAAAGTGATAATTAAATACTGCAAGATGTAACGAGTGTTATAGAAACATGGGCTGGCTACCTAGCTTGTGACGTCATCAGTGGGGGTTGCCTCACGCAAATAATATCAATGATACAATGCTCCGTTCTCTTATTGAACTCGATTATTCAGTTAGATGGAAATGTCTGTCTTGTACAAAACGAAGAGGTTGTGTTTGAAATAAAGAGATTGTTGTGCAAAAAGACGTATTTCTTAGTCTGCATATAATTTGTAGAAAGAGTGTTGCCATTCCCAGCAACAGCCAATCACAGGAAGGTATTTGGTAAGAGTCCGTCTCCTTATTGACGTCCTCAGGAGCGACACAGATCTAGCTTGGCTTATGGCTTTCTGTCTCATCTCTTGTATATAAAAAATATGAATATTTCGATTACTATGATTATTAAAAGTATGAGATATAACAGTTGTGACACAAAATAGCTAAAGTTTGCCATTAAAAAGAGATCATAGTGGATTTTGTAATAGTTTTATGGAAAACGTGTTAAATAATTTTTCTAAATATCTTCTGATATGGGTGTTGACTTCTCAATTTGTGTAGCTAATACTTGAAGGCTTTTCTCCAGTTCCTTGTAGATTTTATACCAGTCAGGACAATGAGTAAGGGCTCTGAATATAATTGCGTTTATCACACTATTCTTATATCTGTCTGACCATTCATACACATTTCAGTGTTGGTGGGTTTAGTATAACCTTCTGTGGTGAAAGTTGTTTTAGGTTCTCACGTAGACATGGAGGAAAGGGAGTGTACCATCATGCCTATAGTTCATGGGTAAAGTTAAGCACTGAGTTGCGGATATATAGATCCTTTAATCGCGACAATTCAAGGAGAGTTTTCACAGATACGAATATATCATCGCTGTTTCTTCAATAGATGCGGTTTCCCTGTGGTATTGAAGGTTGTCTAGTGTTCATATTTAGAGTAACCATGGGTTGTATTTATATTTTTAATACATCAAAAATTAATTATTATAATGTTTCGATTATTTCCGAGTGGCCCAAGAATTTATTCCCCTAAATAAATACACATTATTATCATTAAAATTGACTAAATCTAATCCTTGCAGACGAGATCAGTTGTGAACGCCAGCTAGCGCACAAGTACAAGAGCCCCAAAATTAACACACAAGACATGTAGAGACAGGCGTGTAGCTTCTGACTTTGTTTTTATTAATTAATATTACATGTTAAACATTTACTCTTAATACATATTATTATATATAAGTATAACTATCACACAGGAAATGTAATAGGAGTCTACCCAAAAACTGGCCACAGTCTAGTGTTTTGTGCGTTCGACCATGTTTGTGGCCTTCAGATGCGAAGTGTAAACACTGTCGGGCGTCGTTCTTATGAAGCCAGGATTATGTCCATCACATCACTCAACTTCATTTAATAACTATATGCCTGTGAACTAGAAGATTTTAACTGTTAATAGTCTTACATTAGGGTTTTAATATAAGTAAGTATTTATATATATATATATATATATATATATATATATATATATATATATATATATATATATATATATATATATATATATATATATATATATATATATATATATATATATATAATATAATCAGGCCGAAATGTTCACTTCCTTTCACATTTATTCTCTGTGGATTTTCCGCATAAAAATGATCAATTTTAGCCAAATATCCCCAGTTTGCTAACTGTAGGTAGTAACTAAGTGATTGTAACCTATCCACCGCTGCCCACTGGATGGGGGGCGGTGTGCAGGACAAACATATCAGTTTTATTTATTTATTTATTTATTTATTATATACGAGAAGGTACATTGGGTTTGAAAGAATACATAGCATAGTATTTACAATCTTGTAAAGTCACTAGTACGCGCAGCGTTTCGGACAGAGTTAATAAATGAGTTAATAAATCATTCAGTTGTGACACTATCTCTCCACATACGTCAGTTACTTAATTTAGAAACTGTACTTGTGGTCGATCTCGAATCCATTGTTGATGTGACGACTTATACTGAATTTTGTAACTAGTTCATCAAGATTGTAACTTGCTTAGCTAAATGAATTGTGGGGTTCAGTCCCTGAGCCCATTATGTGCCTCTGTAACCCTTTCCACTACCGCCCACAAGATGGGTATGGGGTGCATAATAAATGAACTAAACAAAATGCTACACAGGATTAGTGCTTTTATAAAATTTACAATACCTATTACATTACTATACAGAATTGTTATTTCAATTTGGGAAAAGAAAACAAATTCAAACCTAACAGTAAATGAAAAGAAGATTACATTTATGTTTCTTTTAAAACTTAAGAACATTTGTCAAACAGAAATAGAATTAGCAGAGTTGTTTAATGGAGCAAAAATCTGGCCAATTATTGTACATACAAGTTTTAATGTCTTACCATGTTTTTGAAGCCAGGCTCCTTCTGTTCTATTTTAACCTCCTCTACCTCAAAATCAAATTTCTTGGGCGTAATCTGGTGGTCCTTCTCAAACTTATTTGGTTAAATCCAGAACAACCTTTGAGGGAGTTTAGCATGTCTGCTTCAGTTCCTTCTTCAAGAATACAAGACTGTATTACACCAAGGTGATGGCGCTCAAATATATTTTCTTTGAACCTTATACTTTGTATCCTTTCGGTCTTACCTGAAAATAACTTAAAATACTTTATCCATAATTGAAATATTACTATAAAGGGATAATAGTTTAAGGGGAAACAAGAGAATTTAAAGTACAGTACTCTACACAATAGCAGACCTTGGTATAAAAAATAAATTGGTAAACTCAGTGGAGCAGAATACAATCACTTATGCAATACAGTACATATTTATAAAAAAAACCCTAACCCTGCAATTATTTATCTCTGAAGACAATGGTGCAATCCTACTGTGACTGTTTGCATTCCTAATAAACCTGTTTCAATTTTAGTTCTATTAGAGAAATAAGGATAATCTAAAGCCACCAGTATCCAGCTGTTGCCATTGCAGGGCCACTAGCAAAGAACAGAGGTCTGCAGTAGCTCCCAAAATTAAGCACTGGTATGGTCATGTCTTTGGAAATACACCAGTCTTCCAAGGCCCAACCTAGCCAACTGGGAGCTAGGAGCAGAAATTGGGCCTGCCCTCCCCACATGTACTACCATCCCTCATCTCCCTAACACATGTTGCCCCAACCACTTGGGTGGAACAGTAGAGTGACGGTCTCGCTTCATGCAGGTCTGTGTTCAATCCTCGACCGTTCAAGTGGTTGGGCACCATTCCTTCCCCCCCCCATCCCATCCTAAATCCTTATCCTGATCCTGATCCTTCCAAGTGCTATATAGCCATAACGGCTTGATGCTTTCTCCTGATAATTCCCTTTCTTTCCTCGCCCCCCCCTAACCCATGCAATTCCATCCCTCAATCCCCCACTCCCCCCAACACGTGCCCTCCAATCCCTCACCACCCTACACATGCACTAAAATTGCAAAGAATTACTATAAAAGCCAATATTTTTTAAAGGGTGGCACCTAGGCAAGTTGGGGCTGGACTATGCCTATACCCCCTATGTTTTATGTTACATTTCCTATTATGAGAGTAAAAACAAAAAGAGCAAACCGAAACATGAAAGGTACATGGAAAGCCATCTCAAATATCCTAGGCATTAAACAGCAATCGCATAAATTTTCACAATCGCATTTTCTCGTAAAAGAAAAGAAATAAAAGAAAAATAAATAAATAAATAAATAAAATTATATATATATATATATATATATATATATATATATATATATATATATATATATAATATAACATACATACATACATACATACATACATACATACATACATACATACATACATACACACACATACACAGTGGTACCTTGCATAACGATCGCCCAAAAGACGAACATTTTGGGTAACGAACGGCCCGATCGGCGTGAAATCGTCCTGTATGACGAACGCTGGTTTGTGTAACGTCAACACACATGGTGGGGTCCGCTGCTTCTTGCACATTCTTAGACGCCTCCGACGATGCACATAAATTATGTTGTTCTTGTTTAAAGATGCTAATGATGCTGGGATATAAAGGGGTGACTGCTGAGATGTTACAAAGCATTGACGTTTTTGTAAGAAAAAAGAAATGAAATGTCTGATAAACAACAAATGTCGAAAAGGTTCGTTTGGTGTTCGGCTGGTAGGCTGCTCCATTATAACTATTTTCTTTGTTTCAAATGTGTTTCATTTGTTTTGTATTTGTCATTTACGTCTCAATAATGGCGCAGCCTACCTTACATATACACTCAACAAACCATTATGATATTTTCATTTCTTCAAATGTGTTCAATATTTATTTTTCATCTGTCTTATTGTGGAAAGGTTCGTTCGGTGGTCGGCAGGTAGGCTGCTCCATGTTTCTTACATACAAAAAACGTAACTAATAAAAAAATGAAGAATGTGAAAACCAGTACAAATGTCAAAAAGGTTCGTTGGTGGTCTACAGGTCGGCTGCTCCATGTTTCTTAAATAAAAAAAAAAGCAAAATAAAAGAAATGTTGAAACAATTTGAAAAATGGACAAATGCCATAAAGGTTCGTTCAGTGTTTGTCGGGTAGGATGCTCCATTATTGCGATGTAAGTGACAAATACAAAACAAATGGAACACATTTGAAACAAAAAAGATTGTCATAATGGAGCAGCCTACCCAACAAACACTGAATGAACCCTTTGCTATAACGAATATGTAAGACAGGGCTGCTGGCTGGGTTAGTACTGCGTGAGCAACCATTTGTGGCACACGCGCCTCTGGCTCTCAAACACCTGTCCGGCACGGTGTTGAAAGACTGCGCTCAGTCGGTGCAATTCAGACCCTATTATTTGAAGAACATAAGAGTCATAACATTGGTGAAGCTAGGCACAATAAGGGCTTAACACAACGGTCGGATGCCAGTGATACAGCACCTATGAGGATGATACAGCGAGCGTATCGAATCCAGTTGTAGCTCTGAGCGACACCCTTGCCATCTCCAATTTATATAGATGATACATAGATGAATCGTTTTCTGTGTTCAGTGATGATGCATCTGATACAAGTAGCATAGATGAACAGTGTTAGCGGCTTCCATGGTGGTGTTGTCCATAGATATTTTCAAGAATACCTGAATCTCTTCCTGACTGATGGACACTCTTTGAGGCTAGCTGAATCTTCTTCCTGACTGATGGACACTCTTTGAGGCTAGCTGAATCTCTTCCTGACTGATGGACACTCTTTGATGCTAGCTGAATCTCTTCCTGTGTGGGACCTTACAAAGCGATCTTTTCAAGACTACCTTACAAATTGAGCTTTTCCTATAATCGTTTCAATACTACCTTATGCTTTACAAGCTTGGCTACATACCACCTACAAGTACTAAAGCCAAGGGTGTACGCGAGTGCGTTATTTGCAAGCACACAGAACGATGAAACAGGAAACGAAAATCTATCTGTAGCTGGTGCAACGAGAGCAAAGTCGCGCTGTGTACCATGGACTACTTCGTTTACTATTACGCACCTCCAAAGTACTGAGTGTGTAATACAGTGTGTTACTGTGTAAATAGTATGTGAAACTGTACATATTGTAATATTAGTGAATTTTTACCACGTAATATTGTGACAATAAACATTTATTGTGGACACATTACTGACACATGTATCACAGTTCCATGGAAAATTATGAACATTCTACTGTATACATATTGCAAAGGTCACAAATATGCATCATATACGATAAAGGAAACAAATAAAACCGCATTGGAAATACATAGAAATAATATTTGAAAATATATTTGTGGCAACACGCGGTGCTTGAATGGCCTGCGCGACCGTGTCTGGGAGCTTCACACACGGGCGACCAGCCCCTGATGACGTCACAGCGCACCTTGTCCACGCCCTCACAGCCAAAGTAAGTGGAATTTGGTAATTATTTTTTTACATAGACATGTTCAGGGAAGGTAATTTATCATTTTACAAAGAAAAATGATATTTTGGGGAACATTTGATGTCATGCACACTGGGGGAATTTCACAATAAACACAGTGCATCACACTGGTTACATGGGGGACACTCGTTTGTATGACGTCCGTTTCACATGACGAACATGGAACGGATTAAATTCGTTATGCGAGGTACCACTGTATATATATACTGTAACCCCGCGATTATCCGGGATTTGAACATCCGAAAAACGCCTTAATACGGCCAAAATCGCAATCGGATAAAGTTATCACAATATCCGGCCAAAATAGCCACAGGAACCGGATTAACGAGAGTTTGGACGGATAAAATTTTGGGGCCCAGTTAATGTCCTGCCGAAATTACACTATCCGGTCAGTTGCCCGGATGATCGAGTCTTTTTCCGTATATGAAAACATGAGGCGGGCAATACGGTATTAATCCCGTCTGCCCGTGACTCGAGGCGCATGGTGTAGGAGGGGGTGGGGTGGGTGGGTGGTGTCGGGAGGGTGGGAGGAGAGCGTCGGGAGGGACCACCTGTGTACAGGAATTACCATTAATTTTAGAACAAAAACAAATGAAATAAGTACTAGTAATTATGTAATAACAAATAAGTTTTCTAAAAGCAATGTGCACAGGCTGAAGTTAACTTGAAAAATATTCTCCTGGCAGCCTACGTAAGGTGCTATAGCTGCCCCACGCCAAGTGGACCCGTCCAACACTGGTCAACCCATGTGCGTCCATCCCTCGTGTTATACACAGTGCTGCGCCATTAGTGAAATATTTTTTTAAATAACTTTTTTATTTTCATAATAACTTTGAACATTTTTGGCCAAGACTATGTCTGGTAGGAGCATCAATCGTTCTGTAGGTGTTAAGAGGAAGAAAGTTGTCCTAACAATTAAAGACAAGTTACTGTTATACACCTCAACGAGTGAGGCGTCACAGTGCTGCGCCATTAGTGAAATATTTTTTTAAATATCTTTTTTATTTTCATAGTAACTTTGAACATTTTTCGCCAAGACTATGTCTGGTATCAGCATCAATCATTCTGGAGGTGTTAAGAGGAAGAAGGTTGTCCTGGCAATTAAAGACAAGTTACGTGTTGTTCAACCAGTGAGGCGTCACAGGCAGCCAAATGCCTTCAACAAGTGAGGCGCCACAGGCAAGCCAAGCACCTTCAACAAGTGAGGCGCCACAGGGCTAGCCAAGCACCTTCAACAAGTGAGGCGCCACAGGGCTAGCCAAGCACCTTCAACAAGTGAGGCGCCACAGGGTTAGCCAAGCGCCTTCAACAAGTGAGGCGCCACA
>WNGS01133300.1:0-10381 GCA_020271785.1 Procambarus virginalis
ATGTGCAAATATCAATGATGAAGAATAACTGTATATTAATATTTATTTATAAAAAAATGCACATTTAAACTGACCATGTATATACAGATATGTTACAACAGGTTGTGTTAAACTATACCAACTAACTTTCTCTTTTAGTTACCATTATCATAGAACACCAATTTTTATATTTGAGTTAAAAGCAACAACATCTAAGTCTTATTATAAATCATATTTACAAGATATGTTAACAACCTTTCTCTGTTATTATTGTTTCCAAAACACTACGTCGACTCTTAACAAAAATACACTTTAGAAACATTTTAGGATCCGAGGAAATAACGATATAAGGTACATATGGAACCATCGTTCTAGTGGTTCCCAGACCCCTACCTTAACCTGTCATTGAAATAATATTATGGGGAAATACTAGTCAAGTACAACTATATAGGAAATGGAAATGATATTGGACAAGGATCCGGGATATATAAGAGGGGGAAAGAATAGTGCCCAACCGCTTGGAACATCGCAGTTTAAACGCCAACCCGTAAAAGAAGTTAGCCAGTCGCTTTTAATGACCATGATTGCGACTCACGGTTGTGTTTGTTGCTATTTACTTCAATAACAATATATTCACTCTCTGGGAGAACTTCAGAAGGGCATATAGGTGGTATTTTATTCTTCCAAGTATCAAGTAGATTTGCTCTCAATTTTTCTGAATTGATACTCCCTACATCTTCTGTTAAAATCTTTAAAGATTTTAAATTACGTTTAATACTAATGTCTGCAAATTCAAATGAAAGGTACATATTTTCCAATACACCATTTCGTTCCCAGTCATTCATACTTAAAATAATCTTAACATCTTCAAAATGTTTTAAATTAAAGTTTTCAATTTTTTTTTTTGATGGCCAAGTAATTGAAGCACATTTTATACTAATCATTCCACTAGTTTGAAGATTAATTAATAAGTCGGCAAATGTTTTTCTTACATTTATCGATGAAACATTATCTAATATAAGTAAAAATGAATTTTCCACTAAGTGATACAAGTTGATTGTTGGATTTAAGTCTTGTAAAAATTCCACTTTTATTTTTAAATTATTTCTCCATATGACAATTTTATCCCACACTTGAAATATATTTTTGGGGGCTGCTAGTATTAGCACAGAATATTTTCTGGGGTAGATTTCATATTGCTTTTTCATTGTTTACCCCAAAAAAAAAGGCAACTGCGCTACCCTTGTTGACAGTTGGGATCTTGAAGAACAAATAGAACCAACATCACCATCATTTTATAATTATCTGAAAATGATAGAAAAAACAATAGTTCTTTGTATATTATAAACTCAAGAAATATATATATAAAGATGTGTTTGAGTAACTCTTATGTTAATGTCTCTATACTCTAATTATCTCATTTTAACAGTGATCCTAAATTTAACCACAGCAAATGGATCACGCATTATATCAATATTTTTTGCCCACATTTTACATTGTATAATATTTTTACCGGAGAAGAAGTGGGGCATAATATCCATCTATATGTTCCTTTGTTGGACTGTAAATAATTGTCTAGCCAGATAATTAGGTATGTTTTATTGAGCAAAAAACCAGACTCCAAAGACTTATATCATAACTATAGGTCCACTCCAGTCAGCTGCCCAGGGTTCCATAAATATATATTATATATCCTATTTACCTTTTGTAGATCAAAGGTGATTTTTTTTTAAATTCAAAATCTCATTCAGTCACATCACAATATGGTATAAATTTTCTAAACTTTGGAGATGGATACCTCTTTTCTTTATATTCTAGTAGGAATTGTATTTATTTCTTCCTCAATAGGCTTGTTTGTTGGATTTATAAATATGCCGAGCATTTGTAGAATATAATTGTTTCTAGTTAGAAAATGATTTTTTTAACGTAAACCATAATTAATATAACATATATCAAGAGGTAATTTGCCAATCATCATTACTACTACTACCTACAATCATTATACAATAATCAGAACGAACCTTTTAAAGTGATGACAATAGCTGAATGAAATGCTTGAGTCTTGAGTCGGGGTCAGGAAGGATGGATGGCAGTGGCGACACTTTCTTCATACTGAGTGGTACCGGATGTGAACTCTTTTTATATAAGCTCATGGCCGATTGAATATTATACTAAATTCTTTCATCTGCAACCGCAGGAGGTGCTGTGCTTTGTTTTGCCCTCAGCCAAAGACGCACATTCCAGGATGGAATGTATATAAGCAGGCAAATTATGGCGGTTTATAGTCCAGTTCATCAGCTCCTTTAATCACAGTAAGACCTGTTCCTGAGTGTAGTCGTATACCAAAAACAAATTTATTTACCATACCATTTGATTCTTTATTAAATAAAAAAATAATGGGAGATGTTATTACTGAATCACAAGTTAAAATTTTAGTTGGTAAATATTTTATTGATATATTAAATTATTCAATTAATCTTTATAATTATAATATAAAGCATATTTATTTGCCAATGTTTGATATGTTAGATAGTGAATTTAATAATATTATATCAGTTATGTTTGACACATATATAGATATATGTCAAAATATTGGGTTTTTAATAATAAATGGAAAATGGGATCATTACCGATGTGAATTTATTCTTGATTTTATTCGAAGACAATTTAATTATTATTTATACAAACTCCTAAAAAGAATTCATATTATCAAATTATATATTATTCTCTTAGAAAATACGTTACGATATCAAGGATGGGCTCTTATGGAATCTATTTGGACTATACAAGGAAAAATACCTTATTCTCTAATTAGAAAACCTATATTGAATGAAAGATGTATTAAACCCATTCTTCTGTCCCATACCGATATATATGACCTAAAAGATAATTTAAGTAATGTATATAATCGATCACCTACTGTAAAATATGTAAATGAAGTAACAAGAATTGTTATTTATAATTTATATAATTTATTTATGAAAAAATTTAAATGTGTAAATTGGTTAGAGACAATTCTTCTCTGTTCGCTCCCAAAACAAAATCTTAAAAGATCAAACTGCCTTCCTAAAACAAAATCTGAAAACAATTTGGAATGTTTAGGGGATATTCTTCGAACTATCGATCTTCATATATATAAAGATGGGGAAGTCTATAAATATAAGAAACGTCACTGATTTATGTATATGTGTGTCGTAAAGTGTGGAAATAATCTATATCATATTTTTTCTTTTGTCTACAGATTGGCTTCCATCATCATCAACTTCATCAAGATGTTGCTGTTAGAAGATTTCATTTGGCAACCACTTTCATGTGAAATTCAACTGTATTTAGATGATGTTTATAGTACACACATATTTAACCTGTGGACAGTTCTTTGTGGTCTTTTTTGGTATTATTCAGGGCTTGGAAAAGTGAGTTTTGTTGCACTTGTTTTTTGCCTAATATGTGAAAGAAACAGAGAAGTTTGCAAGAAGCAAGTTCAATATATGGTTATATATTTCTGCTTAGGAATTGGTATATGTACAATAGATGACACAAATGTCTTATTTTTAGTAGCATGTTTAATTGTTACTTATTTTATGTGGAAATTAATCTATGGAGTAAATGGTTATTATATGGCTTTAAGTATGGGATTAATGTTACTCCTTTTTTTATATGAACTGTTATCAGGTTATATTAACTTTATTTTATTTAATTATTCTATTTTACAGTACATATATCATAATAATCAAAGAATTTCCTGAAGGCAACCAAACAGATTTATTTCATGGTGCATTTTTACATTTAATAGTGTTAATGGTACACCCAAAGAAAAAGAAATCCTCTCTACCTAAGTTAGTAAACATTGAAGTTGATTTGGATTACATTCAGTTGCAAGACCTTTCAGCTTCCGAACATATTCGATTCTGGGGACTTCATATAAATAATAAATTTTCACCTCAACTCCACCCTGAACTACAAATAGATGGTTATCCACGTTCATCTTTATTTTCTGAAGATGAACGATTATCTTGGCAAGGTAAGATTGCTTATTTCCGACCAAAATCTAATGTCTTAAATTGTGCATCAAAAATAAGATTAGAATATCTTCAAAATATTTGTAAGTATGCTAACAATTGTTATTGGGAGAAGCGCAATTTTATTTTTGGAAATCATATACTTACCAAAGAGGAACTTGATGAAATAATGAGTTTTATAAACCCAAAGGACATTGTGGTGTCTATTTATACTCGTGGTGGATGGGTTGAGAGTTTTTTGTTGGATCGAGGTGTGAGTATTATTCCAACAGAAAACCTAGAAAGATTAGAGTATATAACTGCAGTTAAATGGTTACCAAACGGCTATATTAGGCATATAGTCAAAGAACCTTATATTATTAAAGAATATTCAAATGCCAATATATTTATAATCAATGAACCAATTGGGAAGTTTTATATGGATATCGTTAGTATACTTAGCAATTTCAAAGGACGACTAGTGATAATGTTTGGTTCCAACTTTCCACTGGTTATTAAAAGAGTTTTAAATGAAAAATATATTCATGTACAAACATCCAGTGTGCCCATTTTTATTAGGTCTACTGTTCATTTTTACATGAGAATAGACAATAATTAAAAAAATATATAATGAGAATTGATGACATAATTAATGAGAATTGATGACAAACCACAACATCTCAATCAATAGCAATATTGTTTTATTTTCTTAAAAGATTTGCTTTTTTCAAACTAAATTAATAATCATTTTATATATATATATATCTTTATTGTCATTATTATTTCTTTATGTACCCCCAAATATCAATAAAAATTATTAAATAATTCAATATTTTCACCCTTTAATTATTTCTTTTTTTTGTAACATACACATGGTAAATTATTGTTCACAAAAATACTTTGATGATAATTATCTATGTTATTTTTGTTTTCATAATAAACCACGCCATACAGTCAAGGTTGATAAACATGATGTGCAAGTGACAGAAAGCTATAGCCACTGTAATAATAGTTTCACGAGCGTTAATAGGAAATTACGAGATTCTGAAGACATAGTATACTTCAACATGATAAATGGCGAAGGATACATGTTCTACAAGAGTATGTGTGCCTTTATTGGAATCAAATTTGTGTCACCGTTGGTGTATAGTAGGTGCGAGAATCATAAGAGAGGTGGCTAATATGAGATGGGAAGAAGTTCAAGAAAATACTCGCAGTATAATATTTGACCATTATAAAGAACAGTTAAATATAGACCCCATTGATGGCTTCCTTAACATTTATGTGTCCTTTGACGGGTCTAGGAACCCTTATTCACAAATTAGCACTGCTTTCGTTGTGGAAATGTTAACAGGTATGGTTGTATAAAGTTTGTGGAATGAACTATGGTGCTGGACCATATGGAAACGTAAAGGTGGAAAAGACTGTGTTTAAAAATTATTTAGTCAAGAGACTTCATATAGAGCTCTACAACTTGGTGTCAAAAGGGAACGCTGAAGGTAATATAAAGCTAAGTTATGAGACTGTTTTCAAGTTGATTGTTCACGAAACGTCCACAGATGAAAATCCATTACACGATCACTGTCCTGAGGGTAAAAATTCTTGGTGTTTTTACCAACAAGATGTCTTTACACAATCGAGTTTGGAATAGCATCCCCAAACACAACAATCGTTCATTGGTTGAGTTCAGCATGGCAGTCTTGAAGATGATGATGATTCAGAAAATAATGGAGTTGAGGAACGTTATTTTGGATCAATTAGAAAATAGTAAAATTTTTTGAATAATAAAAAATAAGTTTTCTCATAATTTATGTTTTAAAGGTGGTAATGATTGCAATAACCGTATCTTCAATTTTAAATCTTTTAGGAAATGGTGATAAATCTCCACATAAACGAACTGATGAGAAAGAAGGCATAATATGGGAAATTGATAACATATCCATGCACATAATAACATTGAATCTTGGATGATACACTCAATTAAAAAAAACGAAACACCAGGACGTAATAAACACAACTCCACCACCTCTGTGATAACCTATAACCTTTAACTCTACTGCCCTACCCCCCGTCCGTGACTCCCTCTCCCCCGACATAATCCCTCTGAGCTCCTCTTCCTGCCCCCGTCCACTACTGTAAAAAAAGTTCATCTAGAATTTGTTCTAATTTCTCACCTACTATAATTATAAGAAAATCATTAAAAGAATCATCATGATAATATTCATAATAACATGACTTATACATATCTAAAAAATCGGAGAAAACAATTAACACCATTTCGTTACAACTCTTTTTTTCTTCCTGGTGGGGCGTTTCTATACTTACAGGAAGAACTGATCTATAAGAAATTACTCTATTACTTTGACATCTCATAATAGAATACATTATCCAACATAAATCTTGATTCTTGGCACTTAACATTAGTGGATATACAATAGTTATTGAATTGTAACAGGTATTCTTTTTACTGGATAACACGTTTCTAAATGTGATTATTGAAATATCCTTCCTTTTTCCCAAATCATCACCTTCAGTGACCATAGAATCTGGCATAAGTACGTAAATAAGGGATGATTTCGCAAAAGCTCAAACAGTTCGGAATCATTTTTTTCTTGACCAATTCTCGACCAGTTCTTCATTCGTTTTTCCATCATGTCTAGTATGCCTCGATGACCTCTAAGATTTATGTAGTATTGGCCACATAGTTTCGCCATGATATAGGATGCTCTATGCAGAGACAAATCACCTTTTTCATCATCAAGGGGACTATGGAAAGAAGTATGAGAATCCCATATAAGATGATAATAAAGGATTCGAAAAGGCATTTAAGCTGAGTTTAGAATTAAACGACTCCAGCTTTTACACACCCTCGAGCAAATAAGCAGAAGATGGCGATATGGAATTAGTGAAAATATGTTTTCTAATAACATATGTGTTAGAGATGCCATCCTTCTTTGTCAGACAATTTACTTCAACTACTCGTAGCCTTTATTATAGCAGTATAAAAGCATTTGAAAAATATGTTGTTATAGTTTTTTTTTCCTTAAAAAAAGTAATTCTGTAATTGATAAATATATATATATAAATATATATATATATATATATATATATATATATATATATATATATATATATATATATATATATATATATATGTCGTACCTAGTAGCCAGAACGCACTTCTCAGCCTACTATGCAAGGCCCGATTTGCCTAATAAGCCAAGTTTTCCTGAATTAATATATTTTCTCAAATTTTTTTCTATGAAATGATAAAGCTACCCATTTCATTATATAAGGTAAATTTTTTTTATTGGAGTTAAAATTAACGTAGATATATGACCGAACCTAACCAACCCTACCTAACCTAACCTAACCTATCTTTATAGGTTAGGTTAGGTAGGTAGCCGAAAAAGTTAGGTTA
The DNA here is from genome assembly GCA_020271785.1 of Procambarus virginalis. Classification (NCBI taxonomy): domain Eukaryota; kingdom Metazoa; phylum Arthropoda; class Malacostraca; order Decapoda; family Cambaridae; genus Procambarus; species Procambarus virginalis. The sequence goes on from WNGS01133300.1 coordinate 7,399, forward strand.
GGTTAGGTTAGGTAGGTTAGGTAGTCGAAAAAACATTAATTCATGAAAACTTGGCTTATTAGGCAAATCGGGCCTTGCATAGTAGGCTGAGAAGTGCGTTCTGGCTAATAGGTACGACATATATATATATATATATATATATATATATATATATATATATATATATATATATATATATATATATATACATATATTTATGTCTTACCTAGTAGTCAGAACGCACTTCTCAGCCTAATATGTAAGGCCCGATTTGCCTAATAAGCCAAGTTTTCATGAATTGATGTTTTTTGACTACCTAACCTACCTAACCTAACCTAACCTAACTTTTTTGGCTACCTAACCTAACCTAACCAATAAAGATAGGTTAGGTTAGGTTAGGTAGGGTTGGTTAGGTTCGGTCATATATCTACGTTAATTTTAACTCCAATAAAAAAAATTGACCTTATATATAATGAAATGGTTAGCTTTATCATTCAGGAAAACGTGGCTTATTAGGCAAATCTGGCCTTGCATAGTAGGCTGAGAAGTGCATATATATAGTAGAAGATACCTAGACACAAACTAGAACTGTCCTTGGCAGATGACCCAGCATTGATAATAAGTACCGGATATTCCACAAAGATGACAGATAAACGCTGGGCATTGAGGGTATATAAGAAGGGTTCACATCCTGTTCAACTCAGTCACAACCCACTCGCTGCCCACCTCCTGTTACATTCAATTATATACAATACGACCTCTTGCCCAGTAAGTTACACTCAGGGCTCACTATATATATCCTTGAAATGAGAAACTTTTTATAACGACCAGGCTCACCATACCATTAATTTTTTATTTATTTTAATATTTGTTTCCTGTTGCAGGTGATGAATACTGTCATACAGTAATAGGAGATTGCACAATGTCACCCAAGTCGAAGACTCTAAAACTAAAACAAGCGCAAGCGGCATATGCTCGCCATATTTATCAACAACAGAAAGCTGCTTCAGCTCAAGAGTTGAGAGAAGTCACGGAGACAGTGTTAATAACAGATAGGAAGCTTGAGAAGTACCTTGATGATAATTATGTGTGTGATTGTTTACATGCTAAACTATGTCATACAGTCAAGATATCTGATCGACATGATAATGTACAAGTGACCAAAAGCTGTAGTCATTGTAAACTTACAGTTACACAAACATTGACTGAAAATCATAAATATCGTGATATTGTAGGTACTTGGCGTAAAGATAGTGAAGAAGTAACATCAGTACTAATGGTGACAGATAAGGAACTTGAAAAGTATTTAGATGATAATTATTAAAATTATGTCAAAATTGCTCGCATAATACACTACTTCATACAGTCAAGGTTGATCAACATGATGTGCGAGTGACAGAAAGTTGTAGCCACTGTAATCATACAATTTTACGAGCGTTGATAGGAAATTTCGAGATTCTGAAGACATTAGTATACTTCAACATGATAATTGGCGAAGGATACATGTTCTACAAGAGTATGTGTACCATGAATGGAATGAAATTTGTGTCACCGTTGGTGTATAGCAGGTGGGAGAATCATTTAAGAGATGTGATTAATAAGAGATGGGAAGAAGTGCAAGAAAACACTCGCAGTATAATATTTGACCATTATAAAGAACAGTTAAATATAGACCCCATTGATGGCTTCCTTAACATTGATGTGTCTTTTGACGGATCTAGGAGGCCTTATTCACAAATTGGCATTGCTTTCGTTGTGGAAATGTTAACAGGCATGGTTGTGGACTTCAATGTATTCAGTAAAAAAACCTGCATTCAGTGCCAAATGTTCAAGCGTAGGAAACGGACTAGAGAAATAAACGAGGCTCAGTTTGATAATGAGATGGCTAAACATCTACCACATTGTGAAAAGAATTACCACAGCAGTCCCAAAAATATGGAAGAGGATGCTGCAGTGTTGATGTGGGGTCGATCACCAAGCATCAAACTCAGGTATACAACTTTGGTGGATAACAGTAACTCCTCTTCTGCCTACAATAAAGTTTGTGGAATGAACTACGGTGCTGGACCATATGGAAACGTAAAGGTGGAAAAGACTGTGTTTAAAAATTACTTAGTCAATAGATTTGTTAGAGAGATCTACAACTTGATGTCAAAAAAGAAGGCTGAAGGTAATAGAAAGCTAAGTTATGAGACTGTTTTCAAGTTGATGCTTCAGTTCAAACGAGAAATTAATAGGGACGATATCAACATAGACTGGAGAAAAATGAGGAGGGCCTGCCTATCCGGACTGTTCCATGAAACGTCCACAGATGAAAATCCATTACACGATCACTGTCCTGAAGGTAAAAATTCTTGGTGTTTTTACCAACAAGATCTTTCAAATAAACTGATCCCACGATCACACAAGACCCGACTATCGAATAAGGACGTATTTGAAGTTCGACAGATCTACTACAAGATCTACGATGATCTTGTCTCGGAGGAAAACATGAAAAAGTGTCTGAAGGGAAAGCAAAATGACTCTCTACACAATCGAGTTTGGAATAGAGTCCCAAAAGACAAATTTGTAAGTCGTTCAATGGTTGAGTTCAGCATGGCAGTAACGGCTATCAACCACAACGCGGCCATCAACCACAACGCCGAGTCTTTGGACAGTAGTCTTATTAAAGGTATACCTCGGCATGATATTACTATCTTAAAGATGATGATGTTTAAGAAACTAATGGAGGACTTCAATGAACGAGTGTTACCTTGAGGAACTATATTTCGGATCAATCATGGCACATTGGATATGAATTCTTTCATTTATATGATTTTCAACATTGAATATAACTAAAATATATCGAATGTATCATTTCATATTTGAATGTAATTTTGTTTTCCCTAATGGCTGCCTCCCAATACAGTATACAAGCACAGCACTATTTCCATTTACTTATTCATGTAATTAGACCACTCCTACACACTCCTTATTAAAATGTATAATGTAAATAAGAAATAGA
>WNGS01133302.1:0-20457 GCA_020271785.1 Procambarus virginalis
TTATGCCTACCTTTTTGGGTGCCTAACCCCGGTCAATAGCAGATAAAGAAAAACCCCAACCACAGGGGAGGGGGGTTCCAGGGCCATTGCTCCCTGAAACCTCTCTGAAGGGGCCAGGTTCCGGCTCTGGTCCCAGGTAGGTCTGAACTCCATAGCTAATGTCTCAGTCTAATATATAGTATATTAGCCCAATAAGCTCCAGGGAGCCATAGGGACTCCCCACATAAAAAGCTGATGGTTCTACACAGAAATTACTCTTTACTTTGAACATTCATTGAATAAATATTATTGAAGAACCTGCAATGCCAAGCAAGGACTCTGTTTTTTTTTATAGATCGATCTCTTAATGGATGACCAAGTCTGGGTTGAATTGATGGATTTCTCCAGTGAGTCCTTCAGCACCTGCCCCTCTATGTTATCACTATTCAAAATGTCTTCACAACTCCAGGCTTCCCTCATTTGTCAAAGGAGGAAATACATACAACTAGATCAAACATTTACACTGGTAAATGTCAAAGGACTGGAGAACACTCTTACCTGACAATGGTCATCAGGGCAGGATAGTAAAAGATAGACAACATTCTATGGAACAATAAGTTTTCACTGTGTTCACGTGCTTCTTCATCTTTCAGCAATCTGTGGAGAGAATGTTTTTTAAGAATAAGGCATTTAACTTTTCATTTTCAAGTTCCGTCATATGAATAGCATACATAGTATGTCCCCGCGATTGAGCACTCATACTGCAAAATTACAAATATTGTTTGCACAGGGCCTTTATGTTAAGCATTCCTCTTTCAAATGATTTTTCAGGCATCCCTGTTTAAAGCTGATGTGTGGAAAAAGGCTAACATAGTTCCAATCTACAAAAGTGGAAGCAGGGAAGACCCCCTTAATTATAGACCGGTATCATTGACAAGTGTAATAGTCAAAATATTGGAAAAAATAATTAAAACTAAATGGGTAGAACACCTGGAGAAAAACGATATAATATCAGACAGACAGTATGGTTTTCGATCTGGAAAATCCTGTGTATCGAATTTACTCAGTTTCTATGATCGAGCAACAGAGATATTACAGGAGAGATGGTTGGGTTGACTGCATCTATCTGGACCTAAAAAAGGCTTTTTACAGAGTTCCACATAAGAGGTTGTTCTGGAAACTGGAAAATATTGGAGGAGTGACAGGTACGCTTCTAACATGGATGAAAAATTTTCTGATAGAAAAATGAGGGCTGTGATCAGAGGCAATGTATCGTACTGGAGAAATATCACAAGTGGAGTACCACAGGGCTCAGTTCTTGCACCAGTGATGTTTATTGTCTACATAAATGATCTACCAATTGGTATACAGAATTATATGAACATGTTTGCTGATGATGCTAAGATAATAGGAAGGATAAGAAACTTGGATGATTGTCATGCCCTTCAAGATGACCTGGACAAAATAAGTATATGGAGCACCACTTGGCAAATGGAATTTAATGTTAATAAATGCCATGTTATGGAATGTGGAATAGGAGAACACAGACCCCATACAACCTATATATTATGTGAGAAATCTTTACAGAATTCTGATAAAGAAAGAGATCTAGGGGTGGTTCTAGATAGAAAACTATCACCTGAGGACCACATAAAGAATATTGTGCAAGGAGCGTATGCCACGCTTTCTAACTTCAGAATTGCTTTTAAATACATGGATGGCGATATACTAAAGAATTGTTCACGACTTTTGTTAGGCCAAAGCTAGAATATGCAGCGGTTGTGTGGTGCCCATATCTTAAGAAGCACATCAACAAACTGGAAAAGGTGCAAAGACATGCTACTAAGTGGCTCCCAGAACTGAAGGGCAAGAGCTACGAGGAGAGATTAGAGGCATTAAATATGCCAAAACTAGAAGACAGAAGAAAAAGAGGTGATATGATCACTACATACAAAATAGTAACAGGAATTGATAAAATCGATAGGGAAGATTTCCTGAGACCTGGAACTTTAAGAACAAGAGGTCATAGATATAAACTAGCTAAACACAGATGCCGAAGAAATATAAGAAAATTCACTTTCGCAAACAGAGTGGTAGATGGTTGGAACAAGTTAGGGGAGAGGGTGGTGGAGGCCAAGACCGTCAGTAGTTTCAAAGCGTTATATGACAAAGAGTGCTGGGAAGACGGGACACCACGAGCGTAGCTCTCATCCTGTAACTACACCTAGGTAATTACACTTAGGTAATTACTATGTCTGTGCACACGTAGGTCGCTGGAGAACTTTGAAAATTAATAAAAAATCACGTTTAACCACCGCACTGCGCACCTGTTTTTGACAAAAACTTCTTAGTGCAATTGAAAAGGACACATTTTTGTTGTTTTAATAAATGTTTAGGTAAAGTTAATGTCAAAATGTTTCCAAACTCAACTACTTCCATTTAAAATAGAGTAATGAAAACATTGGAAAACATTAACATATAGCCTAATTAAAAAAAAATAGCACAACTCTGAAAGCGCCTAAAGGCGCTTTGCGCAGTGCAGTGGTAAGATAAGACTATTGTGACTGAACTCTGGAATATAAAATAAGTAACCTTGAAGTTAAAATTTAGAGTTTTGATCCCCATCTAATTGATATGGCATATGACATACCAAGTCTGCAGTCCTAAGTGGATGGGAGAAATTATTCTTCTGGAAGTGGAAAAAAAAAATACATGTACTTAATGCCATACAAAATTCTGATATGGAAGTGGAAATTTTGTATACATTATGTATATGCATTATCTGCAGCTTTTCCAAAAAAATCTATAGTGGATGCACATCTGCAGGAGCAGGAAATGTTTACAAGTTACTTTATCCAAGTTTCTGAGATAAATCAAACTCAAACCCTTAAATGGCACATGGCTATATACCATTTGACACCCACAGGTGCATAAAAAAAAAAAAAATATTTTTTCTTCCTAACCTGTTAATTTGAGTTCACTGATCATGGGAAAAATAGTAAAAAACCAGCGTTGAATGTAATGAAACGCCATTTTCTGGGTGAGTCCCGGAGGCTCCCCGGAGCTATCCCAGGCTGATATGCTAATTTCAGACTTTGGCATCAGTCATGTGTATGGAGTTCTTAGGCCTACCGGAGACCACGGCCAGAACCGGGCCCCCTCAGAGAGGCACGGGGAGCAATGGCCTATAGAAGCCCCCGTGTGGTTGGAAGCATTCTATGTCTGCCATCGACCGGGACAGGCACCCAGAAAGGTAAGCGCCCCAAAACAAACCCCTATTCTGGTTAAAATTGCTACCAAAATCCGAACTAGTGGATAGAACTCCCAAACAGAAAAACAAGCAAACTAGTGTGACGTCACACGTCACCGCGCCGCTGTCTGCGCAGCTCCCCCCTCCCCGGGAGGGGGAAGGTGGAGCCCCAGACCTCCCACGCCGGCTATCCACCCATCAGTTCTGAGGCTGGATGTCAAGACACGCGAAAAACCGCCGACCGGAGGGAGGGAGGGTTGCCGGGGAGCCTCCGGGACTCACCCAGAAAATGGCGTTTCATTACATTCAACGCTGGTTTTCTGGGGGGAGCCCCGTCGGCTCCCCGGAGCTAACTACCCACAGAGGAAGATCAAAGGGACGGAACCGGGAGGCGGACACCACCCAAACAACCAAAACGCTAAAACCAAAGGAGCAGGAAAACACAGCGACCCGACCCCCAGAGGCAAAAGCCCAAAAGGAAAAGAGCCGACGAAAAACAAACCGGAACCGAAGAGGCACTACCAACCGAGAAGACAGAGCACGCTGACCAGAAACCAGGATGGTGCAAGCGGCGCACGAACAGGCCGGAGGGGAAACGAAGCACAAGACAGCTTACTAAGCGGTGTAGAAGCAAGACCGAAAGCAAGCCAAAGCGACTCCGCCAGCGCCGCACAAAAAGAGAGAGGCGACAGTATGTGGCACGACGACGGCCCCCAACCCCCACCAAAAACCAGGCCGACGCTAACAAGAGGAACCACCTAAGAAGGTACAGGAAAAGGAAGGACCGCCAAAACACCCCATACTGCCGCCAAGAGAAACACGCAGGTGGGACACCGACCACCAGCCGGAGGCGAGACCACGAGGCAGACGGAAGCAGCCCCGACAAGGCCCCTCCGAGCCCAGGAAAAGGCGGAGCCGCAAGAAGATCTCGGGCGCGACCACCGAACTCAGGTGGTACAAGGAGATGGAACGTCTGCCGAACAGACAAATCCCAAAGCAAGCAAACCCGCCAGGAGAACAAATGACGGGTCCGACGCGAGACATCGCAAGACCCCAAAAAACCAAGTGGCAGGGCAAGCAAGGAAACCAAAGAAGGCGGAAGGGTTGCCGCCAGAACCCTACCCGAACCAAGAGGTACGAGCAACAGCAACAGACCGAGACAAAGAAGCACACCACAGGACACAGGCCGAAAAAGCCCAAGAAGCCAAGGAACACACGCAGAACACCCCTGTGGCAGAGGAGGAAAACAAGGGAACACACAAACAATGAAGTGGTGGAAACCGACCACGTCCCCCAACATAGCAGCAAGTGCAGGCAAAACTGACCAAAGGAGATGCCAGGAAAACGACTGGGGTGAGGCAGGACGAAAGAGCAGAAGCATAAAAAACCCCAGGAGTAAGGACACGCCACTGCGAAACACGGTACTAATGCACACGCGCAGTAGTAGCAACATACAACCTGGTGGATAAAGACAGGCTGTTTAACACAAGGGGCACACGCCCTAGGGGACGCAGGTGGAAACCGAATGCCCAAATGAGCCACAGAGACAGTAGAAAGAACTTTAGTGTCAGAGTGGTTGACAAATGGAAAGCATTAGGAAGCGATGTGGTGGAGGCCGACTCCAAACACAGTTTCAAGTGTAGATACGATAAGAGCCCAATAGGCTCAGGAAACCGTACACCTGTTATAAGATTGACGTTTGAGAGGCGGGACCAAAGAGCCAGAGCTCAACCCCCGCAAGCACAACTAGGGGAGTATACACCACCGCAACATGCCACAGGTAAAGAGCAACTCGCTCCGGCAAAGGCAGAGAACGGAGCAGATAGACCCCAGACAGGGCCCACTGAGACACGACAGAACCCAGCAGGCCCAGGAACCCGCCTACCAGGCGACCGACGGCGGAGAAACCCCGCTCAAAACCGGCTGGATGGGGAACCGGGAGCTCATGTACACCCCAAGCCCGGCCGAGGCCAGGCTAGACCGGCCAAAGGGAGGCCCACCAGGAAGACGCATGGGGCGGCCTGCAAGCCCACAGACTCCCCACAACCAGGATGGGCCATAACTAAGTCGAAGGCAAGCTAGTGTGCCCCGAAAGTCCACAGACCGTACCATAGGGGCATAACTTGCAATCCCCTCACAGAGTTCAGTGGCATACCGATAATAGGTTAAGTAACAATTGTAATTATGAAACCATAAGATGCTTATTGTAACCTACTAAGTAGGTCAGGTAAGGTCGGTGTCTTTCTAAGAGCTGAACCCCCGGGACGTGTACACTCACGGGGACCTAGCAGGGGGTACCACCAGAAAACTCAGAACACAAGGGACACCAGGGGCAAGAACGAAGGCAGACCCCCCACCAGGTAGATAAACAAAAAGAAAAAGAAAACCCCGCAAGAGGACAGCGTACCCAAGCGGAACAGAGCCGGCCGCTATGATTGGGAAAAGACAAGCTGCACAGTACCCTGCGCCCCACCAGTGCAAAAACTGCCCCTTACTCTAAGGCGAACAAGGGAGACAGAACACCCGAGCACACAAAGAGCGGCCGAAAACCAAGCAGTAAACGGCCTAGCAGGGGCAGACCCCAAGGAACTTGTGGAAGGTGGCCCCAAGTCCCAAGGGCAGTACTTACAGGGCACCTAGGGAAGGGAACCCTAGGCGCATGCAGCCCGAGTACTGGAGAATCACTCCCGGCTCGCGCACCACCTAGAAAACAGACACCACACTCTAGGTGCAGTGCTGAAACAACCACTGGAGCCGGAGCACATAACCGGTGCCTATAGCATCAGCCGAAGAACTGATGGGTGGATAGCCGGCGTGGGAGGTCTGGGGCTCCACCTTCCCCCTCCCGGGGAGGGGGGAGCTGCGCAGACAGCGGCGCGGTGACGTGTGACGTCACACTAGTTTGCTTGTTTTTCTGTTTGGGAGTTCTATCCACTAGTTCGGATTTTGGTAGCAATTTTAACCAGAATAGGGGTTTGTTTTGGGGCGCTTACCTTTCTGGGTGCCTGTCCCGGTCGATGGCAGACATAGAATGCTTCCAACCACACGGGGGCTTCTATAGGCCATTGCTCCCCGTGCCTCTCTGAGGGGGCCCGGTTCTGGCCGTGGTCTCCGGTAGGCCTAAGAACTCCATACACATGACTGATGCCAAAGTCTGAAATTAGCATATCAGCCTGGGATAGCTCCGGGGAGCCGACGGGGCTCCCCCCAGAAAGGGTGACAGACAAGAGGCACTGAACTACAGGCCAGTGTCCTTAACTTGTATACCATGCAAGGTGATGGAGAAGATTGTGAGAAAAAACCTAGTAACACATCTGAAGAGAAGAGACTTCGTGACAACCCATCAACATGGGTTCAGGGATGGTAAATCTTGCCTTACAGGCTTGATAGAATTCTACGATCAGGTGACAAAAATTAAGGAAGAAAGAGAAGGGTGGGCGGACTGCATTTTTTTGGACTGTCGGAAAGCCTTTGACACAGTACCCCATTTGGTTGATGCATAAGCTGGAGAAACAGGCAGGAGTAACTGGTAGGGCGCTCCAGTGGATAAGGAAGTACCTAAGCAATAGGAAGCAGAGAGTTACAGTGAGGGGTGAGACCTCAGACTGGCGTGAAGTCACCAGTGGAGGTCCCACAGGGCTCTGTACTTGGACCTATCCTGTTTCTGGTATACGTAAATGATCTCCCAGAGGGTATAGACTCATTTCTCTCAATGTTTGCTGACGACGCCAAAATTATGAGAAGGATTAAGACAGAGGAAGACAGCTTGAGGCTTCAAGAAGACCTGGACAAGCTGCAGGAATGGTCGAACAAATGGCTGTTAGAGTTTAACCCAAGCAAATGTAATGTAATGAAGATAGGGGTAGGAAGCAGGAGACCTGATACAAGGTACCATTTGGGAGATGAAATACTTCAAGAGTCAGAGAGAGAGAAAGAATTGGGGGTTGATATCACGCCAGACCTGTCCCCTGAAGCTCATATCAAGAGGATAACATCAGCAGCATATGCCAGGTTGGCTAACATAAGAACGGCCCTTAGATACTTGTGTAAGGAATCTTTCAGAACATTATATACCACATATGTCAGACCAATCCTGGAGTATGCAGCTCCAGCATGGAGTCCATATCTAGTCAAGCATAAGACTAAACTGGAAAAGGTTCAAAGGTTTGCCACCAGATTAGTACCCGAGCTGAGAGGTATGAGCTATGTGACGGTGTTCCCCCACTTCTAATTCTCCCACGCCTGCTGTAAGAGTCATGTCCACTATTCCCGAGCGTTCTCTATGTTGCAGGCATCAGTTGAACATATGAGGGAGAGAATAGTATTCTTGCTGAGCCGAGAAATTCGTAAAAGTATAGTATTTTAGCCAGTGGGATAGGCCCTTTAGAAGCCAATATGGCGCTGGCTCTTCTGTTCTCCCGCCAAAGCTGTGTGACGTCAGTGTCGCCAGATTGGTCACCGTCAGCGACGTGGAACTGGGAGCCAATTAAAACCTACTTTCGAAAATGTGACGTCACATAGTCAGGGGAGTCCAGCCATAGCGGCGCCTTCACGCCATCAGTCTTGCACGACGCATCCGAGAGGCAGGACGTGCGATCGGTCATCCTGTCTGAGTGACGGATTACTGAGCTCCGGTAGATATAAGCGTCTCCGGTTGTCAGCACGCACTCTGTGAGGTCTTCCTTCAACCCAGGTGTGGATCAGATAAGGAATCGACGGAATATTGAGCAACAAGTGCTCCGGGACATGTGCGTTGCAAGAAGTGGGCCGGGCATTGACGTGTGCAACGTCCTTCACGGTTCACCAGAATAGGAGACAGTTCAGTGGCTGGGCCATTCTACCGTGAGCGAACCTAGTTGACCGCCCTTGTCAACTAGGTTGAGCGTGTGATCGACGATCCTGTCAAGTTTGACAGTAACCCTACCTACGTGGAACCCTACGAGTTACCAGTTGGATGCAAGCACGTCGAGAAGTCTTCCCAAATACCTAGTGACATACCTAGACGACGAGGGAATTGACAGTGTAGTGAGCTTCAAGTGCTCTGAAGTCGGGTGCTGTGTGTGTGGAGCTTAAGCAGTATCGTCTGGGACGTCTGATAACTTCACAGTGACATCGTAGTGGTGAGAGGCAGTTCCTCTGGGAGAACAGTGACAAGGAACTAATTGGGAAACGTACGACGACCGCCGAGACGTAGGCTGGCTGCTGTAGTTGGGAGGAAAGTTGACGGCCAGGAGACCGACTCCAACCCTGCAACGTACTGGAGGATGAGCACGGACCTGCAGTGTACTGAAGCGGCGAGACGCAAACATCTTAGGACGTTGGCTTGTGTTTCTGGAGGGTGTACAAGGCGAGAGCCTGAACCAGGAGCTACAACCCAACTGTCATCCTAGGATAGGTGAAGTAGGTGTCTACAGTTACCCTCCCATTTCCCCTTTAGTTAGCTATAGATATTTGTCAGAATATTTTATATGTCGTGAGCAAGTCTCAACTGAATCTAAGTCACAGAGAGAACAGTGTGTGGTGAGGCTACCCAGAGTACTCACAGTATCCGTTTACATATATCTATGTGTGGGTATGTGGAAGCACCAGGATTCATTAAGGAATTTACTGTGACTATAATTCATTTCCTGTTATTATTATATATATATTAGTAGTAAACCAGTTATTGGTGATAGGCTATGAGCCCAGACTTTATATAAATGCCTGTGTATTGATCTCCATGATTTATATATATATATATGCCTGTGTATTGATTAATGATGTATCGATGTATATGCCTGTGTACTGAATAATCTCATATACGTGAAGTGATTGCCAGTGATATCTTAAGAGGAAGTATAGATTTATAGAACAGTACAGCGATCAAGTGAGCGCATTCACAGTAAATATTATTAAGAATAGTGTATCTTTTGGCACGGTGAAAAATCACTTTAAGTGCAGTGAGAGTAAGATATTGATCGTGAGACCAGTGAAGTGGTGTATCGCAACCCAGTGGAATCATAAGTATGTCATGTGAATGTTAAATACAGTGTTTTGCGAAAAGTTAAAGAAACGGGGAGCGCCAAAGGGAAAACAAGTACTATTCTTTCTCACGGGTGCTAGGGCCGGGATCAGCTGACTTTGACAAGTGACGCGAGAGGTTGCCGTGTGTTACCATCCGGTGTGCTCCAGATATTTGCTGCGGAGTGAGCAGCTGTTATACATTGTTCCTGATATGTTTTTTGATGCATATATGTTTCTCATTGTTTTAAGTAAAATACCAAAACTCATCGGCGTTTATATCATCCCCTCCATTTATCTTGTGACTGTGTAAGGAAGTAAGATAGAGTGACAGAATTAATTACTTGCCTGATACCACACTATTTGAGCTTGCTTTTACCAGAATTAGACCTCACTACTGCTGTGTTACTGGACACCTTAAACACCAGTTGGCAACCTTAAAGGCTGTGTGATAGTTCTTTGCCGGGGCGGGCACACAGATTGAGGGAACAATCTGTGTCTCCACTCATTTTACAACTCAAGGCCGGTTGTGAGATCGACTGGGGTACTCTCCTGGGCGTGCAATGGCGCCTAGAGGATAGAGGGACGACCCGTAGAACGACGGTGAATAAGAGTTATTGTCAGAGCAACCACCTCGAGAGGAGATCTAGTCTATCGTTGCTTTGACCCGAACCGTGAACACCCCGACATTGGCGACCTTGCCAGGATTACGAGCAAGATCAAGGTTGTAATTGTGGTATTAGATATCAGGCCTAAGTTTTCACTCAGTCACAAGATGGAGGATGATAAAGTAGCGAGTTTTATCGACACGAGAGACGAGCAAGTACTGGAGGAGTGCACCAGGGCACAGCTGCAAACGATCGCCGACCACTTTGGGATCAAGTTGAGAGCTTCCAAAGTGGGAGAAAGAAGACTTGAGGTCATGGCACAGCTCAAGGCACGTGATGAAGCCTTCGGAGAGGAACGGCCACAGACACCTGCCAGTGTGGGAGAGAACTTGAGTATCGGTGGCAGCAGCCGGGGATCCAGTGGCAGTAGGCGCAGCGTCAAGCTGGAAATAATGAAGATGCAGATAGAAGCACAGCTCTGCAAGGAAGAGCGCGAACAAGAAGCACAGCTGCGCAGAGAAGAAAGAGAAGCACAAGCACAGCTGAAGCGCGAGGAAGCAGAGCGAGAAGCACAGCTGCGCAGAGAAGAACAAGAAGCACAGCTGCGCAGAGAAGAAAGAGAAGCACAAGCACAGCTGAAGCGCGAGGAAGCAGAGCGAGAAGCACAGCTGCGCAGAGAAGAACAAGAAGCACAGCTGCGCAGAGAAGAAAGAGAAGCACAGCTGCAAAGAGAAGAAAGAGAAGCTCAGCTGAAGCGCGAGGAAGCAGAGAGAGAAGCACAGCAGCGTAGAGAAAAACGAGAGGCACAGCAACGTAGAGAAGAACGAGAGGCACAGCTGAAGGAGCGCGAGATAGACGCTAGGACGAAGCTGCAGGAGGTTGAAGCAAACAAGGAGATCGAGCTGAAGCGAGCTGAGCTAGGACTAGTTCCACCTGCCCCACCACAACAGCAGGAAGACCGCCGAGTGAGAGAGAGGGATTTGCCCGTCTTCATGCCTAATGAGGCTGAGGGCTTCTTCGAGCATTTCGAAAGGGTCGCTACGTTGAAGAATTGGCCGAGGGCAGAGTGGGCATAGCTAGTTCAGGGAAGGCTCACTGGTGAAGCTCGTGAAGCTTACAATATGCTCGACCTCCAGGAATGTACCAACTATGATGCAGTAAAACGGGCCGTGCTCCATTCGTTCAAGCTGACGCCGGAGTGCTATAGAAAGAGGTTTAGAGAATGTACCCGATCGCCAGGAAAATCGTATGCGGAGACGGCGAGGGACATGGAAAGGAAATTCTTGAAATGGCTGGAGTCGGAAGGAGCATGGTCGGCTGAAGACATCAAGGGGCTGATGGTCATGGAAAAGTTCATGTCCGTGCTCTCTCCCGAGATTAGGGTGAGAGTGAAGGAGACGGACATCAAGGACCTGAGAGCCGCAGCCGATCGAGCAGACATGCTAGAAGAAGCTTTACGTCCACGTCGAGAGGGACAGCACCGACCGCCCGTATTCTCCAGTTATGGGAGGAATAAAAGAAGGTCGGACGGATGGAGGACGGGAGCGAGTTCTCCCAAGTCCTACCCCTCGAATGGATACAGTAGAGGACAGAAGAGTGCTGTGGAACCGCCGAAGAAGTCACCGAGGGAGAGCTCAAGAGACCTTGTTATCGTTACGGCCGGAGATGCTGAGCATGAGTCTTTGGAAGGCGCAAGAGAAGTCCGCGGAAGAAGAAGGATCCGCTGCTACAACTGCAGGTTAATGGGACACATCGCGCGCGAATGTAAACGTCCTAAGCAGCGGGGCTACGTTGCTTTTGTACGGGTGGAGGAACAGTTAGCCGAAGGAGTGCGGGATGGACCCGTACTTAGGAAGGAAAAGGCTAACCCATTCGTGCGTGAGGGTACTGTAAGGATGGGGGACGCAGACCCCATCCCGGTGATGATGCTAAGAGACACTGGGGCGGAATTTACCCTGGTGAGCAGAACCCTGTTCCCTGAGTGTCACGAGAAGACCTGTGAGGATAGAGGCCGGAGAGGCATCTCTAAGTACAAGACAGCAGGTAGTGTTGCCGGCCCAGTGCAGAGCGGCAGTGTTGGATCTGTCACACTCTGTTGACTCTGCGGGTCACCTGGGGGTGACCAAAATGTTGCATATGATCAGGGATCATTTCTACTGGCCAGGTATGGGCGCCGACGTGAGGCGTTATTGTAAGACGTGCTTACCGTGTCAGAGGGCGGGAAGAGCCAGTCCGTGATACCAAAGGCCCTGTTAGTCCCTGTTCCAGCGTTTGGGCCTGCATTCGAGCGTCTGTTGGTCGACGGAGTAGGACCGTTGCCACGGACAAAGAGAGGGAATACCTACCTAATGACAATAATGTGTGCGTCAACCAGATTTCCGGGAGCTGTCCCGATGCGGCGTTTGACGTCAAAAGGAGTAGCCGGGCAGCTAATACGATTTTTCTCTTGGGTAGGAATGCCCAGAGAAATTCAAACGGACTGTGGAAGCATTTTCCAGTCCAAGTGGTTTAGGCAAACGGTGACAAGCTGGGGAGTGACACAGATTCGGTCGTCGCCCTACCGACCACAGTCGCAAGGGGCGATCGAAAGGTTCCACTCCACTTAGAAGATGATTCTGAGGGTGTTCTGCGCTGAGCAGGGAGCTGAGTGGGACGAGGCAGTATACCCTGCGTTATTTGCCATCCGTAACGCAGTGGCGGAATCACTAGGTTTCTCACCTTTCCAGCTGATATACGGACACGAGGTGAGAAGTCCTCTGTCCATGCTGAAGGAACAGTGGACACCAGGGGTGACCGTGGGAGCGGTTAATGAGTACGTTCTAAAGTTTAAGGAGCGGCTCACCTTAGCAAAGGAACTGGCTGGAAAGCATCTAAAAGAAGCGCAGCGCAGGATGTCGGAATGGTACGATAAGAGCGCTACACCGAGGGAGTTCCAAACTGGGGCCCAGGTGATGATATTACTGCCAGGCAAGAGCAGAGTGAATGAGCCCCGGTTCGAGGGACCGTACCATGTGCTACTGCGGTTGGGTCCTGTGACGTACGAGATTGGTAAGCCGGATAAACCCCGCAAGAAACAGGTGTGCCATGTCGACCGCCTAAAACCTTTCTTCCTTGAAGAAAGAGGAGCCGCCAAGCTGGACCGGACGGCGACTCAAGAACCCCAGGAAAAGGTGATCCTGTGTGTGCAAGTGGACCAAGAGCTTCCAGAGGAGGAAGGGAAATGGTCCAGGGCGGACGGTACCCGTCTCACCAATACAGAGAGTTTGTCTAAGATCAGGGACAAGCTACAACACCTGAACGAGCATCAGAGCGCGGACCTGATGAACCTGTTAATGGAGAACGCCTCCCTCTTCACCGACGTGCCCCGACGTCACCGAAGTGTAACGCACGAGGTGGAGCTGAGGGACGCCAGGCCCGTCAAGCAAAGCGCCTACAGGGTAAGCCCGGAGAAGCGAGAGCTAATGAGGAAGGAGGTGGAGTATCTCCTTGAGAACGACCTCGCGGAGTCCAGTAACAGTGAGTGGAGTTCTCCATGCCTGCTAGTAAAGAAAAGCGATGGAACATTCCGCTTTTGAACGGACTACAGGAAGGTGAACTCCGTCACTGTGGCCGATTCCCACCCCATGCCAAGGGTGAGTGATTACATTGACCAGGTGGGCAGTGCAAGGTACGTATCCAAGGTCGATTTGCTCAAGGGATACTATCAAATTTTGAGGAGACCAAGAGACTGTTGATGGAGACCCCAGTGTTAGTATCTCCAGACTTTTCCGCCAGGTTTATCCTGTACGTGGATGCCAGCGACGTCGGAATAGGAGCCATGTTGGCTCAAGAGAGGAGTGAAGTGCATAGGCCGGTAGCATTCTACTCTAAGAAGTTTGTGAAATACCAGCGGGCCTATAGTACCGTTGAAAAAGAAGCTCTGGCGCTAGTAATGGCCCTAAAGCATTTCGACGTGTACGTGGGAGGAGGGGCAAGACCGGTTCTTGTGTTCACAGATCATAACCCTCTAACCTTTTTGCACAAAATGAGGAACTCCATCCAGCGACTAACGAGGTGGGCTCTACTGCTGCAGGAGTACTGGCTAGATAAAAAACACATCAAAGGAAAGGACAACGTAGTCGCAGATGCGTTGTCCCGCATGCACTAACCAGACATGACTTTTATTTTAAGGGGAGGGGTATGTGACGGTGTTCCCCCACTTCTAATTCTCCCACGCCTGCTGTAAGAGTCATGTCCACTATTCCCGAGCGTTCTCTATGTTGCAGGCATCAGTTGAACATATGTGGGAGAGAATAGTATTCTTGCTGAGCCGAGAAATTCGTGAAAGTATAGTATTTTGGCCTGTGGGATAGGCCCTTTAGGAAGCCAATATGGCGCTGGCTCTTCTGTTCTCCCGCCAAAGCTGTGTGACGTCAGTGTCGCCAGATTGGTCACCGTCAGCGACGTGGCACTGGGAGCCAATGAAAACCTACTTTGGAAAATGTGACGTCACATAGTCAGGGGAGTCCAGCCGTAGCGACGCCTTCGCGCCATCAGTCTTGCACGACGCGTCCGAGAGGCAGGACGTGCGATTGGTCATCCTGTCTGAGTGACGGATTACCGAGCTCCGGTGGATATAAGCGTCTCCGGTTGTCAGCACGCACTCTGTGAGGTCTTCCTTCAACCCAGGTGTGGATCAGATAAGGAATCGATGGAATATTGAGCAACAAGTGCTCCGGGACAGGTGCGTTGCAAGAAGTGGGCCGGGCATTGACGTGTGCAACGTCCTTCACGGTTCACCAGAATAGGAGACAGTTCAGTGGCTGGGCCATTCTACCGTGAGCGAACCTAGTTGACCGCCCTTGTCAACTAGGTTGAGCGTGTGATCGACGATCCTGTCAAGTTTGACAGTAACCCTACCTACGTGGAACCCTACGAGTTACCAGTTGGATGCAAGCACGTCGAGAAGTCTTCGCAAATACCTAGTGACATACCTAGACGACGAGGGAATTGACAGTGTAGTGAGCTTCAAGTGCTCTGAAGTCGGGTGCTGTGCGTGTGGAGCTTAAGCAGTATCGTCTGGGACGTCTGATAACTTCACAGAGGCATCGTAGTGGTGAGAGGCAGTTTCTCTGGGAGTACAGTGACAAGGAACTAATTGGGAAACGTACGACGACCGCCGAGACGTAGGCTGGCTGCCGTAGTTGGGAGGAAAGTTGACGGCCAGGAGACCGACTCCAACCCTGCAACGTACAGGAGGAGGAGCACGGACCTGCAGTGTACTGAAGCGGCGAGACGCGAACATCCTAGGACGTTGGCTTGTGTTTCTGGAGGGTGTACAAGGCGAGAGCCTGAACCAGGAGCTACAACCCAACTGTCATCCTAGGATAGGTGAAGTAGGTGTTTACAGTTACCCTCCCATTTCCCCTTTAGTTAGCTATAGATATTTGCCAGAATATTATATATGTCGTGAGCAAGTCTCAACTGAATCTAAGTCACAGAGAGCACAGTGTGTGGTGAGGCTACCCAGAGTACTCACAGTATCCGTTTACATATATCTATATGTGGGTATGTGGAAGCACCAGGATTCATTGAGGAATTTACTGTGACTATAGTTCATTTCCTGTTATTATTATATATATATTAGTAGTAAACCAGTTATTGGTGTTAGGCTATGAGCCCAGACTTTATATAAATGCCTGTGTATTGATCTCCATGATTTATATATATATATATATATATATATATATATATATATATATATATATATATATATATATATATATATGCCTGTGTATTGGTTAATGATGTATCGATGTATATGCCTGTGTACTGAATAATCTCATATACGTGAAGTGATTGCCAGTGATATCTCTTTAAGAGGAAGTATAGATTTATAGAACAGTACAGCGATCAAGTGAGCGCATTCACAGTAAATATTATTAAGAATAGTGTATCTTTTGGCACGGTGAAAAATCACTTTAAGTGCAGTGAGAGTAAGATATTGATCGTGAGACCAGTGAAGTGGTGTATCGCAACCCAGTGGAATCATAAGTATGTCATGTGAATGTTAAATACAGTGTTTTGCGAAAAGTTAAAGAAACAGGGAGCGCCAAAGGGAAAACAAGTACTATTCTTTCTCACGGGTGCTAGGGGCCGGGATCAGCTGACTTTGACAAGTGACGCGAGAGGTTGCCGTGTGTTACCATCCGGTGTGCTCCAGATATTTGCTGCGGAGTGAGCAGCTGTTATACATTGTTCCTGATATGTTTTTCGATGCATATATGTTTCTCGTTGTTTTTAAGTAAAATACCAAAACTCGTCGGCATTTATATCATCCCCTCCATTTATCTTGTTACTGTGTAAGGAAGTAAGATAGAGTGACAGAATTAATTACTTGCCTGATACCACACTATTTGAGCTTGCTTTTACCAGAATTACACCTCACCACTGCTGTGTTACTGGACACCTAAAACACCAGTTGGCGACCTTAAAGGCTGTGTGATAGTTCTTTGCCGGGGCGGGCACACAGATTGAGGGAACAATCTGTGTCTCCACTCATTTTACAACTCAAGGCCGGTTGTGAGATCGACTGGGGTACTCTCCTGGGCATGCAGTGGCGCCTAGAGGATAGAGGGACGACCCGTAGAACGACGGTGAATAAGGGTTATTGTCAGAGCAACCACCTCAAGAGGAGATCTAGTCTACCGTTGCTTTGACCCGAACCGTGAACACCCCGACATTGGCGACCTTGCCAGGATTACGAGCAAGATCAAGGTTGTAATTGTGGTATTAGATATCAGGCCTAAGTTTTCACTCAGTCACAAGATGGAGGATGATAAAGTAGCGAGTTTTATCGACACGAGAAACGAGCAAGTACTGGAGGAGTGCACCAGGGCACAGCTGCAAACGATCGCCGACCACTTTGGGATCAAGTTGAGAGCTTCCAAAGTGGGAGAAAGAAGACTTGAGATCATGATACAGCTCAAGGCACGTGATGAAGCCTTCGGAGAGGAACGGCCACAGACACCTGCAAGTGTGGAAGAGAACTTGAGTATCGGTGGCAGCAGCCGGGGATCCAGTGGCAGTAGGCGCAGCGTCAAGCTGGAAATAATGAAGATGCAGATAGAAGCACAGCTGTGTAAGGAAGAGCGCGAACAAGAAGCACAGCTGCGCAGAGAAGAAAGAGAAGCACAAGCACAGCTGAAGCGCGAGGAAGCAGAGCGAGAAACACAGCTGCGCAGAGAAGAACAAGAAGCACAGCTGCGCAGAGAAGAAAGAGAAGCACAGCTGCAAAGAGAAGAAAGAGAAGCTCAGCTGAAGCGTGAGGAAGCAGAGAGAGAAGCACAGCAGCGTAGAGAAGAACGAAAGGCACAGCAGCGTAGAGAAGAACGAGAGGCACAGCTGAAGGAGTGCGAGATAGACGCTAGGACGAAGCTGCAGGAGGTTGAAGCAAACAAGGAGATCGAGCTGAAGCGAGCTGAGCTAGGACTAGTTCCACCTGCCCCACCACAACAGCAGGAAGACCGCCGAGTGAGAGAGAGGGATTTGCCCGTCTTCATGCCTAATGAGGCTGAGGGCTTCTTCGAGCATTTCGAAAGGGTCGCTACGTTGAAGAAGTGGCCGAGGGCAGAGTGGGCGGAGGTAGTTCAGGGAAGGCTCACTGGTGAAGCTCGTGAAGCTTACAATATGCTCGACCTCCAGGAATGTACCAACTATGATGCAGTAAAACGGGCCGTGCTCCATTCGTTCAAGCTGACGCCGGAGTGCTATAGAAAGAGGTTTAGAGAATGTACCCGATCGCCAGGAAAATCGTATGCGGAGACGGCGAGGGACATGGAAAGGAAATTCTTGAAATGGCTGGAGTCGGAAGGAGCAAGGTCGGCTGAAGACATCAAGGGGCTGATGGTCATGGAAAAGTTCATGTCCGTGCTCTCTCCCGAGATTAGGGTGAGAGTGAAGGAGGCGGACATCAAGGACCTGAGAGCCGCGGCCGATCGAGCAGACATGCTAGAAGAAGCTTTACGTCCACGTCGAGAGGGACAGCACCGACCGCCCGTATTCTCCAGTTATGGGAGGAATAATAGAAGGTCGGACGGATGGAGGACGGGAGCGAGTTCTCCCAAGTCCTACCCCTCGAATGGATACAGTAGAGGACAGAAGAGTGCTGTGGAACCGCCGAAGAAGTCACCGAGGGAGAGCTCAAGAGACCTTGTTATCGTTACGGCCGGAGATGCTGAGCATGAGTCTTTGGAAGGCGCAAGAGAAGTCCGCGGAAGAAGAAGGATCCGCTGCTACAACTGCAGGTTAATGGGACACATCGCGCGCGAATGTAGACGTCCTAAGCAGCTGGGCTATGTTGCTTTTGTACGGGTGGAGGAACAGTTAGCCGAAGGAGTGCGGGATGGACCCGTACTTAGGAAGGAAAAGGCTAACCCATTCGTGCGTGAGGGTACTGTAAGGATGGGGGACGCAGACCCCATCCGGTGATGATGCTAAGATACACTGGGGCGGAATTTACCCTGGTGAGCAGAACCCTGTTCCCTGAGTGTCACGAGAAGACCTGTGAGGATAGAGGCGGAGAGGCATCTCTAAGTACAAGACAGCAGGTAGTGTTGCCGGCCCAGTGCAGAGCGGCAGTGTTGGATCTGTCACACTCTGTTGACTTTGCGGGTCACCTGGGGGTGACCAAAATGTTGCATATGATCAGGGATCATTTCTACTGGCCAGGTATGGGCGCCGACGTGAGGCGTTATTGTAAGACGTGCTTACCGTGTCAGAGGGCGGGGAAGAGCCAGTCCGTGATACCAAAGGCCCTGTTAGTCCCTGTTCCAGCATTTGGGCCTGCATTCGAGCGTCTGTTGGTCGACGGAGTAGGACCGTTGCCACGGACAAAGAGAGGGAATACCTACCTAATGACAATAATGTGTGCGTCAACCAGATTTCCGGGAGCTGTCCCGATGCGGCGTTTGACGTCAAAAGGAGTAGCCGGGCAGCTAATACGATTTTCTCTTGGGTAGGAATGCCCAGAGAAATTCAAACGGACTGTAGAAGCATTTTCCAGTCCAAGTGGTTTAGGCAAATGGTGACAAGCTGGGGAGTGACACAGATTCGGTCGTCGCCCTACCGACCACAGTCGCAAGGGGCGATCGAAAGGTTCCACTTCACTTTGAAGACGATTCTGAGAGTGTTCTGCGCTGAGCAGGGAGCTGAGTGGGACGAGGCAGTATACCCTGCGTTATTTGACATCCGTCACGCAGTGGTGGAATCACTAGGTTTCCACCTTTCCAGCTGATATAGGACACGAGGTGAGAAGTCCTCGTCCATGCTGAAGGAACAGTGGACACCAGGGGTGACCGTGGGAGCGTTAATGAGTACGTTCTAAAGTTTAAGGAGCAGCTACCTTAGCAAAGGAACTGGCTGGAAAGCATCTAAAAGAAGCGCAGCGCAGGATGTCAGAATGGTATGATAAGAGCGCTACACCGAGTGAGTTCCAAAACTGGGGCCCAGGTGATGAGATTACTGCCGGGCAAGAGCAGAGTGAATGAGCGTCTGTTCTGAGTGTATGAGTGTTTGAGGGACCGTACCATGTGCTACGGCGGTTGGGTCCTGTGACGTACGAGATTGGTAAGCCGGATAACCCCGCAAGAAACAGGTGTGCCATGTCGACCGCTAAAACCTTTCTTCCTTGAAAAGAGGAGCCGCCAAGCTGGGACCGGACGGCGATTAAGAACCCCAGGAAAAGGTGATCCTGTGTGTGCAAGTGGACCAAGAGCTTCCAGAGGAGGAAGGGAAATGGTCCAGGGCGGACGGTACCCGTCTCACCATACAGAGAGTTTGTCTAAGATCAGGGACAAGCTACAACACCTGAACGAGCAGCAGAGTGCGGACCTGATGAAACTGTTAATGGAGAACGCCTCCTCTTCACCGATGTGCCCCGACGTCACCGAAGTGTAACGCACGAGGTGAAGGTGAGGGACGCAGGCCCGTCAAGCAAAGCGCCTACAGGGTAGCCCGGAGAAGCGAGAGCTAATGAGGAAGAAGGTGAAGTATTCTCCTTGAGAACGACCTCGCGGAGCCAAGTAAACAGTGAGGGGGTTCTCCATGCCTGTAGTAAAGAAAAGCGATGAAACATTCCGCTTTTGCACGGACTACAGGAAGGTGAACTCCGTCACTGTGGCCGATTCCCCCCCATGCCAAGGGTGAGCGATTATATTGACCAGGTGGGCAGTGCGAGGTACGCATCCAAGGTCGCATTTGCTCAAGGGATACATCTAAAATTTGAGGAGACCAAGAGACTGTTGACGGAGACCCCAGTGTTAGTATCTCCAGACTTTTCCGCCAGGTTTATCCTGTTACGTGGATGCCAGCGACGGGAATAGGAGCCATGTTGGCTCAAGAGAGGAGTGAAGTGCATAGGCCGGTAGCATTCTACTCTAAAATGTTTGTGAAATACCAGCGGGCCTATAGTAACGTTGAAAAAGAAGCTTTGGCGTAGTAATGGCCTAAAGCATTTCGACGTGTACGTGGGAGGAGGGGCAAGACCGGTTCTTGT
This sequence comes from Procambarus virginalis, assembly GCA_020271785.1. Classification (NCBI taxonomy): domain Eukaryota; kingdom Metazoa; phylum Arthropoda; class Malacostraca; order Decapoda; family Cambaridae; genus Procambarus; species Procambarus virginalis. The sequence goes on from WNGS01133302.1 coordinate 20,372, forward strand.
GTTCACAGATCATAACCCTCTAACCTTTTTGCACAAAATGAGGAACTCCAACCAGCGACTAACGAGGTGGGCTCTACTGCTGCAGG